>CM039430.1:10591665-10616883 GCA_022379115.2 Bauhinia variegata
AAACTTCTCCACATGGTTTCTTTGTGTCATATTACATCAATCTATGCTTGACAATTGGCTTCGGTCAACTTTGAAGCTTGTCGAAACAAAGAAAGACCAAAATGGACGAACTTGGTTAAGGTGGATGATTTTGGACCAAATCTCTCTTCGTTGGTCTCAAACTTCTCCACATGGTTTATTGTGTCATATTACATCAATCTATGCTTGACATTGGCTTCGGTCAACTTTGAAGCTTGTCGAAACGAAGAAAGACCAAAATGGACGAACTTGGTTAAGGTGGATGATTCTTGGACCAAATCTCTCTTAGTTGGTCTCAAACTTCTCCACATGGTTTCTTGTGTCATATTACATCAATCTATGCTTGACAATTGGCTTCGGTCAACTTTGAAGCTTGTCGAAAAAAGAAAGACCAAAATGGACGAACTTGGTTAAGGTGGATGATTCTTGGACCAAATCTCTCTTCGTTGGTCTCAAACTTCTCCACATGGTTTCTTGTGTCATATTACATCAATCTATGCTAGACATTGGCTTCGGTCAACTTTGAAGCTTGTCGAAACAAAGAAAGACCAAAATGGACGAACTTGGTTAAGGTGGATGATTCTTGGACCAAATCTCTCTTCGTTGGTCTCAAACTTCTCCACATGGTTTATTTCTTGTGTCATATTACATCAATCTATGCTTGACATTTGGCTTCGGTCAACTTTGAAGCTTGTCGAACAAGAAAGACCAAAATGGACGAACTTGGTTAAGGTGGATGATTCTTGGACCAAATCTCTCTTCGTTGGTCTCAAACTTCTCACATGGTTTTATGTGGTCATATTACATCAATCTATGCTTGACATTTGGCTTCGGTCAACTTTGAAGCTTGTCGAAACGAAGAAAGACCAAAATGGACGAACTTGGTTAAGGTGGATGATTCTTGGACCAAATCTCTCTTCGTTGGTCTCAAACTTCTCCACATGGTTTATTGTGTCATATTACATCAATCTATGCTAGACAATTGGCTTCGGTCAACTTTGAAGCTTGTCGAAACAAGAAAGACCAAAATGGACGAACTGGGTAAGTTGGATGATTCTTGGACCAAATCTCTCTTCGTTGGTCTCAAACTTCTCCACATGGTTTATTGTGTCATATTACATCAATCTATGCTAGACAATTGCTTTTTGCTTCGGTCAACTTTGAAGCTAGGTCGAAACCAAGAAAGACCAAAATGGACGAACTTGGTTAAGGTGGATGATTCTTGGACCAAATCTCTCTTCGTTGGTCTCAAACTTCTCCACATGGTTTATTGTGTCATATTACATCAATCTATGCTTGACAATTGGCTTCGTCAACTTTGAAGCTTGTCGAAACGAAAGAAAGACCAAAATGGACGAACTTGGTTAAGGTGGATGATTCTTGGACCAAATCTCTCTTCGTTGGTCTCAAACTTCTCCACATGGTTTATTGTGTCATATTACATCAATCTATGCTTGACATTGGCTTCGGTCAACTTTGAAGCTTGTCGAAACAAAGAAAGACCAAAATGGACGAATTGACGAACTTGGTTAAGGGGATGATTCTTGGACCAAATCTCTCTTCGTTGGTCTCAAACTTCTCCACATGGTTTCTTGTGTCATATTACATCAATCTATGCTAGACAATTGGCTTCGGTCAACTTTGAAGCTTGTCGAAACGAAGAAAGACCAAAATGGACGAACTTGGTAGGTTGGATGATTCTTGGACCAAATCTCTCTTCGATGGTCTCAAACTTCTCCACATGGTTTATTGTGTCATATTACATCAATCTATGCTTGACATTGGCTTCGGTCAACTTTGAAGCTAGTCGAAACAAGAAAAGACCAAAATGGACGAACTTATTGGTTAGGTGGATGATTCTTGGACCAAATCTCTCTTCGTTGTCTCAAACTTCTCCACATGGTTTCTTGTGTCATATTACATCAATCTATGCTTGACAATGGCTTCGGTCAACTTTGAAGCTTGTCGAAACAAAGAAAGACCAAAATGGACGAACTTGGTTAAGGTGGATGATTCTTGGACCAAATCTCTCTTCGTTGGTCTCAAACTTCTCCACATGGTTTCTTGTGTCATATTACATCAATCTATGCTTGACAATTGGCTTCGGTCAACTTTGAAGCTTGTCGAAACAAGAAAGACCAAAATGGACGAACTTGGTTAAGTGGATGATTCTTGGACCAAATCTCTCTTCGTTGGTCTCAAACTTCTCCACATGGTTTATTGTGTCATATTACATCAATCTATGCTTGACAATTGGCTTCGGTCAACTTTGAAGCTTGTCGAAACAAGAAAGACCAAAATGGACGAACTTGGTTAAGGTGGATGATTCTTGGACAAATCTTTTTCGTGGTCTCAAACTTCTCCACATGGTTTATTGTGTCATATTACATCAATCTATGCTTGACATTGGCTTCGGTCAACTTTGAAGCTTGTCGAAACCAAGAAAGACCAAAATGGACGAACTTGGTTAAGGTGGATGATTCTTGGACCAAATCTCTCTTCGTTGGTCTCAAACTTCTCACATGGTTTCTTGTGTCATATTACATCAATCTATGCTAGACAATTGGCTTCGGTCAACTTTGAAGCTTGTCGAAACCAAGAAAGACCAAAATGGACGAACTTGGTTAAGGTGGATGATTCTTGGACCAAATCTCTCTTCGTTGGTCTCAAACTTCTCCACATGGTTTATTGTGTCATATTACATCAATCTATGCTTGACATTTGGCTTCGGTCAACTTTGAAGCTTGTCGAAACAAGAAAGACCAAAATGGACGAACTTGGTTAAGTTGGATGATTCTTGGACCAAATCTCTCTTCGTTGGTCTCAAACTTCTCCACATGGTTTATTGTGTCATATTACATCAATCTATGCTTGACATTGGCTTCGGTCAACTTTGAAGCTTGTCGAAACCAAGAAAGACCAAAATGGACGAACTTGGTTAAGGTGGATGATTCTTGGACCAAATCTCTCTTCGTTGGTCTCAAACTTCTCCACATGGTTTCTTGTGTCATATTACATCAATCTATGCTAGACAATTGGCTTCGGTCAACTTTGAAGCTTGTCGAAACCAAGAAAGACCAAAATGGACGAACTTGGTTAAGTTGGATGATTCTTGGACCAAATCTCTCTTAGTTGGTCTCAAACTTCTCCACATGGTTTCTTGTGTCATATTACATCAATCTATGCTTGACAATTGGCTTCGGTCAACTTTGAAGCTTAGTCGAAACCAAGAAAGACCAAAATGGACGAACTTGGTTAAGGTGGATGATTCTTGGACCAAATCTCTCTTCGTTGGTCTCAAACTTCTCCACATGGTTTCTTGTGTCATATTACATCAATCTATGCTTGACATTTGGCTTCGGTCAACTTTGAAGCTTGTCGAAACAAAGAAAGACCAAAATGGACGAACTTGGTTAAGTTGGATGATTCTTGGACCAAATCTCTCTTCGTTGGTCTCAAACTTCTCCACATGGTTTATTGTGTCATATTACATCAATCTCTATGCTTGACAATTGGCTTCGGTCAACTTTGAAGCTTGTCGAAACAAGAAAGACCAAAATGGACGAACTTGGTTAAGGTGGATGATTCTTGGACCAAATCTCTCTTCGTTGGTCTCAAACTTCTCCACATGGTTTATTGTGTCATATTACATCAATCTATGCTTGACAATTGGCTTCGGTCAACTTTGAAGCTTGTCGAAACAAAGAAAGACCAAAATGGACGAACTTGGTTAGGTGGATGATTCTTGGACCAAATCTCTCTTCGTTGGTCTCAAACTTCTCCACATGGTTTATTGTGTCATATTACATCAATCTATGCTTGACAATTGGCTTCGGTCAACTTTGAAGCTTGTCGAAACAAGAAAGACCAAAATGGACGAACTTGGTTAAGTTGGATGATTCTTGGACCAAATCTCTCTTCGTTGGTCTCAAACTTCTCCACATGGTTTCTTGTGTCATATTACATCAATCTATGCTTGACAATTGGCTTCGGTCAACTTTGAAGCTTGTCGAAACAAGAAAGACCAAAATGGACGAACTTGGTTAAGGTGGATGATTCTTGGACCAAATCTCTCTTCGTGGTCTCAAACTTCTCCACATGGTTTCTTGTGTCATATTACATCAATCTATGCTTGACAATTGGCTTCGGTCAACTTTGAAGCTTGTCGAAACCAAGAAAGACCAAAATGGACGAACTTGGTTAAGGTGGATGATTCTTGGACCAAATCTCTCTTCGTTGGTCTCAAACTTCTCCACATGGTTTATTGTGTCATATTACATCAATCTATGCTTGACAATTGGCTTCGGTCACTTTGAAGCTTGTCGAAACAAGAAGACCAAAATGGACGAACTTGGTTAAGGTGGATGATTCTTGGACCAAATCTCTCTTCGTTGGTCTCAAACTTCTCCACATGGTTTCTTGTGTCATATTACATCAATCTATGCTAGACAATTGGCTTCGGTCACTTTGAAGCTTGTCGAAACAAAGAAAGACCAAAATGGACGAACTTGGTTAAGGTGGATGATTCTTGGACCAAATCTCTCTTAGTTGGTCTCAAACTTCTCCACATGGTTTCTTGTGTCATATTACATCAATCTATGCTAGACATTTGGCTTCGGTCAACTTTGAAGCTTGTCGAAACAAAGAAAGACCAAATGGACGAACTTGGTTAAGGTGGATGATTCTTGGACCAATCTCTCTTAGTTGGTCTCAAACTTCTCACATGGTTTCTCTTGGGATATTTATATTCTGTTTTTTTTACATCAATTCTGTATGTGCTATTAATCAATACTTATGTGGCAATTGGCTTCGGTCAATTTGAAGCTTGTCGAAACAAGAAAGACCAAAATGGACGAACTTGGTTAAGGGGATGATTCTTGGACCAAATCTCTCTTCTTGGTCTCAAACTTCTCCACATGGTTTATTGTGTCATATTACATCAATCTATGCTTGACATTTGGCTTCGGTCAACTTTGAAGCTTGTCGAAACAAGAAAGACCAAAATGGACGAACTTGGTTAAGGTGGATGATTCTTGGACCAAATCTCTCTTCGTTGGTCTCAAACTTCTCCACATGGTTTATTGTGTCATATTACATCAATCTATGCTTGACAATTGGCTTCGGTCAACTTTGAAGCTTGTCGAAACAAGAAGACCAAAATGGACGAACTTGGTTAAGTGGATGATTCTTGGACCAAATCTCTCTTCGTTGGTCTCAAACTTCTCCACATGGTTTTTGTGTCATATTACATCAATCTATGCTTAGACATTTGCTTCGGTCAACTTTGAAGCTTGTCGAAACAAGAAAGACCAAAATGGACGAACTTGGTTAAGTTGGATGATTCTTGGACCAAATCTCTCTTCGTTGGTCTCAAACTTCTCCACATGGTTTATTGTGTCATATTACATCAATCTATGCTTGACAATTGGGCTTCGGTCAACTTTGAAGCTAGTCGAAACAAGAAAGACCAAAATGGACGAACTTGGTTAAGGTGGATGATTCTTGGACCAAATCTCTCTTAGTTGGTCTCAAACTTCTCCACATGGTTTATTGTGTCATATTACATCAATCTATGCTTGACAATTGGCTTCGGTCAACTTTGAAGCTTGTCGAAACCAAGAAAGACCAAAATGGACGAACTTGGTTAAGTTGGATGATTCTTGGACCAAATCTCTCTTCGTTGGTCTCAAACTTCTCCACATGGTTTCTTGTGTCATATTACATCAATCTATGCTTGACATTTGGCTTCGGTCAACTTTGAAGCTTGTCGAAACCAAGAAAGACCAAAATGGACGAACTTGGTTAAGGTGGATGATTCTTGGACCAAATCTCTCTTCGTTGGTCTCAAACTTCTCCACATGGTTTATTGTGTCATATTACATCAATCTATGCTTGACATTGGCTTGGTTCGGTCAACTTTGAAGCTTGTCGAAACAAGAAAGACCAAAATGGACGAACTTGGTTAAGGTGGATGATTCTTGGACCAAATCTCTTCTTGTGGTCTCAAACTTCTCCACATGGTTTCTTGTGTCATATTACATCAATCTATGCTTGACAATTGGCTTCGGTCAACTTTGAAGCTTGTCGAAACAAGAAAGACCAAAATGGACGAACTTGGTTAAGTGGATGATTCTTGGACCAAATCTCTCTTAGTTGGTCTCAAACTTCTCCACATGGTTTATTGTGTCATATTACATCAATCTATGCTTGACAATTGGCTTCGGTCAACTTTGAAGCTTGTCGAAACAAGAAAGACCAAAATGGACGAACTTGGTTAAGTTGGATGATTCTTGGACCAAATCTCTCTTCGTTGGTCTCAAACTTCTCCACATGGTTTATTGTGTCATATTACATCAATCTATGCTAGACAATTGGCTTCGGTCAACTTTGAAGCTTGTCGAAACAAGAAAGACCAAATGGACGAACTTGGTTAAGGTGGATGATTCTTGGACCAAATCTCTCTTAGTTGGTCTCAAACTTCTCCACATGGTTTATTGTGTCATATTACATCAATCTATGCTAGACAATTGGCTTCGGTCAACTTTGAAGCTTGTCGAAACCAAGAAAGACCAAAATGGACGAACTTGGTTAAGGTGGATGATTCTTGGACCAAATCTCTCTTCGTTGGTCTCAAACTTCTCCACATGGTTTTATTGTGTCATATTACATCAATCTATGCTTGACAATTGGCTTCGGTCACTTTGAAGCTTGTCGAAACCAAGAAAGACCAAAATGGACGAACTTGGTTAAGGTGGATGATTCTTGGACCAAATCTCTCTTCGTTGGTCTCAAACTTCTCCACATGGTTTCTTGTGTCATATTACATCAATCTATGCTTGACAATTGGCTTCGGTCAACTTTGAAGCTTGTCGAAACAAGAAAGACCAAAATGGACGAACTTGGTTAAGTGGATGATTCTTGGACCAAATCTCTCTTCGTTGGTCTCAAACTTCTCCACATGGTTTCTGTGTCATATTACATCAATCTATGCTTGACATTGGCTTCGGTCAACTTTGAAGCTTGTCGAAACAAAGAAAGACCAAATGGACGAACGAACTGGTTAAGGTGGATGATTCTTGGACCAAATCTCTCTTCGTTGTCTCAAACTTCTCCACATGGTTTATTGTGTCATATTACATCAATCTATGCTTGACATTTGGCTTCGGTCAACTTTGAAGCTGTCGAAACAAAGAAAGACCAAAATGGACGAACTTGGTAAGGTGGATGATTCTTGGACCAAATCTCTCTTCGTTGGTCTCAAACTTCTCCACATGGTTTATTGTGTCATATTACATCAATCTATGCTAGACAATTGGCTTCGTTCGGTTCACTTTGAAGCTTGTCGAAACAAAGAAAGACCAAAATGGACGAACTTGGTTAAGGTGGATGATTCTTGGACCAAATCTCTCTTCGTTGGTCTCAAACTTCTCCACATGGTTTATTGTGTCATATTACATCAATCTATGCTTGACATTGGCTTCGGTCAACTTTGAAGCTTGTCGAAACCAAGAAAGACCAAAATGGACGAACTTGGTTAAGGTGGATGATTCTTGGACCAAATCTCTCTTCGTTGGTCTCAAACTTCTCCACATGGTTTATTGTGTCATATTACATCAATCTATGCTTGACAATTGGCTTCGGTCAACTTTGAAGCTTGTCGAAACAAGAAAGACCAAAATGGACGAACTTGGTTAAGTTGGATGATTCTTGGACCAAATCTCTCTTCGTTGGTCTCAAACTTCTCCACATGGTTTTTGTGTCATATTACATCAATCTATGCTTGACATTTGGCTTCGGTCAACTTTGAAGCTTGTCGAAAACAGAAAGACCAAAATGGACGAACTTGGTTAAGTTGGATGATTCTTGGACCAAATCTCTCTTAGTTGGTCTCAAACTTCTCCACATGGTTTTTGTGTCATATTACATCAATCTATGCTTGACATTGGCTTCGGTCAACTTTGAAGCTTGTCGAAACCAAGAAAGACCAAAATGGACGAACTTGGTTAAGGTGGATGATTCTTGGACCAAATCTCTCTTCGTTGGTCTCAACTTCTCCACATGGTTATTTATTGTGTCATATTACATCAATCTATGCTAGACAATTGGCTTCGGTCAACTTTGAAGCTTGTCGAAACGAAGAAAGACCAAAATGGACGAACTTGGTTAAGTTGGATGATTCTTGGACCAAATCTCTCTTCGTTGGTCTCAAACTTCTCCACATGGTTTATTGTGTCATATTACATCAATCTATGCTTGACAATTGGCTTCGGTCAACTTTGAAGCTTGTCGAAACAAAGAAAGACCAAAATGGACGAACTTGGTTAAGTTGGATGATTCTTGGACCAAATCTCTCTTCGTTGGTCTCAAACTTCTCCACATGGTTTATTGTGTCATATTACATCAATCTATGCTTGACAATTGGCTTCGGTCAACTTTGAAGCTTGTCGAAACCAAGAAAGACCAAAATGGACGAACTTGGTTAGGTGGATGATTCTTGGACCAAATCTCTCTTCGTTGGTCTCAAACTTCTCCACATGGTTTCTTGTGTCATATTACATCAATCTATGCTTGACAATTTGGCTTCGGTCAACTTTGAAGCTTGTCGAAACAAGAAAGACCAAAATGGACGAACTTGGTTAAGGTGGATGATTCTTGGACCAAATCTCTCTTCGTTGGTCTCAAACTTCTCCACATGGTTTATTGTGTCATATTACATCAATCTATGCTTGACATTTGGCTTCGGTCAACTTTGAAGCTTGTCGAAACCAAGAAAGACCAAAATGGACGAACTTGGTTAAGGTGGATGATTCTTGGACCAAATCTCTCTTCGTTGGTCTCAAACTTCTCCACATGGTTTATTGTGTCATATTACATCAATCTATGCTTGACATTTGGCTTCGGTCAACTTTGAAGCTTGTGAAAAAGAGAAGACCAAAATGGACGAACTTGGTTAAGGTGGATGATTCTTGGACCAAATCTCTCTTCGTTGGTCTCAAACTTCTCCACATGGTTTATTGTGTCATATTACATCAATCTATGCTTGACATTTGGCTTCGGTCAACTTTGAAGCTTGTCGAAACAAAGAAAGACCAAAATGGACGAACTTGGTTAAGTTGGATGATTCTTGGACCAAATCTCTCTTCGTTGGTCTCAAACTTCTCCACATGGTTTCTTGTGTCATATTACATCAATCTATGCTTGACAATTGGCTTCGGTCAACTTTGAAGCTTGTCGAAACCAAGAAAGACCAAAATGGACGAACTTGGTTAAGGTGGATGATTCTTGGACCAAATCTCTCTTCGTTGGTCTCAAACTTCTCCACATGGTTTATTGTGTCATATTACATCAATCTATGCTTGACATTTGGCTTCGGTCAACTTTGAAGCTTGTCGAAACGAAGAAAGACCAAAATGGACGAACTTGGTTAAGTTGGATGATTCTTGGACCAAATCTCTCTTCGTTGGTCTCAAACTTCTCCACATGGTTTATTGTGTCATATTACATCAATCTATGCTTGACAATTGGCTTCGGTCAACTTTGAAGCTTGTCGAAACAAAGAAAGACCAAAATGGACGAACTTGGTTAAGGTGGATGATTCTTGGACCAAATCTCTCTTAGTTGGTCTCAAACTTCTCCACATGGTTTCTTGTGTCATATTACATCAATCTATGCTTGACATTTGGCTTCGGTCAACTTTGAAGCTTGTCGAAACCAAGAAAGACCAAAATGGACGAACTTGGTTAAGGTGGATGATTCTTGGACCAAATCTCTCTTCGTTGGTCTCAAACTTCTCCACATGGTTTATTGTGTCATATTACATCAATCTATGCTTGACAATTGGCTTCGGTCAACTTTGAAGCTTGTCGAAACAAGAAAGACCAAAATGGACGAACTTGGTTAAGGTGGATGATTCTTGGACCAAATCTCTCTTCGTTGGTCTCAAACTTCTCCACATGGTTTCTTGTGTCATATTACATCAATCTATGCTTGACAATTGGCTTCGGTCAACTTTGAAGCTTGTCGAAACAAAGAAAGACCAAAATGGACGAACTTGGTTAAGGTGGATGATTCTTGGACCAAATCTCTCTTCGTTGGTCTCAAACTTCTCCACATGGTTTCTTGTGTCATATTACATCAATCTATGCTTGACAATTGGCTTCGGTCAACTTTGAAGCTTGTCGAAACCAAGAAAGACCAAAATGGACGAACTTGGTTAAGGTGGATGATTCTTGGACCAAATCTCTCTTCGTTGGTCTCAAACTTCTCCACATGGTTTCTTGTGTCATATTACATCAATCTATGCTTGACATTTGGCTTCGGTCAACTTTGAAGCTTGTCGAAACAAGAAAGACCAAAATGGACGAACTTGGTTAAGGTGGATGATTCTTGGACCAAATCTCTCTTCGTTGGTCTCAAACTTCTCCACATGGTTTATTGTGTCATATTACATCAATCTATGCTTGACAATTGGCTTCGGTCAACTTTGAAGCTTGTCGAAACAAGAAAGACCAAAATGGACGAACTTGGTTAAGGTGGATGATTCTTGGACCAAATCTCTCTTCGTTGGTCTCAAACTTCTCCACATGGTTTATTGTGTCATATTACATCAATCTATGCTTGACAATTGGCTTCGGTCAACTTTGAAGCTTGTCGAAACCAAGAAAGACCAAAATGGACGAACTTGGTTAAGGTGGATGATTCTTGGACCAAATCTCTCTTCGTTGGTCTCAAACTTCTCCACATGGTTTATTGTGTCATATTACATCAATCTATGCTTGACAATTGGCTTCGGTCAACTTTGAAGCTTGTCGAAACAAGAAAGACCAAAATGGACGAACTTGGTTAAGGTGGATGATTCTTGGACCAAATCTCTCTTCGTTGGTCTCAAACTTCTCCACATGGTTTATTGTGTCATATTACATCAATCTATGCTTGACAATTGGCTTCGGTCAACTTTGAAGCTTGTCGAAACGAAGAAAGACCAAAATGGACGAACTTGGTTAAGGTGGATGATTCTTGGACCAAATCTCTCTTCGTTGGTCTCAAACTTCTCCACATGGTTTATTGTGTCATATTACATCAATCTATGCTTGACATTTGGCTTCGGTCAACTTTGAAGCTTGTCGAAACAAGAAAGACCAAAATGGACGAACTTGGTTAAGGTGGATGATTCTTGGACCAAATCTCTCTTCGTTGGTCTCAAACTTCTCCACATGGTTTATTGTGTCATATTACATCAATCTATGCTTGACAATTGGCTTCGGTCAACTTTGAAGCTTGTCGAAACAAGAAAGACCAAAATGGACGAACTTGGTTAAGGTGGATGATTCTTGGACCAAATCTCTCTTCGTTGGTCTCAAACTTCTCCACATGGTTTCTTGTGTCATATTACATCAATCTATGCTTGACAATTGGCTTCGGTCAACTTTGAAGCTGTCGAAACAAGAAAGACCAAAATGGACGAACTTGGTTAAGGTGGATGATTCTTGGACCAAATCTCTCTTCGTTGGTCTCAAACTTCTCCACATGGTTTATTGTGTCATATTACATCAATCTATGCTTGACATTTGGCTTCGGTCAACTTTGAAGCTTGTCGAAACAAAGAAAGACCAAAATGGACGAACTTGGTTAAGGTGGATGATTCTTGGACCAAATCTCTCTTCGTTGGTCTCAAACTTCTCCACATGGTTTATTGTGTCATATTACATCAATCTATGCTTGACAATTGGCTTCGGTCAACTTTGAAGCTTGTCGAAAAAAGAAAGACCAAAATGGACGAACTTGGTTAAGGTGGATGATTCTTGGACCAAATCTCTCTTCGTTGGTCTCAAACTTCTCCACATGGTTTATTGTGTCATATTACATCAATCTATGCTTGACAATTGGCTTCGGTCAACTTTGAAGCTTGTCGAAACAAAGAAAGACCAAAATGGACGAACTTGGTTAAGGTGGATGATTCTTGGACCAAATCTCTCTTCGTTGGTCTCAAACTTCTCCACATGGTTTCTTGTGTCATATTACATCAATCTATGCTTGACAATTGGCTTCGGTCAACTTTGAAGCTTGTCGAAACAAGAAAGACCAAAATGGACGAACTTGGTTAAGGTGGATGATTCTTGGACCAAATCTCTCTTCGTTGGTCTCAAACTTCTCCACATGGTTTATTGTGTCATATTACATCAATCTATGCTTGACAATTGGCTTCGGTCAACTTTGAAGCTTGTCGAAACAAAGAAAGACCAAAATGGACGAACTTGGTTAAGGTGGATGATTCTTGGACCAAATCTCTCTTCGTTGGTCTCAAACTTCTCCACATGGTTTATTGTGTCATATTACATCAATCTATGCTAGACAATTGGCTTCGGTCAACTTTGAAGCTTGTCGAAACCAAGAAAGACCAAAATGGACGAACTTGGTTAAGGTGGATGATTCTTGGACCAAATCTCTCTTCGTTGGTCTCAAACTTCTCCACATGGTTTCTTGTGTCATATTACATCAATCTATGCTTGACATTTGGCTTCGGTCAACTTTGAAGCTTGTCGAAACAAAGAAAGACCAAAATGGACGAACTTGGTTAAGGTGGATGATTCTTGGACCAAATCTCTCTTCGTTGGTCTCAAACTTCTCCACATGGTTTCTTGTGTCATATTACATCAATCTATGCTTGACATTTGGCTTCGGTCAACTTTGAAGCTTGTCGAAACAAGAAAGACCAAAATGGACGAACTTGGTTAAGGTGGATGATTCTTGGACCAAATCTCTCTTCGTTGGTCTCAAACTTCTCCACATGGTTTCTTGTGTCATATTACATCAATCTATGCTTGACAATTGGCTTCGGTCAACTTTGAAGCTTGTCGAAACCAAGAAAGACCAAAATGGACGAACTTGGTTAAGGTGGATGATTCTTGGACCAAATCTCTCTTCGTTGGTCTCAAACTTCTCCACATGGTTTCTTGTGTCATATTACATCAATCTATGCTTGACAATTGGCTTCGGTCAACTTTGAAGCTTGTCGAAACAAGAAAGACCAAAATGGACGAACTTGGTTAAGGTGGATGATTCTTGGACCAAATCTCTCTTCGTTGGTCTCAAACTTCTCCACATGGTTTCTTGTGTCATATTACATCAATCTATGCTAGACAATTGGCTTCGGTCAACTTTGAAGCTTGTCGAAACAAGAAAGACCAAAATGGACGAACTTGGTTAAGGTGGATGATTCTTGGACCAAATCTCTCTTCGTTGGTCTCAAACTTCTCCACATGGTTTCTTGTGTCATATTACATCAATCTATGCTTGACAATTGGCTTCGGTCAACTTTGAAGCTTGTCGAAACCAAGAAAGACCAAAATGGACGAACTTGGTTAAGGTGGATGATTCTTGGACCAAATCTCTCTTCGTTGGTCTCAAACTTCTCCACATGGTTTCTTGTGTCATATTACATCAATCTATGCTTGACAATTGGCTTCGGTCAACTTTGAAGCTTGTCGAAACAAGAAAGACCAAAATGGACGAACTTGGTTAAGGTGGATGATTCTTGGACCAAATCTCTCTTCGTTGGTCTCAAACTTCTCCACATGGTTTATTGTGTCATATTACATCAATCTATGCTTGACAATTGGCTTCGGTCAACTTTGAAGCTTGTCGAAACAAGAAAGACCAAAATGGACGAACTTGGTTAAGGTGGATGATTCTTGGACCAAATCTCTCTTCGTTGGTCTCAAACTTCTCCACATGGTTTATTGTGTCATATTACATCAATCTATGCTTGACAATTGGCTTCGGTCAACTTTGAAGCTTGTCGAAACAAGAAAGACCAAAATGGACGAACTTGGTTAAGGTGGATGATTCTTGGACCAAATCTCTCTTCGTTGGTCTCAAACTTCTCCACATGGTTTCTTGTGTCATATTACATCAATCTATGCTTGACAATTGGCTTCGGTCAACTTTGAAGCTTGTCGAAACAAGAAAGACCAAAATGGACGAACTTGGTTAAGGTGGATGATTCTTGGACCAAATCTCTCTTCGTTGGTCTCAAACTTCTCCACATGGTTTCTTGTGTCATATTACATCAATCTATGCTTGACAATTGGCTTCGGTCAACTTTGAAGCTTGTCGAAACAAAGAAAGACCAAAATGGACGAACTTGGTTAAGGTGGATGATTCTTGGACCAAATCTCTCTTCGTTGGTCTCAAACTTCTCCACATGGTTTCTTGTGTCATATTACATCAATCTATGCTTGACAATTGGCTTCGGTCAACTTTGAAGCTTGTCGAAACCAAGAAAGACCAAAATGGACGAACTTGGTTAAGGTGGATGATTCTTGGACCAAATCTCTCTTCGTTGGTCTCAAACTTCTCCACATGGTTTCTTGTGTCATATTACATCAATCTATGCTAGACAATTGGCTTCGGTCAACTTTGAAGCTTGTCGAAACAAAGAAAGACCAAAATGGACGAACTTGGTTAAGGTGGATGATTCTTGGACCAAATCTCTCTTCGTTGGTCTCAAACTTCTCCACATGGTTTCTTGTGTCATATTACATCAATCTATGCTAGACAATTGGCTTCGGTCAACTTTGAAGCTTGTCGAAACAAGAAAGACCAAAATGGACGAACTTGGTTAAGGTGGATGATTCTTGGACCAAATCTCTCTTCGTTGGTCTCAAACTTCTCCACATGGTTTCTTGTGTCATATTACATCAATCTATGCTAGACATTTGGCTTCGGTCAACTTTGAAGCTTGTCGAAACAAGAAAGACCAAAATGGACGAACTTGGTTAAGGTGGATGATTCTTGGACCAAATCTCTCTTCGTTGGTCTCAAACTTCTCCACATGGTTTCTTGTGTCATATTACATCAATCTATGCTTGACAATTGGCTTCGGTCAACTTTGAAGCTTGTCGAAACAAGAAAGACCAAAATGGACGAACTTGGTTAAGGTGGATGATTCTTGGACCAAATCTCTCTTCGTTGGTCTCAAACTTCTCCACATGGTTTCTTGTGTCATATTACATCAATCTATGCTAGACAATTGGCTTCGGTCAACTTTGAAGCTTGTCGAAACCAAGAAAGACCAAAATGGACGAACTTGGTTAAGGTGGATGATTCTTGGACCAAATCTCTCTTCGTTGGTCTCAAACTTCTCCACATGGTTTCTTGTGTCATATTACATCAATCTATGCTAGACAATTGGCTTCGGTCAACTTTGAAGCTTGTCGAAACAAGAAAGACCAAAATGGACGAACTTGGTTAAGGTGGATGATTCTTGGACCAAATCTCTCTTCGTTGGTCTCAAACTTCTCCACATGGTTTCTTGTGTCATATTACATCAATCTATGCTAGACAATTGGCTTCGGTCAACTTTGAAGCTTGTCGAAACCAAGAAAGACCAAAATGGACGAACTTGGTTAAGGTGGATGATTCTTGGACCAAATCTCTCTTCGTTGGTCTCAAACTTCTCCACATGGTTTCTTGTGTCATATTACATCAATCTATGCTTGACAATTGGCTTCGGTCAACTTTGAAGCTTGTCGAAACAAAGAAAGACCAAAATGGACGAACTTGGTTAAGGTGGATGATTCTTGGACCAAATCTCTCTTCGTTGGTCTCAAACTTCTCCACATGGTTTCTTGTGTCATATTACATCAATCTATGCTAGACAATTGGCTTCGGTCAACTTTGAAGCTTGTCGAAACAAAGAAAGACCAAAATGGACGAACTTGGTTAAGGTGGATGATTCTTGGACCAAATCTCTCTTCGTTGGTCTCAAACTTCTCCACATGGTTTCTTGTGTCATATTACATCAATCTATGCTAGACAATTGGCTTCGGTCAACTTTGAAGCTTGTCGAAACAAGAAAGACCAAAATGGACGAACTTGGTTAAGGTGGATGATTCTTGGACCAAATCTCTCTTCGTTGGTCTCAAACTTCTCCACATGGTTTCTTGTGTCATATTACATCAATCTATGCTTGACAATTGGCTTCGGTCAACTTTGAAGCTTGTCGAAACCAAGAAAGACCAAAATGGACGAACTTGGTTAAGGTGGATGATTCTTGGACCAAATCTCTCTTCGTTGGTCTCAAACTTCTCCACATGGTTTCTTGTGTCATATTACATCAATCTATGCTTGACAATTGGCTTCGGTCAACTTTGAAGCTTGTCGAAACAAAGAAAGACCAAAATGGACGAACTTGGTTAAGGTGGATGATTCTTGGACCAAATCTCTCTTCGTTGGTCTCAAACTTCTCCACATGGTTTATTGTGTCATATTACATCAATCTATGCTAGACAATTGGCTTCGGTCAACTTTGAAGCTTGTCGAAACAAAGAAAGACCAAAATGGACGAACTTGGTTAAGGTGGATGATTCTTGGACCAAATCTCTCTTCGTTGGTCTCAAACTTCTCCACATGGTTTCTTGTGTCATATTACATCAATCTATGCTAGACAATTGGCTTCGGTCAACTTTGAAGCTTGTCGAAACAAGAAAGACCAAAATGGACGAACTTGGTTAAGGTGGATGATTCTTGGACCAAATCTCTCTTCGTTGGTCTCAAACTTCTCCACATGGTTTCTTGTGTCATATTACATCAATCTATGCTAGACAATTGGCTTCGGTCAACTTTGAAGCTTGTCGAAACAAAGAAAGACCAAAATGGACGAACTTGGTTAAGGTGGATGATTCTTGGACCAAATCTCTCTTCGTTGGTCTCAAACTTCTCCACATGGTTTCTTGTGTCATATTACATCAATCTATGCTTGACAATTGGCTTCGGTCAACTTTGAAGCTTGTCGAAACAAGAAAGACCAAAATGGACGAACTTGGTTAAGGTGGATGATTCTTGGACCAAATCTCTCTTCGTTGGTCTCAAACTTCTCCACATGGTTTCTTGTGTCATATTACATCAATCTATGCTTGACAATTGGCTTCGGTCAACTTTGAAGCTTGTCGAAACCAAGAAAGACCAAAATGGACGAACTTGGTTAAGGTGGATGATTCTTGGACCAAATCTCTCTTCGTTGGTCTCAAACTTCTCCACATGGTTTCTTGTGTCATATTACATCAATCTATGCTTGACAATTGGCTTCGGTCAACTTTGAAGCTTGTCGAAACGAAGAAAGACCAAAATGGACGAACTTGGTTAAGGTGGATGATTCTTGGACCAAATCTCTCTTCGTTGGTCTCAAACTTCTCCACATGGTTTCTTGTGTCATATTACATCAATCTATGCTTGACAATTGGCTTCGGTCAACTTTGAAGCTTGTCGAAACAAGAAAGACCAAAATGGACGAACTTGGTTAAGGTGGATGATTCTTGGACCAAATCTCTCTTCGTTGGTCTCAAACTTCTCCACATGGTTTCTTGTGTCATATTACATCAATCTATGCTTGACAATTGGCTTCGGTCAACTTTGAAGCTTGTCGAAACAAAGAAAGACCAAAATGGACGAACTTGGTTAAGGTGGATGATTCTTGGACCAAATCTCTCTTCGTTGGTCTCAAACTTCTCCACATGGTTTCTTGTGTCATATTACATCAATCTATGCTAGACAATTGGCTTCGGTCAACTTTGAAGCTTGTCGAAACCAAGAAAGACCAAAATGGACGAACTTGGTTAAGGTGGATGATTCTTGGACCAAATCTCTCTTCGTTGGTCTCAAACTTCTCCACATGGTTTCTTGTGTCATATTACATCAATCTATGCTAGACAATTGGCTTCGGTCAACTTTGAAGCTTGTCGAAACAAGAAAGACCAAAATGGACGAACTTGGTTAAGGTGGATGATTCTTGGACCAAATCTCTCTTCGTTGGTCTCAAACTTCTCCACATGGTTTCTTGTGTCATATTACATCAATCTATGCTTGACAATTGGCTTCGGTCAACTTTGAAGCTTGTCGAAACCAAGAAAGACCAAAATGGACGAACTTGGTTAAGTGGATGATTCTTGGACCAAATCTCTCTTCGTTGGTCTCAAACTTCTCCACATGGTTTCTTGTGTCATATTACATCAATCTATGCTAGACAATTGGCTTCGGTCAACTTTGAAGCTTGTCGAAACAAAGAAAGACCAAAATGGACGAACTTGGTTAAGGTGGATGATTCTTGGACCAAATCTCTCTTCGTTGGTCTCAAACTTCTCCACATGGTTTCTTGTGTCATATTACATCAATCTATGCTTGACAATTGGCTTCGGTCAACTTTGAAGCTTGTCGAAACAAGAAAGACCAAAATGGACGAACTTGGTTAAGGTGGATGATTCTTGGACCAAATCTCTCTTCGTTGGTCTCAAACTTCTCCACATGGTTTATTGTGTCATATTACATCAATCTATGCTTGACAATTGGCTTCGGTCAACTTTGAAGCTTGTCGAAACCAAGAAAGACCAAAATGGACGAACTTGGTTAAGGTGGATGATTCTTGGACCAAATCTCTCTTCGTTGGTCTCAAACTTCTCCACATGGTTTCTTGTGTCATATTACATCAATCTATGCTTGACAATTGGCTTCGGTCAACTTTGAAGCTTGTCGAAACAAGAAAGACCAAAATGGACGAACTTGGTTAAGGTGGATGATTCTTGGACCAAATCTCTCTTCGTTGGTCTCAAACTTCTCCACATGGTTTCTTGTGTCATATTACATCAATCTATGCTAGACAATTGGCTTCGGTCAACTTTGAAGCTTGTCGAAACGAAGAAAGACCAAAATGGACGAACTTGGTTAAGGTGGATGATTCTTGGACCAAATCTCTCTTCGTTGGTCTCAAACTTCTCCACATGGTTTATTGTGTCATATTACATCAATCTATGCTTGACATTTGGCTTCGGTCAACTTTGAAGCTTGTCGAAACAAAGAAAGACCAAAATGGACGAACTTGGTTAAGGTGGATGATTCTTGGACCAAATCTCTCTTCGTTGGTCTCAAACTTCTCCACATGGTTTTATGTGTCATATTACATCAATCTATGCTAGACATTGGCTTCGGTCAACTTTGAAGCTTGTCGAAACCAAGAAAGACCAAAATGGACGAACTTGGTTAAGGTGGATGATTCTTGGACCAAATCTCTCTTCGTTGGTCTCAAACTTCTCCACATGGTTTCTTGTGTCATATTACATCAATCTATGCTTGACAATTGGCTTCGGTCAACTTTGAAGCTTGTCGAAACAAGAAAGACCAAAATGGACGAACTTGGTTAAGTGGATGATTCTTGGACCAAATCTCTCTTCGTTGGTCTCAAACTTCTCCACATGGTTTCTTGTGTCATATTACATCAATCTATGCTTGACAATTGGCTTCGGTCAACTTTGAAGCTTGTCGAAACAGAAAGACCAAAATGGACGAACTTGGTTAAGGTGGATGATTCTTGGACCAAATCTCTCTTCGTTGGTCTCAAACTTCTCCACATGGTTTCTTGTGTCATATTACATCAATCTATGCTTGACAATTGGCTTCGGTCAACTTTGAAGCTTGTCGAAACAAAGAAAGACCAAAATGGACGAACTTGGTTAAGGTGGATGATTCTTGGACCAAATCTCTCTTCGTTGGTCTCAAACTTCTCCACATGGTTTCTTGTGTCATATTACATCAATCTATGCTAGACAATTGGCTTCGGTCAACTTTGAAGCTTGTCGAAACAAAGAAAGACCAAAATGGACGAACTTGGTTAAGGTGGATGATTCTTGGACCAAATCTCTCTTCGATTGGTCTCAAACTTCTCCACATGGTTTCTTGTGTCATATTACATCAATCTATGCTAGACATTTGGCTTCGGTCAACTTTGAAGCTTGTCGAAACAAAGAAAGACCAAAATGGACGAACTTGGTTAAGGTGGATGATTCTTGGACAAAATCTCTCTTCGTTGGTCTCAAACTTCTCCACATGGTTTCTTGTGTCATATTACATCAATCTATGCTTGACAATTGGCTTCGGTCAACTTTGAAGCTTGTCGAAACAAAGAAAGACCAATTGGACGAACTTAATTACTCATGGGATTCTTGATATGGAGAATCTCTCAAGACTCTCGGTATTTGGTCAAACTCTTGTACAGAGAGATATAATATCAATCATGCTCGATCGACATTGCTTGGCTCGGTGAACTCAAGTGTGTGTCGAAGTCAAGAAAGAATGAAAATGTACACTGAATTGGTTGGATGAGAGATCCCCAAATCTCTCTTAGATTGTCTCAAACTTCTCTCACATGGTTTCTTGTGTCATATTACATTAATCTATGCTGATATGCTTGGTCACTTTGAAGATCTGTCGAACCAAAAAAGACCAAAATGGACGAACTTGGTTAGGTGGATGATTCTTGGACCAAATCTCTCTTCGTTGGTCTCAAACTTCTCCACATGGTTTCTTGTGTCATATTACATCAATCTATGCTTGACAATTGGCTTCGGTCAACTTTGAAGCTTGTCGAAACAAAGAAAGACCAAAATGGACGAACTTGGTTAAGGTGGATGATTCTTGGACCAAATCTCTCTTCGTTGGTCTCAAACTTCTCCACATGGTTTATTGTGTCATATTACATCAATCTATGCTTGACAATTGGCTTCGGTCAACTTTGAAGCTTGTCGAAACCAAGAAAGACCAAAATGGACGAACTTGGTTAAGGTGGATGATTCTTGGACCAAATCTCTCTTCGTTGGTCTCAAACTTCTCCACATGGTTTATTGTGTCATATTACATCAATCTATGCTTGACAATTGGCTTCGGTCAACTTTGAAGCTTGTCGAAACGAAGAAAGACCAAAATGGACGAACTTGGTTAAGGTGGATGATTCTTGGACCAAATCTCTCTTCGTTGGTCTCAAACTTCTCCACATGGTTTATTGTGTCATATTACATCAATCTATGCTTGACATTTGGCTTCGGTCAACTTTGAAGCTTGTCGAAACCAAGAAAGACCAAAATGGACGAACTTGGTTAAGGTGGATGATTCTTGGACCAAATCTCTCTTAGTGGTCTCAAACTTCTCCACATGGTTTTATTGTGTCATATTACATCAATCTATGCTTGACAATTGGCTTCGGTCAACTTTGAAGCTTTCGAAACAAAGAAAGACCAAAATGGACGAACTTGGTTAAGGTGGATGATTCTTGGACCAAATCTCTCTTAGTTGGTCTCAAACTTCTCCACATGGTTTCTTGTGTCATATTACATCAATCTATGCTTGACAATTGGCTTCGGTCAACTTTGAAGCTTGTCGAAACAAGAAAGACCAAAATGGACGAACTTGGTTAAGGTGGATGATTCTTGGACCAAATCTCTCTTCGTTGGTCTCAAACTTCTCCACATGGTTTCTTGTGTCATATTACATCAATCTATGCTAGACAATTGGCTTCGGTCAACTTTGAAGCTTGTCGAAACAAAGAAAGACCAAAATGGACGAACTTGGTTAAGGTTGGATGATTCTTGGACCAAATCTCTCTTCGTTGGTCTCAAACTTCTCCACATGGTTTATTGTGTCATATTACATCAATCTATGCTTGACAATTGGCTTCGGTCAACTTTGAAGCTTGTCGAAACGAAGAAAGACCAAAATGGACGAACTTGGTTAAGGTGGATGATTCTTGGACCAAATCTCTCTTCGTTGGTCTCAAACTTTCCACATGGTTTCTTGTGTCATATTACATCAATCTATGCTAGACAATTGGCTTCGGTCAACTTTGAAGCTTGTCGAAACAAAGAAAGACCAAAATGGACGAACTTGGTTAAGGTGGATGATTCTTGGACCAAATCTCTCTTCGTTGGTCTCAAACTTCTCCACATGGTTTCTTGTGTCATATTACATCAATCTATGCTAGACAATTGGCTTCGGTCAACTTTGAAGCTTGTCGAAACAAAGAAAGACCAAAATGGACGAACTTGGTTAAGGTGGATGATTCTTGGACCAAATCTCTCTTCGTTGGTCTCAAACTTCTCCACATGGTTTCTGTGTCATATTACATCAATCTATGCTAGACATTGGCTTCGGTCAACTTTGAAGCTTGTCGAAACCAAGAAAGACCAAAATGGACGAACTTGGTTAAGGTGGATGATTCTTGGACCAAATCTCTCTTCGTTGGTCTCAAACTTCTCCACATGGTTTCTTGTGTCATATTACATCAATCTATGCTTGACAATTGGCTTCGGTCACTTTGAAGCTTGTCGAACCAAGAAAGACCAAAATGGACGAACTTGGTTAAGGTGGATGATTCTTGGACCAAATCTCTCTTCGTTGGTCTCAAACTTCTCCACATGGTTTCTTGTGTCATATTACATCAATCTATGCTTGACAATTGGCTTCGGTCAACTTTGAAGCTTGTCGAAACAAAGAAAGACCAAAATGGACGAACTTGGTTAAGGTGGATGATTCTTGGACCAAATCTCTCTTCGTTGGTCTCAAACTTCTCCACATGGTTTCTGTGTCATATTACATCAATCTATGCTAGACAATTGGCTTCGGTCAAACTTTGAAGCTTGTCGAAACAAGAAAGACCAAAATGGACGAACTTGGTTAAGGTGGATGATTCTTGGACCAAATCTCTCTTCGTGGTCTCAAACTTCTCCACATGGTTTCTTGTGTCATATTACATCAATCTATGCTTGACAATTGGCTTCGGTCAACTTTGAAGCTTGTCGAAACGAAGAAAGACCAAAATGGACGAACTTGGTTAAGGTGGATGATTCTTGGACCAAATCTCTCTTCGTTGGTCTCAAACTTCTCCACATGGTTTCTTGTGTCATATTACATCAATCTATGCTTGACAATTGGCTTCGGTCAACTTTGAAGCTTGTCGAAACAAAGAAAGACCAAAATGGACGAACTTGGTTAAGGTGGATGATTCTTGGACCAAATCTCTCTTCGTTGGTCTCAAACTTCTCCACATGGTTTCTTGTGTCATATTACATCAATCTATGCTTGACAATTGGCTTCGGTCAACTTTGAAGCTTGTCGAAACGAAGAAAGACCAAAATGGACGAACTTGGTTAAGGTGGATGATTCTTGGACCAAATCTCTCTTCGATGGTCTCAAACTTCTCCACATGGTTTCTTGTGTCATATTACATCAATCTATGCTTGACAATTGGCTTCGGTCAACTTTGAAGCTTGTCGAAACAAGAAAGACCAAAATGGACGAACTTGGTTAAGGTGGATGATTCTTGGACCAAATCTCTCTTCGTTGGTCTCAAACTTCTCCACATGGTTTCTTGTGTCATATTACATCAATCTATGCTAGACAATTGGCTTCGGTCAACTTTGAAGCTTGTCGAAACAAGAAAGACCAAAATGGACGAACTTGGTTAAGGTGGATGATTCTTGGACCAAATCTCTCTTCGTTGGTCTCAAACTTCTCCACATGGTTTCTTGTGTCATATTACATCAATCTATGCTAGACAATTGGCTTCGGTCAACTTTGAAGCTTGTCGAAACAAAGAAAGACCAAATGGACGAACTTGGTTAAGGTGGATGATTCTTGGACCAAATCTCTCTTCGTTGGTCTCAAACTTCTCCACATGGTTTCTTGTGTCATATTACATCAATCTATGCTTGACAATTGGCTTCGGTCAACTTTGAAGCTTGTCGAAACAAGAAAGACCAAAATGGACGAACTTGGTTAAGTGGATGATTCTTGGACCAAATCTCTCTTCGTTGGTCTCAAACTTCTCCACATGGTTTCTTGTGTCATATTACATCAATCTATGCTTGACAATTGGCTTCGGTCAACTTTGAAGCTTGTCGAAACGAAGAAAGACCAAAATGGACGAACTTGGTTAAGGTGGATGATTCTTGGACCAAATCTCTCTTCGTTGGTCTCAAACTTCTCCACATGGTTTATTGTGTCATATTACATCAATCTATGCTTGACATTGGCTTCGGTCAACTTTGAAGCTTGTCGAAACGAAGAAAGACCAAAATGGACGAACTTGGTTAAGGTGGATGATTCTTGGACCAAATCTCTCTTAGATGGTCTCAAACTTCTCCACATGGTTTCTTGTGTCATATTACATCAATCTATGCTAGACAATTGGCTTCGGTCAACTTTGAAGCTTGTCGAAACGAAGAAAGACCAAAATGGACGAACTTGGTTAAGGTGGATGATTCTTGGACCAAATCTCTCTTAGATGGTCTCAAACTTCTCCACATGGTTTCTTGTGTCATATTACATCAATCTATGCTTGACAATTGGCTTCGGTCAACTTTGAAGCTTGTCGAAACAAAGAAAGACCAAAATGGACGAACTTGGTTAAGGTGGATGATTCTTGGACCAAATCTCTCTTCGTTGGTCTCAAACTTCTCCACATGGTTTCTTGTGTCATATTACATCAATCTATGCTTGACAATTGGCTTCGGTCAACTTTGAAGCTTGTCGAAACCAAGAAAGACCAAAATGGACGAACTTGGTTAAGGTGGATGATTCTTGGACCAAATCTCTCTTCGATGGTCTCAAACTTCTCCACATGGTTTCTTGTGTCATATTACATCAATCTATGCTTGACATTTGGCTTCGGTCAACTTTGAAGCTTGTCGAAACCAAGAAAGACCAAAATGGACGAACTTGGTTAAGTTGGATGATTCTTGGACCAAATCTCTCTTCGTTGGTCTCAAACTTCCACATGGTTTTTGTGTCATATTACATCAATCTATGCTAGACAATTGGCTTCGGTTAACTTTGAAGCTTGTCGAAACAAGAAAGACCAAAATGGACGAACTTGGTTAAGGTGGATGATTCTTGGACCAAATCTCTCTTCGTTGGTCTCAAACTTCTCCACATGGTTTCTTGTGTCATATTACATCAATCTATGCTTGACAATTGGCTTCGGTCAACTTTGAAGCTTGTCGAACGAAGAAAGACCAAAATGGACGAACTTGGTTAAGGTGGATGATTCTTGGACCAAATCTCTCTTCGTTGGTCTCAAACTCTCCACATGGTTTCTTGTGTCATATTACATCAATCTATGCTTGACAATTTGGCTTCGGTCAACTTTGAAGCTTGTCGAAAACAAAGAAAGACCAAAATGGACGAACTTGGTTAAGGTGGATGATTCTTGGACCAAATCTCTCTTCGTTGGTCTCAAACTTCTCCACATGGTTTATTGTGTCATATTACATCAATCTATGCTTGACATTTGGCTTCGGTCAACTTTGAACTTGTCGAAACGAAGAAAGACCAAAATGGACGAACTTGGTTAAGGTGGATGATTCTTGGACCAAATCTCTC
>CM039430.1:10617383-10651124 GCA_022379115.2 Bauhinia variegata
ATCACACCTTAACCAAGTTCGTCCATTTTGGGTCTTTCTCGTTTTCGACAAGCTTCAAAGCTGACGAGCGAGCCAATTGTCTAGCATAGATTGATGTAATATGACACAAGAAACCATGTGGAGAAGTTTGAGACCAATCTAAGAGAGATTTGGTCCAAGAATCATCCACCTTAACCAGTTCGTCCATTTTGGTCTTTCTTAGTTTTCGACAGCTTCAAAGTTGACCGAAGCCAATTGTCTAGCATAGATTGATGTAATATGCACAAGAAACCATGTGGAGAAGTTTGAGACCAACTAAGAGAGATTTGGTCCAAGAATCATCCACCCTTAACCAAGTTCGTCCATTTTGGTCTTTCTTGGTTTCGACAAGCTTCAAAGTTGACCGAAGCCAATTGTCAAGCATAGATTGATGTAATATGACACAATAAACCATGTGGAGAAGTTTGAGACCATCGAAGAGAGATTTGTTCCAAGAATCATCCACCTTAACCAAGTTCGTCCATTTTGTCTTTCTTGGTTTCGACAAGCTTCAAAGTTTGACCGAAGCCAATTGTCTAGCATAGATTGATGTAATATGAGACAAGAAACCATGTGGAGAAGTTTGAGACCAACAAGAGAGATTTGGTCCAAGAATCATCCACCTTAACCAAGTTCGTCCATTTTGGTCTTTCTTGTTTCGACAACTTCAAAGTTGACCGAAGCCAATTGTCTAGCATAGATTGATGTAATATGAGACAGAAACCATGTGGAGAAGTTTGAGACCATCTAAGAGAGATTTGGTCCAAGAATCATCCACCTTAACCAAAAGTTCGTCCATTTTGTCTCTTTCTTTGTTTCGACAAGCTTCAAAAGTTGACCGAAGCCAATTGTCTAGCATAGATTGATGTAATATGACACAAGAAACCATGTGGAGAAGTTTGAGACATCTAAGAGAGATTTGGTCCAAGAATCATCCACCTTAACCAAGTTCGTCCATTTTGGTCTTTCTTCGTTTCGACATAGCTTCAAAGCTGACCGAAGCCAATTGTCTAGCATAGATTGATGTAATATGACACAAGAAACCATGTGGAGAAGTTTGAGAACCATCTTTGGAGAGATTTGTCCAAGAATCATCCACCTTAACCAAGTTCGTCCATTTTGGTCTTTCTTGTTTCGACAAGCTTCAAAGTTGACCGAAGCCAATTGTCTAGCATAGATTGATGTAATATGACACAAAAACCATGTGGAGAAGTTTGAGACCAATCTAAGAGAGATTTGGTCCAAGAATCATCCACCTTAACCAAGTTCGTCCATTTTGGTCTTTCTTGGTTTCGACTAGCTTCAAAGTTGACCGAAGCCAATTGTCTAGCATAGATTGATGTAATATGACACAATAAACCATGTGGAGAAGTTTGAGACCAACTAAGAGAGATTTGGTCCAAGAATCATCCACCTTAACCAAGTTCGTCCATTTTGGTCTTTCTTGGTTTCGACTAAGCTTCAAAGTTGACCGAAGCCAATTGTCTAGCATAGATTGATGTAATATGACACAAGAAACCATGTGGAGAAGTTTGAGACCACTAAGAGAGATTTGGTCAAGAATCATCCACCTTAACCAAGTTCGTCCATTTTGGTCTTTCTTGTTTCGACAAGCTTCAAAGTTGACCGAAGCCAATGTCTAGCATAGATTGATGTAATATGACACAAGAAACCATGTGGAGAAGTTTGAGACAACGAAGAGATTTGGTCCAAGAATCATCCAACCTTAACAAGTTCGTCCATTTTGGTCTTTCTTGGTTTCGACAAGCTTCAAAGTTGACCAAAGCCAATTGTCTAGCATAGATTGATGTAATATGAGACACAAGAAACCATGTGGAGAAGTTTGAGACCAACGAAGAGAGATTTGGTCCAAGAATCATCCACCTTAACCAAGTTCGTCCATTTTGGTCTTCTTTGGTTTCGACTTGCTTCAAAGTTGACCGAAGCCAAATTGTCAAGCATAGATTGATGTAATATGACACAAGAAACCATGTGGAGAAGTTTGAGACCAACGAAGAGAGATTTGGTCCAAGAATCATCCACCTTAACCAAGTTCGTCCATTTGGTCTTTCTTGGTTTCGACTTGCTTCAAAGTTGACCGAAGCCAATTGTCAAGCATAGATTGATGTAATATGACACAATAAACCATGTGGAGAAGTTTGAGACCACGAAGAGAGATTTGGTCCAAGAATCATCCAACTTAACCAAGTTCGTCCATTTTGGTCTTTCTTGGTTTCGACAAGCTTCAAAGTGTGACCGAAGCCAATGTCTCAGCATAGATTGATGTAATATGACACAATAACCATGTGGAGAAGTTTGAGACCATCGAAGAGAGATTTGGTCCAAGAATCATCCAACTTAACCAAGTTCGTCCATTTTGGTCTTTCTTGGTTTCGACTAGCTTCAAAGTTGACCGAAGCCAATTGTCAAGCATAGATTGATGTAATATGACACAATAAACCATGTGGAGAAGTTTGAGACCAAAAGAGAGATTTGCCAAGAATCATCCAACTTAACCAAGTTCGTCCATTTTGGTCTTTCTGGTTTCGACTAGCTTCAAAGTTGACCGACAGCCAATGTCAAGCATAGATTGATGTAATATGACACAATAAACCATGTGGAGAAGTTTGAGACCAACGAAGAGAGATTTGGTCCAAGAATCATCCACCTTAACCAAGTTCGTCCATTTTGGTCTTTCTTGGTTTCGACTAGCTTCAAAGTTGACCGAAGCCAATGTCAAGCATAGATTGATGTAATATGACACAAGAAACCATGTGGAGAAGTTTGAGACCAACGAAGAGAGATTTGGTCCAAGAATCATCCACCTTAACCA
This sequence comes from Bauhinia variegata, assembly GCA_022379115.2. Taxonomy (NCBI): domain Eukaryota; kingdom Viridiplantae; phylum Streptophyta; class Magnoliopsida; order Fabales; family Fabaceae; genus Bauhinia; species Bauhinia variegata. The sequence goes on from CM039430.1 coordinate 10,620,235, forward strand.
AGTTCGTCCATTTTGGTCTTTCTTGGTTTGTTCGACTAGCTTCAAAGTTGACCGAAGCCAATGTCAAGCATAGATTGATGTAATATGACACAAGAAACCATGTGGAGAAGTTTGAGACCAACGAGAGATTTGGTCCAAGAATCATCCACCTTAACCAAGTTCGTCCATTTTTGGTCTTTCTTGGTTTCGACTAGCTTCAAAGTTGACCGAAGCCAATTGTCAAGCATAGATTGATGTAATATGACACAAGAAACCATGTGGAGAAGTTTGAGACCAACGAAGAGAGATTTGGTCCAAGAATCATCCACCTTAACCAAGTTCGTCCATTTTGGTCTTTCTTGTTTCGACTGCTTCAAAGTTGACCGAAGCCAATTGTCAAGCATAGATTGATGTAATATGACACAATAAACCATGTGGAGAAGTTTTGAGACCATCGAAGAGAGATTTGGTCCAAGAATCATCCAACTTAACCAAGTTCGTCCATTTTGGTCTTTCTTGTTTCGACAAGCTTCAAAGTTGACCGAAGCCAATTGTCAAGCATAGATTGATGTAATATGACACAATAAACCATGTGGAGAAGTTTGAGACCAACGAAGAGAGATTTGGTCCAAGAATCATCCACCTTAACCAAGTTCGTCCATTTTGGTCTTTCTTGGTTTCGACTAGCTTCAAAGTGACCGAAGCCAAATGTCAAGCATAGATTGATGTAATATGACACAATAAACCATGTGGAGAAGTTTGAGACCAACGAAGAGAGATTTGGTCCAAGAATCATCCACCTTAACCAAGTTCGTCCATTTTGGTCTTTCTTCGTTTCGACTAGCTTCAAAGTTGACCGAAGCCAAATTGTCAAGCATAGATTGATGTAATATGACACAAGAAACCATGTGGAGAAGTTTGAGACCAACGAAGAGAGATTTGGTCCAAGAATCATCCACCTTAACCAAGTTCGTCCATTTTGGTCTTTCTTGGTTTCGACAAGCTTCAAAGTTGACCGAAGCCAATTGTCAAGCATAGATTGATGTAATATGACACAATAAACCATGTGGAGAAGTTTGAGACCAACGAAGAGAGATTTGGTCCAAGAATCATCCACCTTAACCAAGTTCGTCCATTTTGGTCTTTCTTGGTTTCGACAAGCTTCAAAGTTGACCGAAGCCAATTGTCAAGCATAGATTGATGTAATATGACACAATAAACCATGTGGAGAAGTTTGAGACCAACGAAGAGAGATTTGGTCCAAGAATCATCCAACTTAACCAAGTTCGTCCATTTTGGTCTTTCTTCGTTTCGACAAGCTTCAAAGTTGACCGAAGCCAATTGTCAAGCATAGATTGATGTAATATGACACAATAAACCATGTGGAGAAGTTTGAGACCAACGAAGAGAGATTTGGTCCAAGAATCATCCACCTTAACCAAGTTCGTCCATTTTGGTCTTTCTTCGTTTCGACTAGCTTCAAAGTTGACCGAAGCCAAATGTCAAGCATAGATTGATGTAATATGACACAAGAAACCATGTGGAGAAGTTTGAGACCAACGAAGAGAGATTTGGTCCAAGAATCATCCACCTTAACCAAGTTCGTCCATTTTGGTCTTTCTTGGTTTCGACAAGCTTCAAAGTTGACCGAAGCCAATTGTCAAGCATAGATTGATGTAATATGACACAATAAACCATGTGGAGAAGTTTGAGACCAACGAAGAGAGATTTGGTCCAAGAATCATCCACCTTAACCAAGTTCGTCCATTTTGGTCTTTCTTGGTTTCGACAAGCTTCAAAGTTGACCGAAGCCAATTGTCTAGCATAGATTGATGTAATATGACACAATAAACCATGTGGAGAAGTTTGAGACCAACGAAGAGAGATTTGGTCCAAGAATCATCCACCTTAACCAAGTTCGTCCATTTTGGTCTTTCTTGGTTTCGACAAGCTTCAAAGTTGACCGAAGCCAAATGTCAAGCATAGATTGATGTAATATGACACAAAAACCATGTGGAGAAGTTTGAGACCAACGAAGAGAGATTTGGTCCAAGAATCATCCACCTTAACCAAGTTCGTCCATTTTGGTCTTTCTTGGTTTCGACAAGCTTCAAAGTTGACCGAAGCCAATTGTCAAGCATAGATTGATGTAATATGACACAATAAACCATGTGGAGAAGTTTGAGACCAACGAAGAGAGATTTGGTCCAAGAATCATCCACCTTAACCAAGTTCGTCCATTTTGGTCTTTCTTGGTTTCGACAAGCTTCAAAGTTGACCGAAGCCAATTGTCAAGCATAGATTGATGTAATATGACACAAGAAACCATGTGGAGAAGTTTGAGACCAACGAAGAGAGATTTGGTCCAAGAATCATCCACCTTAACCAAGTTCGTCCATTTTGGTCTTTCTTGGTTTCGACAAGCTTCAAAGTTGACCGAAGCCAATTGTCAAGCATAGATTGATGTAATATGACACAAGAAACCATGTGGAGAAGTTTGAGACCAACGAAGAGAGATTTGGTCCAAGAATCATCCACCTTAACCAAGTTCGTCCATTTTGGTCTTTCTTTGTTTCGACAAGCTTCAAAGTTGACCGAAGCCAATTGTCTAGCATAGATTGATGTAATATGACACAATAAACCATGTGGAGAAGTTTGAGACCAACGAAGAGAGATTTGGTCCAAGAATCATCCACCTTAACCAAGTTCGTCCATTTTGGTCTTTCTTGGTTTCGACAAGCTTCAAAGTTGACCGAAGCCAATTGTCAAGCATAGATTGATGTAATATGACACAAGAAACCATGTGGAGAAGTTTGAGACCACAAGAGAGATTTGGTCCAAGAATCATCCACCTTAACCAAGTTCGTCCATTTTGGTCTTTCTTGGTTTCGACAAGCTTCAAAGTTGACCGAAGCCAATTGTCTAGCATAGATTGATGTAATATGACACAAGAAACCATGTGGAGAAGTTTGAGACCAACGAAGAGAGATTTGGTCCAAGAATCATCCACCTTAACCAAGTTCGTCCATTTTGGTCTTTCTTGGTTTCGACAAGCTTCAAAGTTGACCGAAGCCAATTGTCTAGCATAGATTGATGTAATATGACACAAGAAACCATGTGGAGAAGTTTGAGACCATCGAAGAGAGATTTGGTCCAAGAATCATCCACCTTAACCAAGTTCGTCCATTTTGGTCTTTCTTGTTTCGACAAGCTTCAAAGTTGACCGAAGCCAATTGTCTAGCATAGATTGATGTAATATGACACAAGAAACCATGTGGAGAAGTTTGAGACCAACGAAGAGAGATTTGGTCCAAGAATCATCCACCTTAACCAAGTTCGTCCATTTTGGTCTTTCTTGTTTTCGACAAGCTTCAAAGTTGACCGAAGCCAATTGTCAAGCATAGATTGATGTAATATGACACAATAAACCATGTGGAGAAGTTTGAGACCAACGAAGAGAGATTTGGTCCAAGAATCATCCACCTTAACCAAGTTCGTCCATTTTGGTCTTTCTTGGTTTCGACAAGCTTCAAAGTTGACCGAAGCCAATTGTCAAGCATAGATTGATGTAATATGACACAAGAAACCATGTGGAGAAGTTTGAGACCAACTAAGAGAGATTTGGTCCAAGAATCATCCACCTTAACCAAGTTCGTCCATTTTGGTCTTTCTTGGTTTCGACAAGCTTCAAAGTTGACCGAAGCCAATTGTCTAGCATAGATTGATGTAATATGACACAAGAAACCATGTGGAGAAGTTTGAGACCAACGAAGAGAGATTTGGTCCAAGAATCATCCACCTTAACCAAGTTCGTCCATTTTGGTCTTTCTTTGTTTCGACAAGCTTCAAAGTTGACCGAAGCCAATTGTCAAGCATAGATTGATGTAATATGACACAAGAAACCATGTGGAGAAGTTTGAGACCAACGAAGAGAGATTTGGTCCAAGAATCATCCACCTTAACCAAGTTCGTCCATTTTGGTCTTTCTTGGTTTCGACAAGCTTCAAAGTTGACCGAAGCCAATTGTCAAGCATAGATTGATGTAATATGACACAAGAAACCATGTGGAGAAGTTTGAGACCAACTAAGAGAGATTTGGTCCAAGAATCATCCACCTTAACCAAGTTCGTCCATTTTGGTCTTTCTTTGTTTCGACAAGCTTCAAAGTTGACCGAAGCCAATTGTCAAGCATAGATTGATGTAATATGACACAATAAACCATGTGGAGAAGTTTGAGACCAACTAAGAGAGATTTGGTCCAAGAATCATCCACCTTAACCAAGTTCGTCCATTTTGGTCTTTCTTGGTTTCGACAAGCTTCAAAGTTGACCGAAGCCAAATGTCTAGCATAGATTGATGTAATATGACACAATAAACCATGTGGAGAAGTTTGAGACCAACGAAGAGAGATTTGGTCCAAGAATCATCCACCTTAACCAAGTTCGTCCATTTTGGTCTTTCTTGTTTCGACAAGCTTCAAAGTTGACCGAAGCCAATTGTCAAGCATAGATTGATGTAATATGACACAATAAACCATGTGGAGAAGTTTGAGACCAACGAAGAGAGATTTGGTCCAAGAATCATCCACCTTAACCAAGTTCGTCCATTTTGGTCTTTCTTGGTTTCGACAAGCTTCAAAGTTGACCGAAGCCAATTGTCAAGCATAGATTGATGTAATATGACACAATAAACCATGTGGAGAAGTTTGAGACCAACGAAGAGAGATTTGGTCCAAGAATCATCCACCTTAACCAAGTTCGTCCATTTTGGTCTTTCTTGGTTTCGACAAGCTTCAAAGTTGACCGAAGCCAATTGTCAAGCATAGATTGATGTAATATGACACAATAAACCATGTGGAGAAGTTTGAGACCAACGAAGAGAGATTTGGTCCAAGAATCATCCACCTTAACCAAGTTCGTCCATTTTGGTCTTTCTTCGTTTCGACAAGCTTCAAAGTTGACCGAAGCCAATTGTCAAGCATAGATTGATGTAATATGACACAATAAACCATGTGGAGAAGTTTGAGACCAACGAAGAGAGATTTGGTCCAAGAATCATCCACCTTAACCAAGTTCGTCCATTTTGGTCTTTCTTGTTTCGACAAGCTTCAAAGTTGACCGAAGCCAAATGTCTAGCATAGATTGATGTAATATGACACAATAAACCATGTGGAGAAGTTTGAGACCAACGAAGAGAGATTTGGTCCAAGAATCATCCACCTTAACCAAGTTCGTCCATTTTGGTCTTTCTTTGTTTCGACAAGCTTCAAAGTTGACCGAAGCCAAATGTCAAGCATAGATTGATGTAATATGACACAATAAACCATGTGGAGAAGTTTGAGACCAACGAAGAGAGATTTGGTCCAAGAATCATCCACCTTAACCAAGTTCGTCCATTTTGGTCTTTCTTGGTTTCGACAAGCTTCAAAGTTGACCGAAGCCAATTGTCAAGCATAGATTGATGTAATATGACACAATAAACCATGTGGAGAAGTTTGAGACCAACGAAGAGAGATTTGGTCCAAGAATCATCCACATAACCAAGTTCGTCCATTTTGGTCTTTTCTTGTTCGACAAGCTTCAAAGTTGACCGAAGCCAAATGTCAAGCATAGATTGATGTAATATGACACAAAAACCATGTGGAGAAGTTTGAGACCAACGAAGAGAGATTTGGTCCAAGAATCATCCACCTTAACCAAGTTCGTCCATTTTGGTCTTTCTTGGTTTCGACAAGCTTCAAAGTTGACCGAAGCCAATTGTCAAGCATAAGATTGATGTAATATGACACAAGAAACCATGTGGAGAAGTTTGAGACCATCTTTGAGAGATTGGTCAAGACTAAGTTGGAAAAAAGTATCCGTGTAAGGAAAGAGAAAAATGGGGATGAGTGCAGACAAGAAGTGGAGAAGTAGAAGTGGGGGTCCAAGAATCATCCACCTTAACCAAGTTCGTCCATTTTGGTCTTTCTTTGTTTCGACAAGCTTCAAAGTTGACCGAAGCCAATTGTCAAGCATAGATTGATGTAATATGACACAATAAACCATGTGGAGAAGTTTGAGACCAACGAAGAGAGATTTGGTCCAAGAATCATCCACCTTAACCAAGTTCGTCCATTTTGGTCTTTCTTGGTTTCGACAAGCTTCAAAGTTGACCGAAGCCAATTGTCTAGCATAGATTGATGTAATATGACACAAGAAACCATGTGGAGAAGTTTGAGACCAACGAAGAGAGATTTGGTCCAAGAATCATCCACCTTAACCAAGTTCGTCCATTTTGGTCTTTCTTGGTTTCGACAAGCTTCAAAGTTGACCGAAGCCAATTGTCAAGCATAGATTGATGTAATATGACACAATAAACCATGTGGAGAAGTTTGAGACCAACGAAGAGAGATTTGGTCCAAGAATCATCCACCTTAACCAAGTTCGTCCATTTTGGTCTTTCTTGGTTTCGACAAGCTTCAAAGTTGACCGAAGCCAATTGTCTAGCATAGATTGATGTAATATGACACAATAAACCATGTGGAGAAGTTTGAGACCAACTAAGAGAGATTTGGTCCAAGAATCATCCACCTTAACCAAGTTCGTCCATTTTGGTCTTTCTTTGTTTCGACAAGCTTCAAAGTTGACCGAAGCCAATTGTCTAGCATAGATTGATGTAATATGACACAATAAACCATGTGGAGAAGTTTGAGACCAACGAAGAGAGATTTGGTCCAAGAATCATCCACCTTAACCAAGTTCGTCCATTTTGGTCTTTCTTGTTTCGACAAGCTTCAAAGTTGACCGAAGCCAAATGTCTAGCATAGATTGATGTAATATGACACAATAAACCATGTGGAGAAGTTTGAGACCAACGAAGAGAGATTTGGTCCAAGAATCATCCACCTTAACCAAGTTCGTCCATTTTGGTCTTTCTTGTTTCGACAAGCTTCAAAGTTGACCGAAGCCAATTGTCTAGCATAGATTGATGTAATATGACACAAGAAACCATGTGGAGAAGTTTGAGACCAACGAAGAGAGATTTGGTCCAAGAATCATCCACCTTAACCAAGTTCGTCCATTTTGGTCTTTCTTGGTTTCGACAAGCTTCAAAGTTGACCGAAGCCAATTGTCAAGCATAGATTGATGTAATATGACACAAGAAACCATGTGGAGAAGTTTGAGACCAACGAAGAGAGATTTGGTCCAAGAATCATCCACCTTAACCAAGTTCGTCCATTTTGGTCTTTCTTGTTTCGACAAGCTTCAAAGTTGACCGAAGCCAATTGTCTAGCATAGATTGATGTAATATGACACAATAAACCATGTGGAGAAGTTTGAGACCAACGAAGAGAGATTTGGTCCAAGAATCATCCACCTTAACCAAGTTCGTCCATTTTGGTCTTTCTTGGTTTCGACAAGCTTCAAAGTTGACCGAAGCCAATTGTCTAGCATAGATTGATGTAATATGACACAAGAAACCATGTGGAGAAGTTTGAGACCAACGAAGAGAGATTTGGTCCAAGAATCATCCACCTTAACCAAGTTCGTCCATTTTGGTCTTTCTTGGTTTCGACAAGCTTCAAAGTTGACCGAAGCCAATTGTCAAGCATAGATTGATGTAATATGACACAAGAAACCATGTGGAGAAGTTTGAGACCAACTAAGAGAGATTTGGTCCAAGAATCATCCACCTTAACCAAGTTCGTCCATTTTGGTCTTTCTTTGTTTCGACAAGCTTCAAAGTTGACCGAAGCCAATTGTCAAGCATAGATTGATGTAATATGACACAAGAAACCATGTGGAGAAGTTTGAGACCAACGAAGAGAGATTTGGTCCAAGAATCATCCACCTTAACCAAGTTCGTCCATTTTGGTCTTTCTTGGTTTCGACAAGCTTCAAAGTTGACCGAAGCCAATTGTCTAGCATAGATTGATGTAATATGACACAAGAAACCATGTGGAGAAGTTTGAGACCAACTAAGAGAGATTTGGTCCAAGAATCATCCACCTTAACCAAGTTCGTCCATTTTGGTCTTTCTTGGTTTCGACAAGCTTCAAAGTTGACCGAAGCCAATTGTCTAGCATAGATTGATGTAATATGACACAAGAAACCATGTGGAGAAGTTTGAGACCAACGAAGAGAGATTTGGTCCAAGAATCATCCACCTTAACCAAGTTCGTCCATTTTGGTCTTTCTTCGTTTCGACAAGCTTCAAAGTTGACCGAAGCCAATTGTCTAGCATAGATTGATGTAATATGACACAAGAAACCATGTGGAGAAGTTTGAGACCAACGAAGAGAGATTTGGTCCAAGAATCATCCACCTTAACCAAGTTCGTCCATTTTGGTCTTTCTTGTTTCGACAAGCTTCAAAGTTGACCGAAGCCAATTGTCTAGCATAGATTGATGTAATATGACACAAGAAACCATGTGGAGAAGTTTGAGACCAACGAAGAGAGATTTGGTCCAAGAATCATCCACCTTAACCAAGTTCGTCCATTTTGGTCTTTCTTTGTTTCGACAAGCTTCAAAGTTGACCGAAGCCAATTGTCTAGCATAGATTGATGTAATATGACACAAGAAACCATGTGGAGAAGTTTGAGACCAACGAAGAGAGATTTGGTCCAAGAATCATCCACCTTAACCAAGTTCGTCCATTTTGGTCTTTCTTGGTTTCGACAAGCTTCAAAGTTGACCGAAGCCAATTGTCTAGCATAGATTGATGTAATATGACACAAGAAACCATGTGGAGAAGTTTGAGACCAACGAAGAGAGATTTGGTCCAAGAATCATCCACCTTAACCAAGTTCGTCCATTTTGGTCTTTCTTGTTTCGACAAGCTTCAAAGTTGACCGAAGCCAATTGTCAAGCATAGATTGATGTAATATGACACAAGAAACCATGTGGAGAAGTTTGAGACCAACTAAGAGAGATTTGGTCCAAGAATCATCCACCTTAACCAAGTTCGTCCATTTTGGTCTTTCTTGTTTCGACAAGCTTCAAAGTTGACCGAAGCCAATTGTCTAGCATAGATTGATGTAATATGACACAAGAAACCATGTGGAGAAGTTTGAGACCAACGAAGAGAGATTTGGTCCAAGAATCATCCACCTTAACCAAGTTCGTCCATTTTGGTCTTTCTTGTTTCGACAAGCTTCAAAGTTGACCGAAGCCAATTGTCTAGCATAGATTGATGTAATATGACACAAGAAACCATGTGGAGAAGTTTGAGACCAACGAAGAGAGATTTGGTCCAAGAATCATCCACCTTAACCAAGTTCGTCCATTTTGGTCTTTCTTGGTTTCGACAAGCTTCAAAGTTGACCGAAGCCAATTGTCTAGCATAGATTGATGTAATATGACACAAGAAACCATGTGGAGAAGTTTGAGACCAACGAAGAGAGATTTGGTCCAAGAATCATCCACCTTAACCAAGTTCGTCCATTTTGGTCTTTCTTGTTTCGACAAGCTTCAAAGTTGACCGAAGCCAATTGTCAAGCATAGATTGATGTAATATGACACAATAAACCATGTGGAGAAGTTTGAGACCAACGAAGAGAGATTTGGTCCAAGAATCATCCACCTTAACCAAGTTCGTCCATTTTGGTCTTTCTTGGTTTCGACAAGCTTCAAAGTTGACCGAAGCCAATTGTCTAGCATAGATTGATGTAATATGACACAAGAAACCATGTGGAGAAGTTTGAGACCAACGAAGAGAGATTTGGTCCAAGAATCATCCACCTTAACCAAGTTCGTCCATTTTGGTCTTTCTTGGTTTCGACAAGCTTCAAAGTTGACCGAAGCCAATTGTCTAGCATAGATTGATGTAATATGACACAATAAACCATGTGGAGAAGTTTGAGACCAACGAAGAGAGATTTGGTCCAAGAATCATCCACCTTAACCAAGTTCGTCCATTTTGGTCTTTCTTGGTTTCGACAAGCTTCAAAGTTGACCGAAGCCAATTGTCTAGCATAGATTGATGTAATATGACACAAGAAACCATGTGGAGAAGTTTGAGACCAACGAAGAGAGATTTGGTCCAAGAATCATCCACCTTAACCAAGTTCGTCCATTTTGGTCTTTCTTTGTTTCGACAAGCTTCAAAGTTGACCGAAGCCAATTGTCTAGCATAGATTGATGTAATATGACACAAGAAACCATGTGGAGAAGTTTGAGACCAACGAAGAGAGATTTGGTCCAAGAATCATCCACCTTAACCAAGTTCGTCCATTTTGGTCTTTCTTGGTTTCGACAAGCTTCAAAGTTGACCGAAGCCAATTGTCTAGCATAGATTGATGTAATATGACACAATAAACCATGTGGAGAAGTTTGAGACCAACGAAGAGAGATTTGGTCCAAGAATCATCCACCTTAACCAAGTTCGTCCATTTTGGTCTTTCTTGTTTCGACAAGCTTCAAAGTTGACCGAAGCCAATTGTCTAGCATAGATTGATGTAATATGACACAAGAAACCATGTGGAGAAGTTTGAGACCAACGAAGAGAGATTTGGTCCAAGAATCATCCACCTTAACCAAGTTCGTCCATTTTGGTCTTTCTTGTTTCGACAAGCTTCAAAGTTGACCGAAGCCAATTGTCTAGCATAGATTGATGTAATATGACACAATAAACCATGTGGAGAAGTTTGAGACCAACGAAGAGAGATTTGGTCCAAGAATCATCCACCTTAACCAAGTTCGTCCATTTTGGTCTTTCTTTGTTTCGACAAGCTTCAAAGTTGACCGAAGCCAATTGTCAAGCATAGATTGATGTAATATGACACAAGAAACCATGTGGAGAAGTTTGAGACCAACGAAGAGAGATTTGGTCCAAGAATCATCCACCTTAACCAAGTTCGTCCATTTTGGTCTTTCTTGTTTCGACAAGCTTCAAAGTTGACCGAAGCCAATTGTCTAGCATAGATTGATGTAATATGACACAAGAAACCATGTGGAGAAGTTTGAGACCAACGAAGAGAGATTTGGTCCAAGAATCATCCACCTTAACCAAGTTCGTCCATTTTGGTCTTTCTTGTTTCGACAAGCTTCAAAGTTGACCGAAGCCAATTGTCTAGCATAGATTGATGTAATATGACACAAGAAACCATGTGGAGAAGTTTGAGACCAACGAAGAGAGATTTGGTCCAAGAATCATCCACCTTAACCAAGTTCGTCCATTTTGGTCTTTCTTTGTTTCGACAAGCTTCAAAGTTGACCGAAGCCAATTGTCTAGCATAGATTGATGTAATATGACACAAGAAACCATGTGGAGAAGTTTGAGACCAACGAAGAGAGATTTGGTCCAAGAATCATCCACCTTAACCAAGTTCGTCCATTTTGGTCTTTCTTTGTTTCGACAAGCTTCAAAGTTGACCGAAGCCAATTGTCTAGCATAGATTGATGTAATATGACACAAGAAACCATGTGGAGAAGTTTGAGACCAACGAAGAGAGATTTGGTCCAAGAATCATCCACCTTAACCAAGTTCGTCCATTTTGGTCTTTCTTGGTTTCGACAAGCTTCAAAGTTGACCGAAGCCAATTGTCAAGCATAGATTGATGTAATATGACACAAGAAACCATGTGGAGAAGTTTGAGACCAACGAAGAGAGATTTGGTCCAAGAATCATCCACCTTAACCAAGTTCGTCCATTTTGGTCTTTCTTGTTTCGACAAGCTTCAAAGTTGACCGAAGCCAATTGTCTAGCATAGATTGATGTAATATGACACAATAAACCATGTGGAGAAGTTTGAGACCAACGAAGAGAGATTTGGTCCAAGAATCATCCACCTTAACCAAGTTCGTCCATTTTGGTCTTTCTTGGTTTCGACAAGCTTCAAAGTTGACCGAAGCCAATTGTCAAGCATAGATTGATGTAATATGACACAAGAAACCATGTGGAGAAGTTTGAGACCAACGAAGAGAGATTTGGTCCAAGAATCATCCACCTTAACCAAGTTCGTCCATTTTGGTCTTTCTTGGTTTCGACAAGCTTCAAAGTTGACCGAAGCCAATTGTCTAGCATAGATTGATGTAATATGACACAATAAACCATGTGGAGAAGTTTGAGACCAACGAAGAGAGATTTGGTCCAAGAATCATCCACCTTAACCAAGTTCGTCCATTTTGGTCTTTCTTGGTTTCGACAAGCTTCAAAGTTGACCGAAGCCAATTGTCTAGCATAGATTGATGTAATATGACACAAGAAACCATGTGGAGAAGTTTGAGACCAACGAAGAGAGATTTGGTCCAAGAATCATCCACCTTAACCAAGTTCGTCCATTTTGGTCTTTCTTGGTTTCGACAAGCTTCAAAGTTGACCGAAGCCAATTGTCAAGCATAGATTGATGTAATATGACACAAGAAACCATGTGGAGAAGTTTGAGACCAACGAAGAGAGATTTGGTCCAAGAATCATCCACCTTAACCAAGTTCGTCCATTTTGGTCTTTCTTTGTTTCGACAAGCTTCAAAGTTGACCGAAGCCAATTGTCAAGCATAGATTGATGTAATATGACACAAGAAACCATGTGGAGAAGTTTGAGACCAACGAAGAGAGATTTGGTCCAAGAATCATCCACCTTAACCAAGTTCGTCCATTTTGGTCTTTCTTGGTTTCGACAAGCTTCAAAGTTGACCGAAGCCAATTGTCTAGCATAGATTGATGTAATATGACACAAGAAACCATGTGGAGAAGTTTGAGACCAACGAAGAGAGATTTGGTCCAAGAATCATCCACCTTAACCAAGTTCGTCCATTTTGGTCTTTCTTTGTTTCGACAAGCTTCAAAGTTGACCGAAGCCAATTGTCTAGCATAGATTGATGTAATATGACACAAGAAACCATGTGGAGAAGTTTGAGACCAACGAAGAGAGATTTGGTCCAAGAATCATCCACCTTAACCAAGTTCGTCCATTTTGGTCTTTCTTGGTTTCGACAAGCTTCAAAGTTGACCGAAGCCAATTGTCTAGCATAGATTGATGTAATATGACACAAGAAACCATGTGGAGAAGTTTGAGACCAACGAAGAGAGATTTGGTCCAAGAATCATCCACCTTAACCAAGTTCGTCCATTTTGGTCTTTCTTGTTTCGACAAGCTTCAAAGTTGACCGAAGCCAATTGTCAAGCATAGATTGATGTAATATGACACAAGAAACCATGTGGAGAAGTTTGAGACCAACGAAGAGAGATTTGGTCCAAGAATCATCCACCTTAACCAAGTTCGTCCATTTTGGTCTTTCTTGGTTTCGACAAGCTTCAAAGTTGACCGAAGCCAATTGTCTAGCATAGATTGATGTAATATGACACAAGAAACCATGTGGAGAAGTTTGAGACCAACGAAGAGAGATTTGGTCCAAGAATCATCCACCTTAACCAAGTTCGTCCATTTTGGTCTTTCTTGGTTTCGACAAGCTTCAAAGTTGACCGAAGCCAATTGTCAAGCATAGATTGATGTAATATGACACAAGAAACCATGTGGAGAAGTTTGAGACCAACGAAGAGAGATTTGGTCCAAGAATCATCCACCTTAACCAAGTTCGTCCATTTTGGTCTTTCTTGTTTCGACAAGCTTCAAAGTTGACCGAAGCCAATTGTCTAGCATAGATTGATGTAATATGACACAAGAAACCATGTGGAGAAGTTTGAGACCAACGAAGAGAGATTTGGTCCAAGAATCATCCACCTTAACCAAGTTCGTCCATTTTGGTCTTTCTTTGTTTCGACAAGCTTCAAAGTTGACCGAAGCCAATTGTCTAGCATAGATTGATGTAATATGACACAAGAAACCATGTGGAGAAGTTTGAGACCAACGAAGAGAGATTTGGTCCAAGAATCATCCACCTTAACCAAGTTCGTCCATTTTGGTCTTTCTTTGTTTCGACAAGCTTCAAAGTTGACCGAAGCCAATTGTCAAGCATAGATTGATGTAATATGACACAAGAAACCATGTGGAGAAGTTTGAGACCAACGAAGAGAGATTTGGTCCAAGAATCATCCACCTTAACCAAGTTCGTCCATTTTGGTCTTTCTTGTTTCGACAAGCTTCAAAGTTGACCGAAGCCAATTGTCTAGCATAGATTGATGTAATATGACACAAGAAACCATGTGGAGAAGTTTGAGACCAACGAAGAGAGATTTGGTCCAAGAATCATCCACCTTAACCAAGTTCGTCCATTTTGGTCTTTCTTGTTTCGACAAGCTTCAAAGTTGACCGAAGCCAATTGTCTAGCATAGATTGATGTAATATGACACAAGAAACCATGTGGAGAAGTTTGAGACCAACGAAGAGAGATTTGGTCCAAGAATCATCCACCTTAACCAAGTTCGTCCATTTTGGTCTTTCTTGTTTCGACAAGCTTCAAAGTTGACCGAAGCCAATTGTCTAGCATAGATTGATGTAATATGACACAATAAACCATGTGGAGAAGTTTGAGACCAACGAAGAGAGATTTGGTCCAAGAATCATCCACCTTAACCAAGTTCGTCCATTTTGGTCTTTCTTGTTTCGACAAGCTTCAAAGTTGACCGAAGCCAATTGTCAAGCATAGATTGATGTAATATGACACAAGAAACCATGTGGAGAAGTTTGAGACCAACGAAGAGAGATTTGGTCCAAGAATCATCCACCTTAACCAAGTTCGTCCATTTTGGTCTTTCTTGGTTTCGACAAGCTTCAAAGTTGACCGAAGCCAATTGTCTAGCATAGATTGATGTAATATGACACAAGAAACCATGTGGAGAAGTTTGAGACCAACTAAGAGAGATTTGGTCCAAGAATCATCCACCTTAACCAAGTTCGTCCATTTTGGTCTTTCTTGGTTTCGACAAGCTTCAAAGTTGACCGAAGCCAATTGTCTAGCATAGATTGATGTAATATGACACAAGAAACCATGTGGAGAAGTTTGAGACCAACGAAGAGAGATTTGGTCCAAGAATCATCCACCTTAACCAAGTTCGTCCATTTTGGTCTTTCTTGGTTTCGACAAGCTTCAAAGTTGACCGAAGCCAATTGTCTAGCATAGATTGATGTAATATGACACAAGAAACCATGTGGAGAAGTTTGAGACCAACGAAGAGAGATTTGGTCCAAGAATCATCCACCTTAACCAAGTTCGTCCATTTTGGTCTTTCTTGTTTCGACAAGCTTCAAAGTTGACCGAAGCCAATTGTCTAGCATAGATTGATGTAATATGACACAAGAAACCATGTGGAGAAGTTTGAGACCAACGAAGAGAGATTTGGTCCAAGAATCATCCACCTTAACCAAGTTCGTCCATTTTGGTCTTTCTTGGTTTCGACAAGCTTCAAAGTTGACCGAAGCCAATTGTCTAGCATAGATTGATGTAATATGACACAAGAAACCATGTGGAGAAGTTTGAGACCAACGAAGAGAGATTTGGTCCAAGAATCATCCACCTTAACCAAGTTCGTCCATTTTGGTCTTTCTTGTTTCGACAAGCTTCAAAGTTGACCGAAGCCAATTGTCTAGCATAGATTGATGTAATATGACACAAGAAACCATGTGGAGAAGTTTGAGACCAACGAAGAGAGATTTGGTCCAAGAATCATCCACCTTAACCAAGTTCGTCCATTTTGGTCTTTCTTGGTTTCGACAAGCTTCAAAGTTGACCGAAGCCAATTGTCTAGCATAGATTGATGTAATATGACACAAGAAACCATGTGGAGAAGTTTGAGACCAACGAAGAGAGATTTGGTCCAAGAATCATCCACCTTAACCAAGTTCGTCCATTTTGGTCTTTCTTGTTTCGACAAGCTTCAAAGTTGACCGAAGCCAATTGTCAAGCATAGATTGATGTAATATGACACAAGAAACCATGTGGAGAAGTTTGAGACCAACGAAGAGAGATTTGGTCCAAGAATCATCCACCTTAACCAAGTTCGTCCATTTTGGTCTTTCTTGTTTCGACAAGCTTCAAAGTTGACCGAAGCCAATTGTCAAGCATAGATTGATGTAATATGACACAAGAAACCATGTGGAGAAGTTTGAGACCAACGAAGAGAGATTTGGTCCAAGAATCATCCACCTTAACCAAGTTCGTCCATTTTGGTCTTTCTTGTTTCGACAAGCTTCAAAGTTGACCGAAGCCAATTGTCTAGCATAGATTGATGTAATATGACACAAGAAACCATGTGGAGAAGTTTGAGACCAACGAAGAGAGATTTGGTCCAAGAATCATCCACCTTAACCAAGTTCGTCCATTTTGGTCTTTCTTTGTTTCGACAAGCTTCAAAGTTGACCGAAGCCAATTGTCTAGCATAGATTGATGTAATATGACACAATAAACCATGTGGAGAAGTTTGAGACCAACGAAGAGAGATTTGGTCCAAGAATCATCCACCTTAACCAAGTTCGTCCATTTTGGTCTTTCTTTGTTTCGACAAGCTTCAAAGTTGACCGAAGCCAATTGTCTAGCATAGATTGATGTAATATGACACAATAAACCATGTGGAGAAGTTTGAGACCAACGAAGAGAGATTTGGTCCAAGAATCATCCACCTTAACCAAGTTCGTCCATTTTGGTCTTTCTTGGTTTCGACAAGCTTCAAAGTTGACCGAAGCCAATTGTCTAGCATAGATTGATGTAATATGACACAAGAAACCATGTGGAGAAGTTTGAGACCAACGAAGAGAGATTTGGTCCAAGAATCATCCACCTTAACCAAGTTCGTCCATTTTGGTCTTTCTTGGTTTCGACAAGCTTCAAAGTTGACCGAAGCCAATTGTCTAGCATAGATTGATGTAATATGACACAAGAAACCATGTGGAGAAGTTTGAGACCAACGAAGAGAGATTTGGTCCAAGAATCATCCACCTTAACCAAGTTCGTCCATTTTGGTCTTTCTTGTTTCGACAAGCTTCAAAGTTGACCGAAGCCAATTGTCAAGCATAGATTGATGTAATATGACACAAGAAACCATGTGGAGAAGTTTGAGACCAACGAAGAGAGATTTGGTCCAAGAATCATCCACCTTAACCAAGTTCGTCCATTTTGGTCTTTCTTTGTTTCGACAAGCTTCAAAGTTGACCGAAGCCAATTGTCTAGCATAGATTGATGTAATATGACACAATAAACCATGTGGAGAAGTTTGAGACCAACGAAGAGAGATTTGGTCCAAGAATCATCCACCTTAACCAAGTTCGTCCATTTTGGTCTTTCTTGTTTCGACAAGCTTCAAAGTTGACCGAAGCCAATTGTCAAGCATAGATTGATGTAATATGACACAAGAAACCATGTGGAGAAGTTTGAGACCAACGAAGAGAGATTTGGTCCAAGAATCATCCACCTTAACCAAGTTCGTCCATTTTGGTCTTTCTTTGTTTCGACAAGCTTCAAAGTTGACCGAAGCCAATTGTCTAGCATAGATTGATGTAATATGACACAAGAAACCATGTGGAGAAGTTTGAGACCAACGAAGAGAGATTTGGTCCAAGAATCATCCACCTTAACCAAGTTCGTCCATTTTGGTCTTTCTTGTTTCGACAAGCTTCAAAGTTGACCGAAGCCAATTGTCAAGCATAGATTGATGTAATATGACACAAGAAACCATGTGGAGAAGTTTGAGACCAACGAAGAGAGATTTGGTCCAAGAATCATCCACCTTAACCAAGTTCGTCCATTTTGGTCTTTCTTGTTTCGACAAGCTTCAAAGTTGACCGAAGCCAATTGTCTAGCATAGATTGATGTAATATGACACAAGAAACCATGTGGAGAAGTTTGAGACCAACGAAGAGAGATTTGGTCCAAGAATCATCCACCTTAACCAAGTTCGTCCATTTTGGTCTTTCTTGTTTCGACAAGCTTCAAAGTTGACCGAAGCCAATTGTCAAGCATAGATTGATGTAATATGACACAATAAACCATGTGGAGAAGTTTGAGACCAACGAAGAGAGATTTGGTCCAAGAATCATCCACCTTAACCAAGTTCGTCCATTTTGGTCTTTCTTGTTTCGACAAGCTTCAAAGTTGACCGAAGCCAATTGTCTAGCATAGATTGATGTAATATGACACAATAAACCATGTGGAGAAGTTTGAGACCAACGAAGAGAGATTTGGTCCAAGAATCATCCACCTTAACCAAGTTCGTCCATTTTGGTCTTTCTTGGTTTCGACAAGCTTCAAAGTTGACCGAAGCCAATTGTCAAGCATAGATTGATGTAATATGACACAATAAACCATGTGGAGAAGTTTGAGACCAACGAAGAGAGATTTGGTCCAAGAATCATCCACCTTAACCAAGTTCGTCCATTTTGGTCTTTCTTGGTTTCGACAAGCTTCAAAGTTGACCGAAGCCAATTGTCTAGCATAGATTGATGTAATATGACACAATAAACCATGTGGAGAAGTTTGAGACCAACGAAGAGAGATTTGGTCCAAGAATCATCCACCTTAACCAAGTTCGTCCATTTTGGTCTTTCTTGTTTCGACAAGCTTCAAAGTTGACCGAAGCCAATTGTCTAGCATAGATTGATGTAATATGACACAAGAAACCATGTGGAGAAGTTTGAGACCAACGAAGAGAGATTTGGTCCAAGAATCATCCACCTTAACCAAGTTCGTCCATTTTGGTCTTTCTTTGTTTCGACAAGCTTCAAAGTTGACCGAAGCCAATTGTCTAGCATAGATTGATGTAATATGACACAAGAAACCATGTGGAGAAGTTTGAGACCAACGAAGAGAGATTTGGTCCAAGAATCATCCACCTTAACCAAGTTCGTCCATTTTGGTCTTTCTTGGTTTCGACAAGCTTCAAAGTTGACCGAAGCCAATTGTCTAGCATAGATTGATGTAATATGACACAAAAACCATGTGGAGAAGTTTGAGACCAACGAAGAGAGATTTGGTCCAAGAATCATCCACCTTAACCAAGTTCGTCCATTTTGGTCTTTCTTGTTTCGACAAGCTTCAAAGTTGACCGAAGCCAATTGTCTAGCATAGATTGATGTAATATGACACAATAAACCATGTGGAGAAGTTTGAGACCAACGAAGAGAGATTTGGTCCAAGAATCATCCACCTTAACCAAGTTCGTCCATTTTGGTCTTTCTTGTTTCGACAAGCTTCAAAGTTGACCGAAGCCAATTGTCTAGCATAGATTGATGTAATATGACACAATAAACCATGTGGAGAAGTTTGAGACCAACGAAGAGAGATTTGGTCCAAGAATCATCCACCTTAACCAAGTTCGTCCATTTTGGTCTTTCTTTGTTTCGACAAGCTTCAAAGTTGACCGAAGCCAATTGTCAAGCATAGATTGATGTAATATGACACAATAAACCATGTGGAGAAGTTTGAGACCAACGAAGAGAGATTTGGTCCAAGAATCATCCACCTTAACCAAGTTCGTCCATTTTGGTCTTTCTTGGTTTCGACAAGCTTCAAAGTTGACCGAAGCCAATTGTCTAGCATAGATTGATGTAATATGACACAATAAACCATGTGGAGAAGTTTGAGACCAACGAAGAGAGATTTGGTCCAAGAATCATCCACCTTAACCAAGTTCGTCCATTTTGGTCTTTCTTGGTTTCGACAAGCTTCAAAGTTGACCGAAGCCAATTGTCTAGCATAGATTGATGTAATATGACACAAGAAACCATGTGGAGAAGTTTGAGACCAACGAAGAGAGATTTGGTCCAAGAATCATCCACCTTAACCAAGTTCGTCCATTTTGGTCTTTCTTGTTTCGACAAGCTTCAAAGTTGACCGAAGCCAATTGTCTAGCATAGATTGATGTAATATGACACAAGAAACCATGTGGAGAAGTTTGAGACCAACGAAGAGAGATTTGGTCCAAGAATCATCCACCTTAACCAAGTTCGTCCATTTTGGTCTTTCTTGGTTTCGACAAGCTTCAAAGTTGACCGAAGCCAATTGTCTAGCATAGATTGATGTAATATGACACAATAAACCATGTGGAGAAGTTTGAGACCAACGAAGAGAGATTTGGTCCAAGAATCATCCACCTTAACCAAGTTCGTCCATTTTGGTCTTTCTTTGTTTCGACAAGCTTCAAAGTTGACCGAAGCCAATTGTCTAGCATAGATTGATGTAATATGACACAAGAAACCATGTGGAGAAGTTTGAGACCAACGAAGAGAGATTTGGTCCAAGAATCATCCACCTTAACCAAGTTCGTCCATTTTGGTCTTTCTTGGTTTCGACAAGCTTCAAAGTTGACCGAAGCCAATGTCAAGCATAGATTGATGTAATATGACACAAGAAACCATGTGGAGAAGTTTGAGACCAACGAAGAGAGATTTGGTCCAAGAATCATCCACCTTAACCAAGTTCGTCCATTTTGGTCTTTCTTTGTTTCGACAAGCTTCAAAGTTGACCGAAGCCAATTGTCTAGCATAGATTGATGTAATATGACACAAGAAACCATGTGGAGAAGTTTGAGACCAACGAAGAGAGATTTGGTCCAAGAATCATCCACCTTAACCAAGTTCGTCCATTTTGGTCTTTCTTGTTTTCGACAAGCTTCAAAGTTGACCGAAGCCAATTGTCAAGCATAGATTGATGTAATATGACACAAGAAACCATGTGGAGAAGTTTGAGACCAACGAAGAGAGATTTGGTCCAAGAATCATCCACCTTAACCAAGTTCGTCCATTTTGGTCTTTCTTGGTTTCGACAAGCTTCAAAGTTGACCGAAGCCAATTGTCAAGCATAGATTGATGTAATATGACACAAGAAACCATGTGGAGAAGTTTGAGACCAACGAAGAGAGATTTGGTCCAAGAATCATCCACCTTAACCAAGTTCGTCCATTTTGGTCTTTCTTTGTTTCGACAAGCTTCAAAGTTGACCGAAGCCAATTGTCAAGCATAGATTGATGTAATATGACACAATAAACCATGTGGAGAAGTTTGAGACCAACGAAGAGAGATTTGGTCCAAGAATCATCCACCTTAACCAAGTTCGTCCATTTTGGTCTTTCTTGGTTTCGACAAGCTTCAAAGTTGACCGAAGCCAATTGTCAAGCATAGATTGATGTAATATGACACAAGAAACCATGTGGAGAAGTTTGAGACCAACGAAGAGAGATTTGGTCCAAGAATCATCCACCTTAACCAA
This sequence comes from Bauhinia variegata, assembly GCA_022379115.2. Lineage (NCBI taxonomy): Eukaryota > Viridiplantae > Streptophyta > Magnoliopsida > Fabales > Fabaceae > Bauhinia > Bauhinia variegata. The sequence continues at coordinate 10,641,292 of CM039430.1, forward strand.
GTTCGTCCATTTTGGTCTTTCTTTGTTTCGACAAGCTTCAAAGTTGACCGAAGCCAATTGTCTAGCATAGATTGATGTAATATGACACAAGAAACCATGTGGAGAAGTTTGAGACCAACGAAGAGAGATTTGGTCCAAGAATCATCCACCTTAACCAAGTTCGTCCATTTTGGTCTTTCTTGTTTCGACAAGCTTCAAAGTTGACCGAAGCCAATTGTCTAGCATAGATTGATGTAATATGACACAAGAAACCATGTGGAGAAGTTTGAGACCAACGAAGAGAGATTTGGTCCAAGAATCATCCACCTTAACCAAGTTCGTCCATTTTGGTCTTTCTTTGTTTCGACAAGCTTCAAAGTTGACCGAAGCCAATTGTCTAGCATAGATTGATGTAATATGACACAAGAAACCATGTGGAGAAGTTTGAGACCAACGAAGAGAGATTTGGTCCAAGAATCATCCACCTTAACCAAGTTCGTCCATTTTGGTCTTTCTTGGTTTCGACAAGCTTCAAAGTTGACCGAAGCCAATTGTCAAGCATAGATTGATGTAATATGACACAAGAAACCATGTGGAGAAGTTTGAGACCAACGAAGAGAGATTTGGTCCAAGAATCATCCACCTTAACCAAGTTCGTCCATTTTGGTCTTTCTTCGTTTCGACAAGCTTCAAAGTTGACCGAAGCCAATTGTCAAGCATAGATTGATGTAATATGACACAAGAAACCATGTGGAGAAGTTTGAGACCAACGAAGAGAGATTTGGTCCAAGAATCATCCACCTTAACCAAGTTCGTCCATTTTGGTCTTTCTTGTTTCGACAAGCTTCAAAGTTGACCGAAGCCAATTGTCTAGCATAGATTGATGTAATATGACACAATAAACCATGTGGAGAAGTTTGAGACCAACGAAGAGAGATTTGGTCCAAGAATCATCCACCTTAACCAAGTTCGTCCATTTTGGTCTTTCTTGGTTTCGACAAGCTTCAAAGTTGACCGAAGCCAATTGTCAAGCATAGATTGATGTAATATGACACAAGAAACCATGTGGAGAAGTTTGAGACCAACGAAGAGAGATTTGGTCCAAGAATCATCCACCTTAACCAAGTTCGTCCATTTTGGTCTTTCTTTGTTTCGACAAGCTTCAAAGTTGACCGAAGCCAATTGTCAGCATAGATTGATGTAATATGACACAAGAAACCATGTGGAGAAGTTTGAGACCAACGAAGAGAGATTTGGTCCAAGAATCATCCACCTTAACCAAGTTCGTCCATTTTGGTCTTTCTTGGTTTCGACAAGCTTCAAAGTTGACCGAAGCCAATTGTCAAGCATAGATTGATGTAATATGACACAAGAAACCATGTGGAGAAGTTTGAGACCAACGAAGAGAGATTTGGTCCAAGAATCATCCACCTTAACCAAGTTCGTCCATTTTGGTCTTTCTTGTTTCGACAAGCTTCAAAGTTGACCGAAGCCAATTGTCAAGCATAGATTGATGTAATATGACACAATAACCATGTGGAGAAGTTTGAGACCACTAAGAGAGATTTGGTCCAAGAATCATCCACCTTAACCAAGTTCGTCCATTTTGGTCTTTCTTGTTTCGACAGCTTCAAAGTTGACCGAAGCCAATTGTCTAGCATAGATTGATGTAATATGACACAAGAAACCATGTGGAGAAGTTTGAGACCAACGAAGAGAGATTTGGTCCAAGAATCATCCACCTTAACCAAGTTCGTCCATTTGGGTCTTTCTTTGTTTCGACAAGCTTCAAAGTTGACCGAAGCCAATTGTCTAGCATAGATTGATGTAATATGACACAAGAAACCATGTGGAGAAGTTTGAGACCAACTAAGAGAGATTTGGTCCAAGAATCATCCACCTTAACCAAGTTCGTCCATTTTGGTCTTTCTTGTTTCGACAAGCTTCAAAGTTGACCGAAGCCAATTGTCTAGCATAGATTGATGTAATATGACACAAGAAACCATGTGGAGAAGTTTGAGACCAACGAAGAGAGATTTGGTCCAAGAATCATCCACCTTAACCAAGTTCGTCCATTTTGGTCTTTCTTGTTTTCGACAAGCTTCAAAGTTGACCGAAGCCAATTGTCTAGCATAGATTGATGTAATATGACACAATGAAACCATGTGGAGAAGTTTGAGACCAACGAAGAGAGATTTGGTCCAAGAATCATCCACCTTAACCAAGTTCGTCCATTTTGGTCTTTCTTGTTTCGACTAGCTTCAAAGTTGACCGAAGCCAATTGTCTAGCATAGATTGATGTAATATGACACAATAAACCATGTGGAGAAGTTTGAGACCAACTAAGAGAGATTTGGTCCAAGAATCATCCACCTTAAACAAGTTCGTCCATTTTGGTCTTTCTTGTTTTCGACAAGCTTCAAAGTTGACCGAAGCCATTGTCAAGCATAGATTGATGTAATATGACACAATAAACCATGTGGAGAAGTTTGAGACCAACAAAGAGAGATTTGGTCCAAGAATCATCCACCTTAACCAAGTTCGTCCATTTTGGTCTTTCTTTGTTTCGACAGCTTCAAAGTTGACCGAAGCCAAATGTCAAGCATAGATTGATGTAATATGACACAATAAACCATGTGGAGAAGTTTGAGACCAACGAAGAGAGATTTGGTCCAAGAATCATCCACCTTAACCAAGTTCGTCCATTTTGGTCTTTCTTCGTTTCGACAAGCTTCAAAGTTGACCGAAGCCAATTGTCTAGCATAGATTGATGTAATATGACACAATAAACCATGTGGAGAAGTTTGAGACCAACTAAAGAGATTTGGTCCAAGAATCATCCACCTTAACCAAGTTCGTCCATTTTGGTCTTTCTTCGTTTCGACAAGCTTCAAATTGACCGAAGCCAAATGTCTAGCATAGATTGATGTAATATAGACACAAGAAACCATGTGGAGAAGTTTGAGACCAACGAAGAGAGATTTGGTCCAAGAATCATCCACCTTAACCAAGTTCGTCCATTTTGGTCTTTCTTCGTTTCGACTAGCTTCAAAGTTGACCGAAGCCAATGTCTAGCATAGATTGATGTAATATGACACAATAAACCATGTGGAGAAGTTTGAGACCAACGAAGAGAGATTTGGTCCAAGAATCATCCACTTAACCAAGTTCGTCCATTTTGGTCTTTCTTTGTTTCGACAAGCTTCAAAGTTGACCGAAGCCAAATGTCTAGCATAGATTGATGTAATATGACACAAGAAACCATGTGGAGAAGTTTGAGACCAACTAAGAGAGATTTGGTCCAAGAATCATCCACCTTAACCAAGTTCGTCCATTTTCTTTCTTTCTTGTTTCGACAAGCTTCAAAGTTGACCGAAGCCAAATGTCTAGCATAGATTGATGTAATATGACACAATAAACCATGTGGAGAAGTTTGAGACCAACGAAGAGAGATTTGGTCCAAGAATCATCCACCTTAACCAAGTTCGTCCATTTTGGTCTTTCTTTGTTTCGACAAGCTTCAAAGTTGACCGAAGCCAATTGTCAAGCATAGATTGATGTAATATGACACAATAAACCATGTGGAGAAGTTTGAGACCAACTAAGAGAGATTTGGTCCAAGAATCATCCACCTTAACCAAGTTCGTCCATTTTGGTCTTTCTTCTTTGTTTCGACAAGCTTCAAAGTTAACCGAAGCCAATTGTCTAGCATAGATTGATGTAATATGACACAATAAACCATGTGGAGAAGTTTGAGACCAACGAAGAGAGATTTGGTCCAAGAATCATCCACCTTAACCAAGTTCGTCCATTTTGGTCTTTCTTGTTTCGACTAGCTTCAAAGTTGACCGAAGCCAATTGTCTAGCATAGATTGATGTAATATGACACAATAAACCATGTGGAGAAGTTTGAGACCATCTAAGAGAGATTTGGTCCAAGAATCATCCACCTTAACCAAGTTCGTCCATTTTGGTCTTTCTTGGTTTCGACTAGCTTCAAAGTTGACCGAAGCCAATTGTCTAGCATAGATTGATGTAATATGACACAAGAAACCATGTGGAGAAGTTTGAGACCATCAAGAGAGATTTGGTCCAAGAATCATCCACCTTAACCAAGTTCGTCCATTTTGGTCTTTCTTTGTTTCGACTAGCTTCAAAGTTGACCGAAGCCAATTGTCTAGCATAGATTGATGTAATATGACACAATAAACCAGTGGAGAAGTTTGAGACCAACGAAGAGAGATTTGGTCCAAGAATCATCCACCTTAACCAAGTTCGTCCATTTTGGTCTTTCTTTGTTTCGACAAGCTTCAAAGTTGACCGAAGCCAAATGTCTAGCATAGATTGATGTAATATGACACAAGAAACCATGTGGAGAAGTTTGAGACCAACGAAGAGAGATTTGGTCCAGAATCATCCAACTTACCCAATTTCTCCATTTTGGTCTTTCTTTTTTTTTGAAGCTTTCAAATTTTGAAATTTCAAGCATAGATTTTTAATATGACACAATAAACCAATGTTGAAATTTTTTGAGACATTGAGAGAATTTGGTCCAAGAATCATCCACCTTAACCAAGTTCGTCCATTTTGGTCTTTCTTGGTTTCGACAAGCTTCAAAGTTGACCGAAGCCAAATGTCTAGCATAGATTGATGTAATATGACACAATAAACCATGTGGAGAAGTTTGAGACCAACGAAGAGAGATTTGGTCCAAGAATCATCCACCTTAACCAAGTTCGTCCATTTTGGTCTTTCTTGGTTTCGACAAGCTTCAAAGTTGAACGAAAGCCAATTGTCTAGCATAGATTGATGTAATATGACACAATAAACCATGTGGAGAAGTTTGAGACCAACGAAGAGAGATTTGGTCCAAGAATCATCCACCTTAACCAAGTTCGTCCATTTTGGTCTTTCTTCTTGTTTCGACAAGCTTCAAAGTTGACCGAAGCCAATTGTCTAGCATAGATTGATGTAATATGCACAATAAACCATGTGAGAAGTTTGAGACCAACGAGAGAGATTTGGTCCAAGAATCATCCACCTTACCAAGTTCGTCCATTTTGGTCTTTCTTTTCTTTGTTTCGACTAGCTTCAAAGTTGACCGAAGCCAAATGTCAAGCATAGATTGATGTAATATGACACAAGAAACCATGTGGAGAAGTTTGAGACCAACGAAGAGAGATTTGGTCCAAGAATCATCCACCTTAACCAAGTTCGTCCATTTTGGTCTTTCTTGGTTTCGACAAGCTTCAAAGTTGACCGAAGCCAAATGTCAGCATAGATTGATGTAATATGACACAATAAACCATGTGGAGAAGTTTGAGACCAACGAAGAGAGATTTGGTCCAAGAATCATCCAACTTAACCAAGTTCGTCCATTTTGGTCTTTCTTGGTTTCGACTAGCTTCAAAGTTGACCGAAGCCAAATGTCAGCATAGATTGATGTAATATGACACAATAAACCATGTGGAGAAGTTTGAGACCAACGAAGAGAGATTTGGTCCAAGAATCATCCACCTTAACCAAGTTCGTCCATTTTGGTCTTTCTTCGTTTCGACTAGCTTCAAAGTTGACCGAAGCCAATTGTCAAGCATAGATTGATGTAATATGACACAATAAACCATGTGGAGAAGTTTGAGACCATCGAAGAGAGATTTGGTCCAAGAATCATCCAACTTAACCAAGTTCGTCCATTTTGGTCTTTCTTCTTTTTCGACAAGCTTCAAAGTTGACCGAAGCCAATTGTCTAAGCATAGATTGATGTAATATGACACAATAAACCATGTGGAGAAGTTTGAGACCAACGAAGAGAGATTTGGTCAAGAATCATCCCCTTAACCAAGTTCGTCCATTTTGCTTTCTTCGTTTCGACAGCTTCAAAGTTGACCGAAGCCAATTGTCAAGCATAGATTGATGTAATATGACACAATAAACCATGTGGAGAAGTTTGAGACCAACGAAGAGAGATTTGGTCACAAGAATCATCCACCTTAACCAAGTTCGTCCATTTTGGTCTTTCTTCGTTTCGACAAGCTTCAAATGACCGAAGCCAAATGTCTAGCATAGATTGATGTAATATGACACAATAAACCATGTGAGAAGTTTGAGACCAACGAAGAGAGATTTGGTCCAAGAATCATCCACCTTAACCAAGTTCGTCCATTTTGGTCTTTCTTGGTTTCGACAAGCTTCAAAGTTGACCGAAGCAAAGCCAATTGTCTAGCATAGATTGATGTAATATGACACAATAAACCATGTGGAGAAGTTTGAGACCATCGAAGAGAGATTTGGTCCAAGAATCATCCACCTTAACCAAGTTCGTCCATTTTGGTCTTTCTTGGTTTCGACAAGCTTCAAAGTTGACCGAAGCCAATTGTCTAGCATAGATTGATGTAATATGACACAAGAAACCATGTGGAGAAGTTTGAGACCAACTAAGAGAGATTTGGTCCAAGAATCATCCACCTTACCCAAGTTCGTCCCATTTTGGTCTTTCTTCGTTCGACAAGCTTCAAAAGTTGACCGAAGCCAATGTGCATAGATTGATGTAATATGACACAAGAAACCATGTGGAGAAGTTTGAGACCAACTAAGAAGAGATTTGGTCCAAGAATCATCCACCTTAACCAAGTTCGTCCATTTGGTCTTTCTTCGTTTCGACAAGCTTCAAAGTTGACCGAAGCCAATTGTCTAGCATAGATTGATGTAATATGACACAATAAACCATGTGGAGAAGTTTGAGACCAACGAAGAGAGATTTGGTCCAAGAATCATCCACCTTAACCAAGTTCGTCCATTTTGGTCTTTCTTCGTTTCGACAAGCTTCAAAGTTGACCGAAGCCAATTGTCAAGCATAGATTGATGTAATATGACACACATAAACCATGTGGAGAAGTTTGAGACCAACGAAGAGAGATTTGGTCCAAGAATCATCCACCTTAACCAAGTTCGTCCATTTTGGTCTTTCTTGGTTTCGACAAGCTTCAAATTGACCGAAGCCAAATGTCAAGCATAGATTGATGTAATATGACACCAAGAAACCATTGGGGGTCCAGCTGACCAAGGAAGAGAGGGGTGGAGACAAAATTCATCCACCTTCATCCATTGGTCCATTTTGGGTGAGTTGAGGATTTTGGAAGTTCGAGGACCAACGAAGAGAGATCGAAGTACCAAACCAAATTCAAGCATGGATTGAATGTAATATGACACAATAAACCATGTGGAAAGTTTGAGACCAACAAAGAAGATTGGGTCCAAGAATCATCCACCTTAACCAAGTTCGTCCATTTTGGTCTTTCTTCGTTTCGACTAGCTTCAAAGTTGACCGAAGCCAATTGTCTAGCATAGATTGATGTAATATGACACATAAACCATGTGGAGAAAGTTTGAGACCAACGAAGAGAGATTTGGTCCAAGAATCATCCACCTTAACCAAGTTCGTCCATTTGGTCTTTCTTTGTTTCGACAAGCTTCAAAGTTGACCGAAGCCAAATGTCTAGCATAGATTGATGTAATATGACACAATAAACCATGTGGAGAAGTTTGAGACCAACGAAGAGAGATTTGGTCCAAGAATCATCCACCTTAACCAAGTTCGTCCATTTTGGTCTTTCTTCGTTTCGACAAGCTTCAAAGTTAACCGAAGCAAATTGTCTAGCATAGATTGATGTAATATGACACAAGAAACCATGGGAGAAGTTTGAGACCAACGAAGAGAGATTTGGTCCAAGAATCATCCACCTAACCAAGTTCGTCCATTTTGGTCTTTCTTCGTTTTCGACAAGCTTCAAAGTTGACCGAAGCCAATTGTCAAGCATAGATTGATGTAATATGACACAAGAAACCATGTGGAGAAGTTTGAGACCATCGAAGAGAGATTTGGTCCAAGAATCATCCACCTTAACCAAGTTCGTCCATTTTGGTCTTTCTTGGTTTCGACAAGCTTCAAAGTTAACCGAAGCCAATTGTCAAGCATAGATTGATGTAATATGACACAATAAACCATGTGGAGAAGTTTGAGACCATCGAAGAGAGATTTGGTCCAAGAATCATCCACCTTAACCAAGTTCGTCCATTTTGGTCTTTCTTCGTTTCGACTAGCTTCAAAGTTGAACCGAAGCCAATTGTCTAGCATAGATTGATGTAATATGACACAATAAACCATGTGGAGAAGTTTGAGACCAACTAAGAGAGATTTGGTCCAAGAATCATCCACCTTAACCAAGTTCGTCCATTTTGGTCTTTCTTCGTTTCGACTAAGCTTCAAAGTTGACCGAAGCCAAATGTCAAGCATAGATTGATGTAATATGACACAGAAAACCAATGTGGAGAAGTTTGAGACCAACGAAGAGAGATTTGGTCCAAGAATCATCCACCTTAACCAAGTTCGTCCATTTTTGGTCTTTCTTCGTTTCGACAAGCTTCAAAGTTGACCGAAGCCAAATGTCAAGCATAGATTGATGTAATATGACACAATAAACCATGTGGAGAAGTTTGAGACAACAAGAGAGATTTGGTCCAAGAATCATCCACCTTAACCAAGTTCGTCCATTTTGGTCTTTCTTGGTTTCGACAAGCTTCAAAGATTGACCGAAGCCAATTGTCAAGCATAGATTGATGTAATATGACACAAGAAACCATGTGGAGAAGTTTGAGACCAACTAAGAGAGATTTGGTCCAAGAATCATCCCAAATTAACCAAGTTCGTCCATTTTGGTCTTTCTTCGTTTCGACAAGCTTCAAAGTTGACCGAAGCCAAATGTCTAGCAAAGATTGATGTAATATGACACAATAAACCATGTGGAGAAGTTTGAGACCAACAAAGAGAGATTTGGTCCAAGAATCATCCACCTTAACCAAGTTCGTCCATTTTGGTCTTTCTTGTTTCGACGACAAGCTTCAAAGTTGACCGAAGCCAAATTGTCAAGCATAGATTGATGTAATATGACACAATAACCATGTGGAGAAGTTTGAGACCAACTAAGAGAGATTTGGTCCAAGAATCATCCACCTTAACCAAGTTCGTCCATTTTGGTCTTTCTCTTGTTTCGACTAGCTTCAAAGTTGACCGAAGCCAATTGTCTAGCATAAAGATTGATGTAATATGAGACAAGAAACCATGTGGAGAAGTTTGAGACCAACGAAGAGAGATTTGGTCCAAGAATCATCCACCTTAACCAAGTTCGTCCATTTTGGTCTTTCTTGTTTCGACTAGCTTCAAAGTTGACCGAAGCCAATTGTCAAGCATAGATGATGTAATATGACACAATAAACCATGTGGAAAGAAGTTTGAGACCAACAAGAGAGATTTGGTCCAAGAATCATCCACCTTAACCAAGTTCGTCCATTTTGGTCTTTCTTGTTTCGACTAGCTTCAAAGTTGACCGAAGCCAATTGTCAAGCATAGATTGATGTAATATGACACAATAAAACCATGTGGAGAATTTTGAGACCAACGAAGAGAGATTTGGTCCAAGAATCATCCACCAAACCAAGTTCGTCCATTTTGGTCTTTCTCTCGTTTCGACAAGCTTCAAAGTTGAACCGAAGCCAATTGTCAAGCATAGATTGATGTAATATGACACAATAAACCATGTGGAAGTTTGAGACCAACGAAGAGAGATTTGGTCCAAGAATCATCCAACTTTAACCAAGTTCGTCCATTTTGGTCTTTCTTCGTTTTCGACAGCTTCAAAGTTGACCGAAGCCAATTGTCAAGCATAGATTGATGTAATATGACACAATAACCATGTGGAGAAGTTTGAGACCAACTAAGAGATTTGGTCCAAGAATCATCCACCTTAACCAAGTTCGTCCATTTTGGTCTTTCTTCGTTTGTTTCGACAAGCTTCAAA
>CM039430.1:10651624-10702661 GCA_022379115.2 Bauhinia variegata
GGAAGCCAATTGTCAAGCATAGATTGATGTAATATGACACAAGAAACCATGTGGAGAAGTTTGAGACCAACAAGAGAGATTTGGTCCAAGAATCATCCACCTTAACCAAGTTCGTCCATTTTGGTCTTTCTTTGTTTCGACAAGCTTCAAAGTTGACCGAAGCCAAATGTCAAGCATAGATTGATGTAATATGACACAAGAAACCATGTGGAGAAGTTTGAGACCAACAAGAGAGATTTGGTCCAAGAATCATCCACCTTAACCAAGTTCGTCCATTTTGGTCTTTCTTCGTTTCGACTAGCTTCAAAGTTGACCGAAGCCAATTGTCAAGCATAGATTGATGTAATATGACACAAGAAACATGTGGAGAAGTTTGAGACCAACTAAGAGAGATTTGGTCCAAGAATCATCCACCTTAACCAAGTTCGTCCATTTTGGTCTTTCTTTGTTTCGACAAGCTTCAAAGTTGACCGAAGCCAATTGTCTAGCATAGATTGATGTAATATGACACAAGAAACCATGTGGAGAAGTTTGAGACCAACGAAGAGAGATTTGGTCCAAGAATCATCCACCTTAACCAAGTTCGTCCATTTTGGTCTTTCTTCGTTTCGACTAGCTTCAAAGTTGACCGAAGCCAATTGTCAAGCATAGATTGATGTAATATGACACAAGAAACCATGTGGAGAAGTTTGAGACCAACGAAGAGAGATTTGGTCCAAGAATCATCCACCTTAAAAGTTCGTCCATTTTGGTCTTTCTTCGTTTCGACAAGCTTCAAAGTTGACCGAGCCAATTGTCAAGCATAGATTGATGTAATATGACACAAGAAACCATGTGGAGAAGTTTGAGACCAACAAAGAGAGATTTGGTCCAAGAATCATCCACCTTAACCAAGTTCGTCCATTTTGGTCTTTCTTTTGTTTCGACAAGCTTCAAAGTTGACCGAAGCCAATTGTCTAGCATAGATTGATGTAATATGACACAAGAAACCATGTGGAGAAGTTTGAGACCAACGAAGAGAGATTTGGTCAAGAATCATCCACCTTAACCAAGTTCGTCCATTTTGGTCTTTCTTTGTTTCGACAAGCTTCAAAGTTGACCGAAGCCAAATGTCAAGCATAGATTGATGTAATATGACACAAGAAACCATGTGGTAAGAAGTTTGAGACCAACGAAGAGAGATTTGGTCCAAGAATCATCCACTTAACCAAGTTCGTCCATTTTGGTCTTTCTTTGTTTCGACAAGCTTCAAAGTTGACCGAAGCAATTGTCTAGCATAGATTGATGTAATATGACACAAGAAACCATGTGGAGAAGTTTGAGACCAACGAAGAGAGATTTGGTCCAAGAATCATCCACCTTAACCAAGTTCGTCCATTTTGGTCTTTCTTCGTTTCGACAAGCTTCAAAGTTGACCGAAGGCAATTGTCAAGCATAGATTGATGTAATATGACACAAGAAACCATGTGGAGAAGTTTGAGACCAACGAAGAGAGATTTGGTCCAAGAATCATCCACCTTAACCAAGTTCGTCCATTTTGGTCTTTCTTCGTTTCGACAAGCTTCAAAGTTGACGAAGCCAATTGTCAAGCATAGATTGATGTAATATGACACAAGAAACCATGTGGAGAAGTTTGAGACCAACAAAGAGAGATTTGGTCCAAGAATCATCCACCTTAACCAAGTTCGTCCATTTTGGTCTTTCTTTGTTTCGACTAGCTTCAAAGTTGACCGAAGCCAATTGTCAAGCATAGATTGATGTAATATGACACAAGAAACCATGTGGAGAAGTTTGAGACCAACGAAGAGAGATTTGGTCCAAGAATCATCCACCTTAACCAAGTTCGTCCATTTTGGTCTTTCTTCGTTTCGACTAGCTTCAAAGTTGACCGAAGCCAATTGTCAAGCATAGATTGATGTAATATGACACAAGAAACCATGTGGAGAAGTTTAGACCACTAAGAGAGATTTGGTCCAAGAATCATCCACCTTAACCAAGTTCGTCCATTTTGGTCTTTTTTGTTTCGACAAGCTTCAAAGTTGACCGAAGCCAATGTCAAGCATAGATTGATGTAATATGACACAAGAAACCATGTGGAGAAGTTTGAGACCAACGAAGAGAGATTTGGTCCAAGAATCATCCACCTTAACCAAGTTCGTCCATTTTGGTCTTTCTTCGTTTCGACAAGCTTCAAAGTTGACCGAAGCCAATTGTCAAGCATAGATTGATGTAATATGACACAAGAAACCATGTGGAGAAGTTTGAGACCAATAAGAGAGATTTGGTCCAGAATCATCCAACTTAACCAAGTTCGTCCATTTTGGTCTTTCTTTGTTTCGACTAGCTTCAAAGTTGACCGAAGCCAAATTTCAAGCATAGATTGATGTAATATGACACAGAAAACCATGTGGAGAAGTTTGAGACCTACGAAGAGAGATTTGGTCCAAGAATCATCCACCTTAACCAAGTTCGTCCATTTTGGTCTTTCTTCGTTTCGACAAGCTTCAAAGTTGACCAGCCAATTGTCAGCATAGATTGATGTAATATGACACAAGAAACCATGTGGAGAAGTTTGAGACCAACTAGAGAGATTTGGTCCAAGAATCATCCAACTTAACCAAGTTCGTCCATTTTGGTCTTTCTTTGTTTCGACAAGCTTCAAAGTTGACCGAAGCCAATTGTCAAGCATAGATTGATGTAATATGACACAAGAAACCATGTGGAGAAGTTTGAGACCAACGAAGAGAGATTTGGTCCAAGAATCATCCACCTTAACCAAGTTCGTCCATTTTGGTCTTTTGTTTCGACTAGCTTCAAAGTTGACGAAGCCAATTGTCAAGCATAGATTGATGTAATATGACACAAGAAACCATGTGGAGAAGTTTGAGACCAACAAGAGAGATTTGGTCCAAGAATCATCCACCTTAACCAAGTTCGTCCATTTTGGTCTTTCTTCGTTTCGACTAGCTTCAAAGTTGACCGAAGCCAATTGTCAAGCATAGATTGATGTAATATGACACAAGAAACCATGTGGAGAAGTTTGAGACCAAGAAGAGAGATTTGGTCCAAGAATCATCCACCTTAACCAAGTTCGTCCATTTTGGTCTTTCTTGTTTCGACTAGCTTCAAAGTTGACCGAAGCCAATTGTCAAGCATAGATTGATGTAATATGACACAAGAAACCATGTGGAGAAGTTTGAGACCAACGAAGAGAGATTTGGTCCAAGAATCATCCACCTTAACCAAGTTCGTCCATTTTGGTCTTTCTTCGTTTCGACTAGCTTCAAAGTTGACCGAAGCCAATTGTCAAGCATAGATTGATGTAATATGACACAAGAAACCATGTGGAGAAGTTTGAGACCAACGAAGAGAGATTTGGTCCAAGAATCATCCACCTTAACCAAGTTCGTCCATTTTGGTCTTTCTTTCGTTTCGACTAGCTTCAAAGTTGACCGAAGCCAATTGTCAAGCATAGATTGATGTAATATGACACAAGAAACCATGTGGAGAAGTTTGAGACCAACGAAAGAGAGATTTGGTCCAAGAATCATCCACCTTAACCAAGTTCGTCCATTTTGGTCTTTCTTTGTTTCGACTAGCTTCAAAGTTGACCGAAGCCAATTGTCAAGCATAGATTGATGTAATATGACACAAGAAACCATGTGGAGAAGTTTGAGACCAACGAAGAGAGATTTGGTCCAAGAATCATCCACCTTAACCAAGTTCGTCCATTTTGGTCTTTCTTGTTTCGACTAGCTTCAAAGTTGACCGAAGCCAATTGTCAAGCATAGATTGATGTAATATGACACAAGAAACCATGTGGAGAAGTTTGAGACCAACGAAGAGAGATTTGGTCCAAGAATCATCCACCTTAACCAAGTTCGTCCATTTTGGTCTTTCTTGTTTCGACTAGCTTCAAAGTTGACCGAAGCCAATTGTCAAGCATAGATTGATGTAATATGACACAAGAAACCATGTGGAGAAGTTTGAGACCAACGAAGAGAGATTTGGTCCAAGAATCATCCACCTTAACCAAGTTCGTCCATTTTGGTCTTTCTTCGTTTCGACTAGCTTCAAAGTTGACCGAAGCCAATTGTCAAGCATAGATTGATGTAATATGACACAAGAAACCATGTGGAGAAGTTTGAGACCAACGAAGAGAGATTTGGTCCAAGAATCATCCACCTTAACCAAGTTCGTCCATTTTGGTCTTTTTGTTTCGACAAGCTTCAAAGTTGACCGAAGCCAATTGTCAAGCATAGATTGATGTAATATGACACAAGAAACCATGTGGAGAAGTTTGAGACCAACGAAGAGAGATTTGGTCCAAGAATCATCCAACTTAACCAAGTTCGTCCATTTTGGTCTTTCTTCGTTTCGACTAGCTTCAAAGTTGACCGAAGCCAATTGTCAAGCATAGATTGATGTAATATGACACAAGAAACCATGTGGAGAAGTTTGAGACCAACGAAGAGAGATTTGGTCCAAGAATCATCCACCTTAACCAAGTTCGTCCATTTTGGTCTTTCTTGTTTCGACAAGCTTCAAAGTTGACCGAAGCCAATTGTCAAGCATAGATTGATGTAATATGACACAAGAAACCATGTGGAGAAGTTTGAGACCAACGAAGAGAGATTTGGTCCAAGAATCATCCACCTTAACCAAGTTCGTCCATTTTGGTCTTTCTTGTTTCGACAAGCTTCAAAGTTGACCGAAGCCAATTCAAGCATAGATTGATGTAATATGACACAAGAAACCATGTGGAGAAGTTTGAGACCAACGAAGAGAGATTTGGTCCAAGAATCATCCAACTTAACCAAGTTCGTCCATTTTGGTCTTTCTTCGTTTCGACAAGCTTCAAAGTTGACCGAAGCCAATTGTCAAGCATAGATTGATGTAATATGACACAAGAAACCATGTGGAGAAGTTTGAGACCAACGAAGAGAGATTTGGTCCAAGAATCATCCACCTTAACCAAGTTCGTCCATTTTGGTCTTTCTTCGTTTCGACTAGCTTCAAAGTTGACCGAAGCCAATTGTCAAGCATAGATTGATGTAATATGACACAAGAAACCATGTGGAGAAGTTTGAGACCAACGAAGAGAGATTTGGTCCAAGAATCATCCACCTTAACCAAGTTCGTCCATTTTGGTCTTTCTTTGTTTCGACAGCTTCAAAGTTGACCGAAGCCAATTGTCAAGCATAGATTGATGTAATATGACACAAGAAACCATGTGGAGAAGTTTGAGACCAACGAAGAGAGATTTGGTCCAAGAATCATCCACTT
Source organism: Bauhinia variegata (assembly GCA_022379115.2). Lineage (NCBI taxonomy): Eukaryota > Viridiplantae > Streptophyta > Magnoliopsida > Fabales > Fabaceae > Bauhinia > Bauhinia variegata. Next base: position 10,656,911 of record CM039430.1, read on the forward strand.
TAACCAAGTTCGTCCATTTTGGTCTTTCTTCGTTTCGACTAGCTTCAAAGTTGACCGAAGCCAATTGTCAAGCATAGATTGATGTAATATGACACAAGAAACCATGTGGAGAAGTTTGAGACCAACGAAGAGAGATTTGGTCCAAGAATCATCCACCTTAACCAAGTTCGTCCATTTTGGTCTTTCTTTGTTTCGACTAGCTTCAAAGTTGACCGAAGCCAATTGTCAAGCATAGATTGATGTAATATGACACAAGAAACCATGTGGAGAAGTTTGAGACCAACGAAGAGAGATTTGGTCCAAGAATCATCCACCTTAACCAAGTTCGTCCATTTTGGTCTTTCTTCGTTTCGACAAGCTTCAAAGTTGACCGAAGCCAATTGTCAAGCATAGATTGATGTAATATGACACAAGAAACCATGTGGAGAAGTTTGAGACCAACGAAGAGAGATTTGGTCCAAGAATCATCCACCTTAACCAAGTTCGTCCATTTTGGTCTTTCTTTGTTTCGACTAGCTTCAAAGTTGACCGAAGCCAATTGTCAAGCATAGATTGATGTAATATGACACAAGAAACCATGTGGAGAAGTTTGAGACCAACGAAGAGAGATTTGGTCCAAGAATCATCCACCTTAACCAAGTTCGTCCATTTTGGTCTTTCTTCGTTTCGACAGCTTCAAAGTTGACCGAAGCCAATGTCAAGCATAGATTGATGTAATATGACACAAGAAACCATGTGGAGAAGTTTGAGACCAACGAAGAGAGATTTGGTCCAAGAATCATCCAACTTAACCAAGTTCGTCCATTTTGGTCTTTCTTTCGTTTCGACTAGCTTCAAAGTTGACCGAAGCCAATTGTCAAGCATAGATTGATGTAATATGACACAAGAAACCATGTGGAGAAGTTTGAGACCAACGAAGAGAGATTTGGTCCAAGAATCATCCACCTTAACCAAGTTCGTCCATTTTGGTCTTTCTTCGTTTCGACTAGCTTCAAAGTTGACCGAAGCCAATTGTCAAGCATAGATTGATGTAATATGACACAAGAAACCATGTGGAGAAGTTTGAGACCAACTAAGAGAGATTTGGTCCAAGAATCATCCAACTTAACCAAGTTCGTCCATTTTGGTCTTTCTTCGTTTCGACAAGCTTCAAAGTTGACCGAAGCCAATTGTCAAGCATAGATTGATGTAATATGACACAAGAAACCATGTGGAGAAGTTTGAGACCAACGAAGAGAGATTTGGTCCAAGAATCATCCACCTTAACCAAGTTCGTCCATTTTGGTCTTTCTTCGTTTCGACTAGCTTCAAAGTTGACCGAAGCCAATTGTCAAGCATAGATTGATGTAATATGACACAAGAAACCATGTGGAGAAGTTTGAGACCAACGAAGAGAGATTTGGTCCAAGAATCATCCACCTTAACCAAGTTCGTCCATTTTGGTCTTTCTTCGTTTCGACTAGCTTCAAAGTTGACCGAAGCCAATTGTCAAGCATAGATTGATGTAATATGACACAAGAAACCATGTGGAGAAGTTTGAGACCAACGAAGAGAGATTTGGTCCAAGAATCATCCACCTTAACCAAGTTCGTCCATTTTGGTCTTTCTTCGTTTCGACTAGCTTCAAAGTTGACCGAAGCCAAATGTCAAGCATAGATTGATGTAATATGACACAAGAAACCATGTGGAGAAGTTTGAGACCAACGAAGAGAGATTTGGTCCAAGAATCATCCACCTTAACCAAGTTCGTCCATTTTGGTCTTTCTTCGTTTCGACTAGCTTCAAAGTTGACCGAAGCCAATTGTCAAGCATAGATTGATGTAATATGACACAAGAAACCATGTGGAGAAGTTTGAGACCAACGAAGAGAGATTTGGTCCAAGAATCATCCACCTTAACCAAGTTCGTCCATTTTGGTCTTTCTTCGTTTCGACTAGCTTCAAAGTTGACCGAAGCCAATTGTCAAGCATAGATTGATGTAATATGACACAAGAAACCATGTGGAGAAGTTTGAGACCAACTAAGAGAGATTTGGTCCAAGAATCATCCAACTTAACCAAGTTCGTCCATTTTGGTCTTTCTTGTTTCGACAAGCTTCAAAGTTGACCGAAGCCAATTGTCAAGCATAGATTGATGTAATATGACACAATAAACCATGTGGAGAAGTTTGAGACCAACAAGAGAGATTTGGTCCAAGAATCATCCACCTTAACCAAGTTCGTCCATTTTGGTCTTTCTTCGTTTCGACTAGCTTCAAAGTTGACCGAAGCCAATTGTCAAGCATAGATTGATGTAATATGACACAAGAAACCATGTGGAGAAGTTTGAGACCAACGAAGAGAGATTTGGTCCAAGAATCATCCACCTTAACCAAGTTCGTCCATTTTGGTCTTTCTTCGTTTCGACAAGCTTCAAAGTTGACCGAAGCCAATTGTCAAGCATAGATTGATGTAATATGACACAAGAAACCATGTGGAGAAGTTTGAGACCAACGAAGAGAGATTTGGTCCAAGAATCATCCACCTTAACCAAGTTCGTCCATTTTGGTCTTTCTTGTTTCGACTAGCTTCAAAGTTGACCGAAGCCAATTGTCAAGCATAGATTGATGTAATATGACACAAGAAACCATGTGGAGAAGTTTGAGACCAACGAAGAGAGATTTGGTCCAAGAATCATCCACTTAACCAAGTTCGTCCATTTTGGTCTTTCTTCGTTTCGACAGCTTCAAAGTTGACCGAAGCCAATTGTCAAGCATAGATTGATGTAATATGACACAAGAAACCATGTGGAGAAGTTTGAGACCAACGAAGAGAGATTTGGTCCAAGAATCATCCAACTTAACCAAGTTCGTCCATTTTGGTCTTTCTTTGTTTCGACAAGCTTCAAAGTTGACCGAAGCCAATTGTCAAGCATAGATTGATGTAATATGACACAAGAAACCATGTGGAGAAGTTTGAGACCAACGAAGAGAGATTTGGTCCAAGAATCATCCACCTTAACCAAGTTCGTCCATTTTGGTCTTTCTTCGTTTCGACAAGCTTCAAAGTTGACCGAAGCCAATTGTCAAGCATAGATTGATGTAATATGACACAAGAAACCATGTGGAGAAGTTTGAGACCAACGAAGAGAGATTTGGTCCAAGAATCATCCACTTAACCAAGTTCGTCCATTTTGGTCTTTCTTCGTTTCGACTAGCTTCAAAGTTGACCGAAGCCAATTGTCAAGCATAGATTGATGTAATATGACACAAGAAACCATGTGGAGAAGTTTGAGACCAACGAAGAGAGATTTGGTCCAAGAATCATCCACCTTAACCAAGTTCGTCCATTTTGGTCTTTCTTTGTTTCGACAGCTTCAAAGTTGACCGAAGCCAATTGTCAAGCATAGATTGATGTAATATGACACAAGAAACCATGTGGAGAAGTTTGAGACCAACGAAGAGAGATTTGGTCCAAGAATCATCCACCTTAACCAAGTTCGTCCATTTTGGTCTTTCTTTGTTTCGACTAGCTTCAAAGTTGACCGAAGCAAATTGTCAAGCATAGATTGATGTAATATGACACAAGAAACCATGTGGAGAAGTTTGAGACCAACGAAGAGAGATTTGGTCCAAGAATCATCCACCTTAACCAAGTTCGTCCATTTTGGTCTTTCTTCGTTTCGACAAGCTTCAAAGTTGACCGAAGCCAATTGTCAAGCATAGATTGATGTAATATGACACAAGAAACCATGTGGAGAAGTTTGAGACCAACGAAGAGAGATTTGGTCCAAGAATCATCCACTTAACCAAGTTCGTCCATTTTGGTCTTTCTTGTTTCGACAAGCTTCAAAGTTGACCGAAGCCAATTCAAGCATAGATTGATGTAATATGACACAAGAAACCATGTGGAGAAGTTTGAGACCAACGAAGAGAGATTTGGTCCAAGAATCATCCACCTTAACCAAGTTCGTCCATTTTGGTCTTTCTTCGTTTCGACAAGCTTCAAAGTTGACCGAAGCCAATTGTCAAGCATAGATTGATGTAATATGACACAAGAAACCATGTGGAGAAGTTTGAGACCAACGAAGAGAGATTTGGTCCAAGAATCATCCACCTTAACCAAGTTCGTCCATTTTGGTCTTTCTTGTTTCGACTAGCTTCAAAGTTGACCGAAGGCAATTGTCAAGCATAGATTGATGTAATATGACACAAGAAACCATGTGGAGAAGTTTGAGACCAACTAAGAGAGATTTGGTCCAAGAATCATCCAACTTAACCAAGTTCGTCCATTTTGGTCTTTCTTTGTTTCGACAAGCTTCAAAGTTGACCGAAGCCAATTGTCAAGCATAGATTGATGTAATATGACACAAGAAACCATGTGGAGAAGTTTGAGACCAACGAAGAGAGATTTGGTCCAAGAATCATCCACCTTAACCAAGTTCGTCCATTTTGGTCTTTCTTCGTTTCGACAAGCTTCAAAGTTGACCGAAGCCAATTGTCAAGCATAGATTGATGTAATATGACACAAAACCATGTGGAGAAGTTTGAGACCAACGAAGAGAGATTTGGTCCAAGAATCATCCACCTTAACCAAGTTCGTCCATTTTGGTCTTTCTTTGTTTCGACTAGCTTCAAAGTTGACCGAAGCCAATTGTCAAGCATAGATTGATGTAATATGACACAAGAAACCATGTGGAGAAGTTTGAGACCAACGAAGAGAGATTTGGTCCAAGAATCATCCACTTTAACCAAGTTCGTCCATTTTGGTCTTTCTTGTTTTGACATGCTTCAAAGTTGACCGAAGGCAATTGTCAAGCATAGATTGATGTAATATGACACAAGAAACCATGTGGAGAAGTTTGAGACCAACAAAGAGAGATTTGGTCCAAGAATCATCCACTTAACCAAGTTCGTCCATTTTGGTCTTTCTTCGTTTGACTAGCTTCAAAGTTGATCGAAGGCAATTGTCAAGCATAGATTGATGTAATATGACACAAGAAACCATGTGGAGAAGTTTGAGACCAACTAAGAGAGATTTGGTCCAAGAATCATCCACCTTACCAAGTTCGTCCATTTTGGTCTTTCTTCGTTTTGACAAGCTTCAAAGTTGACCGAAGGCAATTGTCAAGCATAGATTGATGTAATATGACACAAGAAACCATGTGGAGAAGTTTGAGACCAACTAAGAGAGATTTGGTCCAAGAATCATCCAAGTTACCAAGTTCGTCCATTTTGGTCTTTCTTTGTTTTGACAAGCTTCAAAGTTGACCGAAGCCAATTGTCAAGCATAGATTGATGTAATATGACACAAGAAACCATGTGGAGAAGTTTGAGACCAACGAAGAGAGATTTGGTCCAAGAATCATCCACCTTAACCAAGTTCGTCCATTTTGGTCTTTCTTCGTTTCGACAGCTTCAAAGTTGACCGAAGGCAATTGTCAAGCATAGATTGATGTAATATGACACAAGAAACCATGTGGAGAAGTTTGAGACCAACGAAGAGAGATTTGGTCCAAGAATCATCCACCTTAACCAAGTTCGTCCATTTTGGTCTTTCTTTGTTTCGACTAGCTTCAAAGTTAACCGAAGGCCAATTGTCAAGCATAGATTGATGTAATATGACACAAGAAACCATGTGGAGAAGTTTGAGACCAACTAAGAGAGATTTGGTCCAAGAATCATCCAACTTAACCAAGTTCGTCCATTTTGGTCTTTCTTTGTTTTGACAAGCTTCAAAGTTGACCGAAGCCAATTGTCAAGCATAGATTGATGTAATATGACACAAGAAACCATGTGTAGAAGTTTGAGACCAACGAAGAGAGATTTGGTCCAAGAATCATCCACCTTAACCAAGTTCGTCCATTTTGGTCTTTCTTCGTTTCGACTAGCTTCAAAGTTGACCGAAGGCAATTGTCAAGCATAGATTGATGTAATATGACACAAGAAACCATGTGGAGAAGTTTGAGACCAACGAAGAGAGATTTGGTCCAAGAATCATCCAAGTTAACCAAGTTCGTCCATTTTGGTCTTTCTTTGTTTTGACAGCTTCAAAGTTGACCGAAGGCAATTGTCAAGCATAGATTGATGTAATATGACACAAGAAACCATGTGTAGAAGTTTGAGACCAACAAAGAGAGATTTGGTCCAAGAATCATCCACTTTAACCAAGTTCGTCCATTTTGGTCTTTCTTCGTTTTGACTAGCTTCAAAGTTGATCGAAGGCAATTGTCAAGCATAGATTGATGTAATATGACACAAGAAACCATGTGGAGAAGTTTGAGACCAACTAAGAGAGATTTGGTCCAAGAATCATCCAAGTTAACCAAGTTCGTCCATTTTGGTCTTTCTTTGTTTTGATAAGCTTCAAAGTTGACCGAAGGCAATTGTCAAGCATAGATTGATGTAATATGACACAAGAAACCATGTGGAGAAGTTTGAGACCAACGAAGAGAGATTTGGTCCAAGAATCATCCACCTTAACCAAGTTCGTCCATTTTGGTCTTTCTTCGTTTCGACAAGCTTCAAAGTTGACCGAAGGCAATTGTCAAGCATAGATTGATGTAATATGACACAAGAAACCATGTGGAGAAGTTTGAGACCAACTAAGAGAGATTTGGTCCAAGAATCATCCACCTTAACCAAGTTCGTCCATTTTGGTCTTTCTTCGTTTCGACTAGCTTCAAAGTTGACCGAAGGCAATTGTCAAGCATAGATTGATGTAATATGACACAAGAAACCATGTGTAGAAGTTTGAGACCAACGAAGAGAGATTTGGTCCAAGAATCATCCACCTTAACCAAGTTCGTCCATTTTGGTCTTTCTTCGTTTTGACTAGCTTCAAAGTTGATCGAAGGCAATTGTCAAGCATAGATTGATGTAATATGACACAAGAAACCATGTGGAGAAGTTTGAGACCAACTAAGAGAGATTTGGTCCAAGAATCATCCAAGTTAACCAAGTTCGTCCATTTTGGTCTTTCTTTGTTTTGACTAGCTTCAAAGTTGACCGAAGCCAATTGTCAAGCATAGATTGATGTAATATGACACAAGAAACCATGTGTAGAAGTTTGAGAACAACGAAGAGAGATTTGGTCCAAGAATCATCCACCTTAACCAAGTTCGTCCATTTTGGTCTTTCTTCGTTTCGACTAACTTCAAAGTTGACCGAAGGCAATTGTCAAGCATAGATTGATGTAATATGACACAAGAAACCATGTGGAGAAGTTTAAGACCAACTAAGAGAGATTTGGTCCAAGAATCATCCAAGTTAACCAAGTTCGTCCATTTTGGTCTTTCTTTGTTTTGATAAGCTTCAAAGTTGACCGAAGGCAATTGTCAAGCATAGATTGATGTAATATGACACAAGAAACCATGTGTAGAAGTTTGAGACCAACGAAGAGAGATTTGGTCCAAGAATCATCCACCTTAACCAAGTTCGTCCATTTTGGTCTTTCTTCATTTCACTAGCTTCAAAGTTGACCGAAGGCAATTGTCAAGCATAGATTGATGTAATATGACACAAGAAACCATGTGTAGAAGTTTGAGACCAACAAAGAGAGATTTGGTCCAAGAATCATCCACCTTAACCAAGTTCGTCCATTTTGGTCTTTCTTCGTTTCGACTAGCTTCAAAGTTGATCGAAGGCAATTGTCAAGCATAGATTGATGTAATATGACACAAGAAACCATGTGGAGAAGTTTGAGACCAACTAAGAGAGATTTGGTCCAAGAATCATCCAAGTTGACCAAGTTCGTCCATTTTGGTCTTTCTTTGTTTTGACAAGCTTCAAAGTTGATCGAAGGCAATTGTCAAGCATAGATTGATGTAATATGACACAAGAAACCATGTGGAGAAGTTTGAGACCAACTAAGAGAGATTTGGTCCAAGAATCATCCACCTTAACCAAGTTCGTCCATTTTGGTCTTTCTTCGTTTCGACTAGCTTCAAAGTTGACCGAAGGCAATTGTCAAGCATAGATTGATGTAATATGACACAAGAAACCATGTGGAGAAGTTTGAGACCAACAAAGAGAGATTTGGTCCAAGAATCATCCACCTTAACCAAGTTCGTCCATTTTGGTCTTTCTTCGTTTCGACTAGCTTCAAAGTTGACCGAAGCAATTGTCAAGCATAGATTGATGTAATATGACACAAGAAACCATGTGGAGAAGTTTGAGACCAACGAAGAGAGATTTGGTCCAAGAATCATCCACCTTAACCAAGTTCGTCCATTTTGGTCTTTCTTGTTTCGACTAGCTTCAAAGTTGACCGAAGGCAATTGTCAAGCATAGATTGATGTAATATGACACAAGAAACCATGTGGAGAAGTTTGAGACCAACTAAGAGAGATTTGGTCCAAGAATCATCCACCTTAACCAAGTTCGTCCATTTTGGTCTTTCTTCGTTTCGACTAGCTTCAAAGTTGACCGAAGGCAATTGTCAAGCATAGATTGATGTAATATGACACAAGAAACCATGTGTAGAAGTTTGAGACCAACGAAGAGAGATTTGGTCCAAGAATCATCCAAGTTAACCAAGTTCGTCATTTTGGTCTTTCTTTGTTTTGACAAGCTTCAAAGTTGACCGAAGGCAATTGTCAAGCATAGATTGATGTAATATGACACAAGAAACCATGTGTAGAAGTTTGAGACCAACAAAGAGAGATTTGGTCCAAGAATCATCCACCTTAACCAAGTTCGTCCATTTTGGTCTTTCTTCGTTTTGACTAGCTTCAAAGTTGATCGAAGGCAATTGTCAAGCATAGATTGATGTAATATGACACAAGAAACCATGTGGAGAAGTTTGAGACCAACAAAGAGAGATTTGGTCCAAGAATCATCCACCTTAACCAAGTTCGTCCATTTTGGTCTTTCTTCGTTTTGACTAGCTTCAAAGTTGATCGAAGGCAATTGTCAAGCATAGATTGATGTAATATGACACAAGAAACCATGTGGAGAAGTTTGAGACCAACTAAGAGAGATTTGGTCCAAGAATCATCCACTTAACCAAGTTCGTCCATTTTGGTCTTTCTTCGTTTCGACTAGCTTCAAAGTTGACCGAAGGCAATTGTCAAGCATAGATTGATGTAATATGACACAAGAAACCATGTGGAGAAGTTTGAGACCAACTAAGAGAGATTTGGTCCAAGAATCATCCACCTTAACCAAGTTCGTCCATTTTGGTCTTTCTTCGTTTCGACTAGCTTCAAAGTTGACCGAAGGCAATTGTCAAGCATAGATTGATGTAATATGACACAAGAAACCATGTGGAGAAGTTTGAGACCAACTAAGAGAGATTTGGTCCAAGAATCATCCACCTTAACCAAGTTCGTCCATTTTGGTCTTTCTTTGTTTCGACAAGCTTCAAAGTTGACCGAAGGCAATTGTCAAGCATAGATTGATGTAATATGACACAAGAAACCATGTGTAGAAGTTTGAGACCAACAAAGAGAGATTTGGTCCAAGAATCATCCACCTTAACCAAGTTCGTCCATTTTGGTCTTTCTTCGTTTTGACTAGCTTCAAAGTTGATCGAAGGCAATTGTCAAGCATAGATTGATGTAATATGACACAAGAAACCATGTGGAGAAGTTTGAGACCAACAAAGAGAGATTTGGTCCAAGAATCATCCACCTTAACCAAGTTCGTCCATTTTGGTCTTTCTTCGTTTTGACTAGCTTCAAAGTTGACCGAAGGCAATTGTCAAGCATAGATTGATGTAATATGACACAAGAAACCATGTGGAGAAGTTTGAGACCAACTAAGAGAGATTTGGTCCAAGAATCATCCACCTTAACCAAGTTCGTCCATTTTGGTCTTTCTTCATTTCGACTAACTTCAAAGTAAACCGAAGGCAATTGTCAAGCATAGATTGATGTAATATGACACAAGAAACCATGTGGAGAAGTTTGAGACCAAGTAAGAGAGATTTGGTCAAAGAATCATCCAAGTTAACCAAGTTCGTCCATTTTGGTCTTTCTTTGTTTTGATAAGCTTCAAAGTTGACCGAAGGCAATTGTCAAGCATAGATTGATGTAATATGACACAAGAAACCATGTGTAGAAGTTTGAGACCAACGAAGAGAGATTTGGTCCAAGAATCATCCACCTTAACCAAGTTCGTCCATTTTGGTCTTTCTTCATTTCGACCAGCTTCAAAGTTGACCGAAGGCAATTGTCAAGCATAGATTGATGTAATATGACACAAGAAACCATGTGGAGAAGTTTGAGACCAACAAAGAGAGATTTGGTCAAGAATCATCCACCTTAACCAAGTTCGTCCATTTTGGTCTTTCTTCGTTTTGACTAGCTTCAAAGTTGATCGAAGGCAATTGTCAAGCATAGATTGATGTAATATGACACAAGAAACCATGTGGAGAAGTTTGAGACCAACTAAGAGAGATTTGGTCCAAGAATCATCCAAGTTGACCAAGTTCGTCCATTTTGGTCTTTCTTTGTTTTGACAAGCTTCAAAGTTGATCGAAGGCAATTGTCAAGCATAGATTGATGTAATATGACACAAGAAACCATGTGGAGAAGTTTGAGACCAACTAAGAGAGATTTGGTCCAAGAATCATCCACCTTAACCAAGTTCGTCCATTTTGGTCTTTCTTCATTTCGACTAGCTTCAAAGTTGACCGAAGGCAATTGTCAAGCATAGATTGATGTAATATGACACAAGAAACCATGTGGAGAAGTTTGAGACCAACAAAGAGAGATTTGGTCCAAGAATCATCCACCTTAACCAAGTTCGTCCATTTTGGTCTTTCTTCGTTTCGACTAGCTTCAAAGTTGACCGAAGCAAATTGTCAAGCATAGATTGATGTAATATGACACAAGAAACCATGTGGAGAAGTTTGAGACCAACGAAGAGAGATTTGGTCCAAGAATCATCCACCTTAACCAAGTTCGTCCATTTTGGTCTTTCTTGTTTCGACTAGCTTCAAAGTTGATCGAAGGCAATTGTCAAGCATAGATTGATGTAATATGACACAAGAAACCATGTGGAGAAGTTTGAGACCAACTAAGAGAGATTTGGTCCAAGAATCATCCACCTTAACCAAGTTCGTCCATTTTGGTCTTTCTTCGTTTCGACTAGCTTCAAAGTTGACCGAAGGCAATTGTCAAGCATAGATTGATGTAATATGACACAAGAAACCATGTGGAGAAGTTTGAGACCAACGAAGAGAGATTTGGTCCAAGAATCATCCAAGTTGACCAAGTTCGTCTTTTGGTCTTTCTTTGTTTTGACAAGCTTCAAAGTTGACCGAAGGCAATTGTCTAGCATAGATTGATGTAATATGACACAAGAAACCATGTGTAGAAGTTTGAGACCAACAAAGAGAGATTTGGTCCAAGAATCATCCACCTTAACCAAGTTCGTCCATTTTGGTCTTTCTTCGTTTTGACTAGCTTCAAAGTTGATCGAAGGCAATTGTCAAGCATAGATTGATGTAATATGACACAGAAACCATGTGGAGAAGTTTGAGACCAACAAAGAGAGATTTGGTCCAAGAATCATCCACCTTAACCAAGTTCGTCCATTTTGGTCTTTCTTCGTTTTGACTAGCTTCAAAGTTGATCGAAGGCAATTGTCAAGCATAGATTGATGTAATATGACACAAGAAACCATGTGGAGAAGTTTGAGACCAACTAGAGAGATTTGGTCCAAGAATCATCCACCTTAACCAAGTTCGTCCATTTTGGTCTTTCTTCGTTTCGACTAGCTTCAAAGTTGATCGAAGGCAATTGTCAAGCATAGATTGATGTAATATGACACAAGAAACCATGTGGAGAAGTTTGAGACCAACTAAGAGAGATTTGGTCCAAGAATCATCCACCTTTACCAAGTTCGTCCATTTTGGTCTTTCTTCGTTTCGACTAGCTTCAAAGTTGACCGAAGGCAATTGTCAAGCATAGATTGATGTAATATGACACAAGAAACCATGTGGAGAAGTTTGAGACCAACTAAGAGAGATTTGGTCCAAGAATCATCCACCTTAACCAAGTTCGTCCATTTTGGTCTTTCTTTGTTTTGAAAAGCTTCAAAGTTGACCGAAGGCAATTGTCTAGCATAGATTGATGTAATATGACACAAGAAACCATGTGTAGAAGTTTGAGACCAACAAAGAGAGATTTGGTCCAAGAATCATCCACCTTAACCAAGTTCGTCCATTTTGGTCTTTCTTCGTTTTGACTAGCTTCAAAGTTGATCGAAGCAATTGTCAAGCATAGATTGATGTAATATGACACAAGAAACCATGTGGAGAAGTTTGAGACCAACAAAGAGAGATTTGGTCCAAGAATCATCCACCTTAACCAAGTTCGTCCATTTTGGTCTTTCTTCGTTTTGACTAGCTTCAAAGTTGATCGAAGGCAATTGTCAAGCATAGATTGATGTAATATGACACAAGAAACCATGTGGAGAAGTTTGAGACCAACTAAGAGAGATTTGGTCCAAGAATCATCCACCTTAACCAAGTTCGTCCATTTTGGTCTTTCTTCGTTTCGACTAACTTCAAAGTTGACCGAAGCAATTGTCAAGCATAGATTGATGTAATATGACACAAGAAACCATGTGGAGAAGTTTGAGACCAAGAAGAGAGATTTGGTCCAAGAATCATCCAAGTTAACCAAGTTCGTCCATTTTTGTCTTTCTTTGTTTCGATAAGCTTCAAAGTTGACCGAAGGCAATTGTCAAGCATAGATTGATGTAATATGACACAAGAAACCATGTGGAGAAGTTTGAGACCAACGAAGAGAGATTTGGTCCAAGAATCATCCACCTTAACCAAGTTCGTCCATTTTGGTCTTTCTTCATTTCGACTAGCTTCAAAGTTGACCGAAGGCAATTGTCAAGCATAGATTGATGTAATATGACACAAGAAACCATGTGGAGAAGTTTGAGACCAACAAAGAGAGATTTGGTCCAAGAATCATCCACCTTAACCAAGTTCGTCCATTTTGGTCTTTCTTCGTTTCGACTAGCTTCAAAGTTGATCGAAGGCAATTGTCAAGCATAGATTGATGTAATATGACACAAGAAACCATGTGGAGAAGTTTGAGACCAACTAAGAGAGATTTGGTCCAAGAATCATCCAAGTTGACCAAGTTCGTCCATTTTGGTCTTTCTTTGTTTTGACAAGCTTCAAAGTTGATCGAAGGCAATTGTCAAGCATAGATTGATGTAATATGACACAAGAAACCATGTGGAGAAGTTTGAGACCAACAAGGAGAGATTTGGTCCAAGAATCATCCACCTTAACCAAGTTCGTCCATTTTGGTCTTTCTTCGTTTCGACTAGCTTCAAAGTTGATCGAAGGCAATTGTCAAGCATAGATTGATGTAATATGACACAAGAAACCATGTGGAGAAGTTTGAGACCAACTAAGAGAGATTTGGTCCAAGAATCATCCACCTTAACCAAGTTCGTCCATTTTGGTCTTTCTTCGTTTCGACTAGCTTCAAAGTTGACCGAAGGCAATTGTCAAGCATAGATTGATGTAATATGACACAAGAAACCATGTGGAGAAGTTTGAGACCAACTAAGAGAGATTTGGTCCAAGAATCATCCAAGTTGACCAAGTTCGTCTTTTTTGGTCTTTCTTTGTTTTGACAAGCTTCAAAGTTGACCGAAGGCAATTGTCAAGCATAGATTGATGTAATATGACACAAGAAACCATGTGGAGAAGTTTGAGAACAACGAAGAGAGATTTGGTCCAAGAATCATCCACCTTAACCAAGTTCGTCCATTTTGGTCTTTCTTCGTTTCGACTAGCTTCAAAGTAACCGAAGCCAATTGTCAAGCATAGATTGATGTAATATGACACAAGAAACCATGTGGAGAAGTTTGAGACCAACTAGGAGAGATTTGGTCCAAGAATCATCCACCTTAACCAAGTTCGTCCATTTTGGTCTTTCTTCGTTTTGACTAGCTTCAAAGTTGACCGAAGGCAATTGTCAAGCATAGATTGATGTAATATGACACAAGAAACCATGTGTAGAAGTTTGAGACCAACAAAGAGAGATTTGGTCCAAGAATCATCCACTTTAACCAAGTTCGTCCATTTTGGTCTTTCTTCGTTTTGACTAGCTTCAAAGTTGATCGAAGGCAATTGTCAAGCATAGATTGATGTAATATGACACAAGAAACCATGTGGAGAAGTTTGAGACCAACTAAGAGAGATTTGGTCCAAGAATCATCCAAGTTGACCAAGTTCGTCCATTTTGGTCTTTCTTTGTTTTGACAAGCTTCAAAGTTGACCGAAGACAATTGTCAAGCATAGATTGATGTAATATGACACAAGAAACCATGTGGAGAAGTTTGAGAACAACGAAGAGAGATTTGGTCCAAGAATCATCCACCTTAACCAAGTTCGTCCATTTTGGTCTTTCCTCTTTTGACTAACTTCAAAGTTGACCGAAGGCAATTGTCAAGCATAGATTGATGTAATATGACACAAGAAACCATGTGGAGAAGTTTGAGACCAACTAAGAGAGATTTGGTCCAAGAATCATCCAAGTTAACCAAGTTCGTCCATTTTGTCTTTCTTTGTTTTGACTAGCTTCAAAGTTGACCGAAGGCAATTGTCAAGCATAGATTGATGTAATATGACACAAGAAACCATGTGGAGAAGTTTGAGACCAACGAAGAGAGATTTGGTCCAAGAATCATCCACCTTAACCAAGTTCGTCCATTTTGGTCTTTCTTCATTTCACCAGCTTCAAAGTTGACCGAAGGCAATTGTCAAGCATAGATTGATGTAATATGACACAAGAAACCATGTGTAGAAGTTTGAGACCAACAAAGAGAGATTTGGTCCAAGAATCATCCACCTTAACCAAGTTCGTCCATTTTGGTCTTTCTTCGTTTTGACTAGCTTCAAAGTTGATCGAAGGCAATTGTCAAGCATAGATTGATGTAATATGACACAAGAAACCATGTGGAGAAGTTTGAGACCAACTAAGAGAGATTTGGTCCAAGAATCATCCAAGTTGACCAAGTTCGTCCATTTTGGTCTTTCTTTGTTTTGACAAGCTTCAAAGTTGATCGAAGGCAATTGTCAAGCATAGATTGATGTAATATGACACAAGAAACCATGTGGAGAAGTTTCAGACCAACTGGAGAGATTTGGTCCAAGAATCATCCACCTTAACCAAGTTCGTCCATTTTGGTCTTTCTTCGTTTCGACTAGCTTCAAAGTTGACCGAAGGCAATTGTCAAGCATAGATTGATGTAATATGACACAAGAAACCATGTGGAGAAGTTTGAGACCAACTAAGAGAGATTTGGTCCAAGAATCATCCACCTTAACCAAGTTCGTCCATTTTATTTTCGACTAGCTTCAAAGTTGACCGAAGGCAATTGTCAAGCATAGATTGATGTAATATGACACAAGAAACCATGTGGAGAAGTTTGAGACCAACAAAGAGAGATTTGGTCCAAGAATCATCCACCTTAACCAAGTTCGTCCATTTTGGTCTTTCTTCGTTTCGACTAGCTTCAAAGTTGACCGAAGCAAATTGTCAAGCATAGATTGATGTAATATGACACAAGAAACCATGTGTAGAAGTTTGAGACCAACGAAGAGAGATTTGGTCCAAGAATCATCCACCTTAACCAAGTTCGTCCATTTTGGTCTTTCTTCGTTTCGACTAGCTTCAAAGTTGACCGAAGGCAATTGTCAAGCATAGATTGATGTAATATGACACAAGAAACCATGTGGAGAAGTTTGAGACCAACGAAGAGAGATTTGGTCCAAGAATCATCCAAGTTGACCAAGTTCGTCTTTTTGGTCTTTCTTTGTTTTGACAAGCTTCAAAGTTGACCGAAGGCAATTGTCAAGCATAGATTGATGTAATATGACACAAGAAACCATGTGGAGAAGTTTGAGACCAACAAAGAGAGATTTGGTCCAAGAATCATCCACCTTAACCAAGTTCGTCCATTTTGGTCTTTCTTCGTTTCGACTAGCTTCAAAGTTGATCGAAGGCAATTGTCAAGCATAGATTGATGTAATATGACACAAGAAACCATGTGGAGAAGTTTGAGACCAACAAAGAGAGATTTGGTCCAAGAATCATCCACCTTAACCAAGTTCGTCCATTTTGGTCTTTCTTCGTTTTGACTAGCTTCAAAGTTGATCGAAGGCAATTGTCAAGCATAGATTGATGTAATATGACACAGGAAACCATGTGGAGAAGTTTGAGACCAACTAAGAGAGATTTGGTCCAAGAATCATCCACCTTAACCAAGTTCGTCCATTTTGGTCTTTCTTCGTTTCGACTAGCTTCAAAGTTGATCGAAGGCAATTGTCAAGCATAGATTGATGTAATATGACACAGGAAACCATGTGGAGAAGTTTGAGACCAACTAAGAGAGATTTGGTCCAAGAATCATCCACCTTTACCAAGTTCGTCCATTTTGGTCTTTCTTCGTTTCGACTAGCTTCAAAGTTGATCGAAGGCAATTGTCAAGCATAGATTGATGTAATATGACACAAGAAACCATGTGGAGAAGTTTGAGACCAACTAAGAGAGATTTGGTCCAAGAATCATCCACCTTAACCAAGTTCGTCCATTTTGGTCTTTCTTTGTTTTGACAAGCTTCAAAGTTGACCGAAGGCAATTGTCTAGCATAGATTGATGTAATATGACACAAGAAACCATGTGTAGAAGTTTGAGACCAACAAAGAGAGATTTGGTCCAAGAATCATCCACCTTAACCAAGTTCGTCCATTTTGGTCTTTCTTCGTTTTGACTAGCTTCAAAGTTGATCGAAGGCAATTGTCAAGCATAGATTGATGTAATATGACACAGGAAACCATGTGTAGAAGTTTGAGACCAACAAAGAGAGATTTGGTCCAAGAATCATCCACCTTAACCAAGTTCGTCCATTTTGGTCTTTCTTCGTTTTGACTAGCTTCAAAGTTGATCGAAGGCAATTGTCAAGCATAGATTGATGTAATATGACACAAGAAACCATGTGGAGAAGTTTGAGACCAACAAAGAGAGATTTGGTCCAAGAATCATCCACCTTAACCAAGTTCGTCCATTTTGGTCTTTCTTCGTTTCGACTAGCTTCAAAGTTGACCGAAGGCAATTGTCAAGCATAGATTGATGTAATATGACACAAGAAACCATGTGGAGAAGTTTGAGACCAACAAAGAGAGATTTGGTCCAAGAATCATCCACCTTAACCAAGTTCGTCCATTTTGGTCTTTCTTCGTTTTGACTAGCTTCAAAGTTGATCGAAGGCAATTGTCAAGCATAGATTGATGTAATATGACACAAGAAACCATGTGGAGAAGTTTGAGACCAACAAAGAGAGATTTGGTCCAAGAATCATCCACCTTAACCAAGTTCGTCCATTTTGGTCTTTCTTCATTTTGACTAGCTTCAAAGTTGACCGAAGGCAATTGTCAAGCATAGATTGATGTAATATGACACAAGAAACCATGTGGAGAAGTTTGAGACCAACTAAGAGAGATTTGGTCCAAGAATCATCCACCTTAACCAAGTTCGTCCATTTTGGTCTTTCTTCGTTTCGACTAGCTTCAAAGTTGATCGAAGGCAATTGTCAAGCATAGATTGATGTAATATGACACAGGAAACCATGTGGAGAAGTTTGAGACCAACTAAGAGAGATTTGGTCCAAGAATCATCCACCTTAACCAAGTTCGTCCATTTTGGTCTTTCTTCGTTTCGACTAGCTTCAAAGTTGATCGAAGGCAATTGTCAAGCATAGATTGATGTAATATGACACAAGAAACCATGTGGAGAAGTTTGAGACCAACTAGGAGAGATTTGGTCCAAGAATCATCCACCTTAACCAAGTTCGTCCATTTTGGTCTTTCTTCATTTCGACTAGCTTCAAAGTAAACCGAAGGCAATTGTCAAGCATAGATTGATGTAATATGACACAAGAAACCATGTGGAGAAGTTTGAGACCAACTAAGAGAGATTTGGTCCAAGAATCATCCAACTTAACCAAGTTCGTCCATTTTGGTCTTTCTTTGTTTTGATAAGCTTCAAAGTTGACCGAAGGCAATTGTCAAGCATAGATTGATGTAATATGACACAAGAAACCATGTGTAGAAGTTTGAGACCAACGAAGAGAGATTTGGTCCAAGAATCATCCACCTTAACCAAGTTCGTCCATTTTGGTCTTTCTTCATTTCACTAGCTTCAAAGTTGACCGAAGGCAATTGTCAAGCATAGATTGATGTAATATGACACAAGAAACCATGTGTAGAAGTTTGAGACCAACAAAGAGAGATTTGGTCCAAGAATCATCCACCTTAACCAAGTTCGTCCATTTTGGTCTTTCTTCGTTTCGACTAGCTTCAAAGTTAATCGAAGGCAATTGTCAAGCATAGATTGATGTAATATGACACAAGAAACCATGTGGAGAAGTTTGAGACCAACTAAGAGAGATTTGGTCCAAGAATCATCCAAGTTGACCAAGTTCGTCCATTTTGGTCTTTCTTTGTTTTGACAAGCTTCAAAGTTGATCGAAGGCAATTGTCAAGCATAGATTGATGTAATATGACACAAGAAACCATGTGGAGAAGTTTGAGACCAACAAGAGAGATTTGGTCCAAGAATCATCCACCTTAACCAAGTTCGTCCATTTTGGTCTTTCTTCGTTTCGACTAGCTTCAAAGTTGATCGAAGGCAATTGTCAAGCATAGATTGATGTAATATGACACAAGAAACCATGTGAAGAAGTTTGAGACCAACTAAGAGAGATTTGGTCCAAGAATCATCCACCTTAACCAAGTTCGTCCATTTTGGTCTTTCTTCGTTTCGACTAGCTTCAAAGTTGACCGAAGGCAATTGTCAAGCATAGATTGATGTAATATGACACAAGAAACCATGTGGAGAAGTTTGAGACCAACTAAGAGAGATTTGGTCCAAGAATCATCCAAGTTGACCAAGTTCGTCCATTTTGGTCTTTCTTTGTTTTGACAAGCTTCAAAGTTGACCGAAGGCAATTGTCAAGCATAGATTGATGTAATATGACACAAGAAACCATGTGGAGAAGTTTGAGACCAACGAAGAGAGATTTGGTCCAAGAATCATCCACCTTAACCAAGTTCGTCCATTTTGGTCTTTCTTCGTTTCGACTAGCTTCAAAGTTGACCGAAGCCAATTGTCAAGCATAGATTGATGTAATATGACACAAGAAACCATGTGGAGAAGTTTGAGACCAACTAAGAGAGATTTGGTCCAAGAATCATCCACCTTAACCAAGTTCGTCCATTTTGGTCTTTCTTCGTTTTGACTAGCTTCAAAGTTGACCGAAGGCAATTGTCAAGCATAGATTGATGTAATATGACACAAGAAACCATGTGTAGAAGTTTGAGACCAACGAAGAGAGATTTGGTCCAAGAATCATCCAACTTAACCAAGTTCGTCATTTTGGTCTTTCTTTGTTTTGACAAGCTTCAAAGTTGACCGAAGGCAATTGTCAAGCATAGATTGATGTAATATGACACAAGAAACCATGTGTAGAAGTTTGAGACCAACAAAGAGAGATTTGGTCCAAGAATCATCCACCTTAACCAAGTTCGTCCATTTTGGTCTTTCTTCGTTTCGACTAGCTTCAAAGTTGATCGAAGGCAATTGTCAAGCATAGATTGATGTAATATGACACAAGAAACCATGTGGAGAAGTTTGAGACCAACTAAGAGAGATTTGGTCCAAGAATCATCCACTTAACCAAGTTCGTCCATTTTGGTCTTTCTTATTTCGACTAGCTTCAAAGTTGATCGAAGGCAATTGTCAAGCATAGATTGATGTAATATGACACAAGAAACCATGTGGAGAAGTTTGAGACCAACTAAGAGAGATTTGGTCCAAGAATCATCCACCTTAACCAAGTTCGTCCATTTTGGTCTTTCTTCGTTTCGACTAGCTTCAAAGTTGACCGAAGGCAATTGTCAAGCATAGATTGATGTAATATGACACAAGAAACCATGTGGAGAAGTTTGAGACCAACGAAGAGAGATTTGGTCCAAGAATCATCCAACTTAACCAAGTTCGTCCATTTTGGTCTTTCTTTGTTTCGACAAGCTTCAAAGTTGACCGAAGGCAATTGTCAAGCATAGATTGATGTAATATGACACAAGAAACCATGTGGAGAAGTTTGAGACCAACAAAGAGAGATTTGGTCCAAGAATCATCCACCTTAACCAAGTTCGTCCATTTTGGTCTTTCTTCGTTTCGACTAGCTTCAAAGTTGACCGAAGGCAATTGTCAAGCATAGATTGATGTAATATGACACAAGAAACCATGTGGAGAAGTTTGAGACCAACGAAGAGAGATTTGGTCCAAGAATCATCCAACTTAACCAAGTTCGTCCATTTTGGTCTTTCTTTGTTTTGACAAGCTTCAAAGTTGACCGAAGGCAATTGTCAAGCATAGATTGATGTAATATGACACAAGAAACCATGTGGAGAAGTTTGAGACCAACAAAGAGAGATTTGGTCCAAGAATCATCCACCTTAACCAAGTTCGTCCATTTTGGTCTTTCTTCGTTTCGACTAGCTTCAAAGTTGACCGAAGCAAATTGTCAAGCATAGATTGATGTAATATGACACAAGAAACCATGTGTAGAAGTTTGAGACCAACAAAGAGAGATTTGGTCCAAGAATCATCCACCTTAACCAAGTTCGTCCATTTTGGTCTTTCTTTTTTCGACTAGCTTCAAAGTTGACCGAAGGCAATTGTCAAGCATAGATTGATGTAATATGACACAAGAAACCATGTGGAGAAGTTTGAGACCAACTAAGAGAGATTTGGTCCAAGAATCATCCACCTTAACCAAGTTCGTCCATTTTGGTCTTTCTTCGTTTCGACTAGCTTCAAAGTTGACCGAAGCCAATTGTCAAGCATAGATTGATGTAATATGACACAAGAAACCATGTGGAGAAGTTTGAGACCAACGAAGAGAGATTTGGTCCAAGAATCATCCAAGTTAACCAAGTTCGTCCATTTTGGTCTTTCTTTGTTTCGACAAGCTTCAAAGTTGACCGAAGCAATTGTCAAGCATAGATTGATGTAATATGACACAAGAAACCATGTGGAGAAGTTTGAGACCAACAAAGAGAGATTTGGTCCAAGAATCATCCACCTTAACCAAGTTCGTCCATTTTGGTCTTTCTTCGTTTTGACTAGCTTCAAAGTTGATCGAAGGCAATTGTCAAGCATAGATTGATGTAATATGACACAAGAAACCATGTGGAGAAGTTTGAGACCAACTAAGAGAGATTTGGTCCAAGAATCATCCACCTTAACCAAGTTCGTCCATTTTGGTCTTTCTTCGTTTCGACTAGCTTCAAAGTTGACCGAAGGCAATTGTCAAGCATAGATTGATGTAATATGACACAAGAAACCATGTGGAGAAGTTTGAGACCAACTAAGAGAGATTTGGTCCAAGAATCATCCACCTTAACCAAGTTCGTCCATTTTGGTCTTTCTTCGTTTTGACTAGCTTCAAAGTTGATCGAAGGCAATTGTCAAGCATAGATTGATGTAATATGACACAAGAAACCATGTGGAGAAGTTTGAGACCAACTAAGAGAGATTTGGTCCAAGAATCATCCAACTTAACCAAGTTCGTCCATTTTGGTCTTTCTTTGTTTTGACAAGCTTCAAAGTTGACCGAAGGCAATTGTCAAGCATAGATTGATGTAATATGACACAAGAAACCATGTGGAGAAGTTTGAGAACAACGAAGAGAGATTTGGTCCAAGAATCATCCACCTTAACCAAGTTCGTCCATTTTGGTCTTTCTTCGTTTCGACTAACTTCAAAGTTGACCGAAGGCAATTGTCAAGCATAGATTGATGTAATATGACACAAGAAACCATGTGGAGAAGTTTGAGACCAACTAAGAGAGATTTGGTCCAAGAATCATCCACCTTAACCAAGTTCGTCCATTTTGGTCTTTCTTTGTTTTGACTAGCTTCAAAGTTGACCGAAGCCAATTGTCAAGCATAGATTGATGTAATATGACACAAGAAACCATGTGGAGAAGTTTGAGACCAACGAAGAGAGATTTGGTCCAAGAATCATCCACCTTAACCAAGTTCGTCCATTTTGGTCTTTCTTCGTTTCGACTAGCTTCAAAGTTGACCGAAGGCAATTGTCAAGCATAGATTGATGTAATATGACACAAGAAACCATGTGGAGAAGTTTGAGACCAACTAAGAGAGATTTGGTCCAAGAATCATCCACCTTAACCAAGTTCGTCCATTTTGGTCTTTCTTCGTTTTGACTAGCTTCAAAGTTGATCGAAGGCAATTGTCAAGCATAGATTGATGTAATATGACACAAGAAACCATGTGGAGAAGTTTGAGACCAACTAAGAGAGATTTGGTCCAAGAATCATCCAAGTTCGTCTTTTTTGGTCTTTCTTTGTTTTGACAAGCTTCAAAGTTGACCGAAGCAAATTGTCAAGCATAGATTGATGTAATATGACACAAGAAACCATGTGGAGAAGTTTGAGAACCAACGAAGAGAGATTTGGTCCAAGAATCATCCACCTTAACCAAGTTCGTCCATTTTGGTCTTTCTTCGTTTCGACTAGCTTCAAAGTTGACCGAAGGCAATTGTCAAGCATAGATTGATGTAATATGACACAAGAAACCATGTGGAGAAGTTTGAGACCAACAAAGAGAGATTTGGTCCAAGAATCATCCACCTTAACCAAGTTCGTCCATTTTGGTCTTTCTTCGTTTCGATTAGCTTCAAAGTTGACCGAAGCCAATTGTCAAGCATAGATTGATGTAATATGACACAAGAAACCATGTGGAGAAGTTTGAGACCAACAAGAGAGATTTGGTCCAAGAATCATCCACCTTAACCAAGTTCGTCCATTTTGGTCTTTCTTCGTTTCGACTAGCTTCAAAGTTGACCGAAGCCAATTGTCAAGCATAGATTGATGTAATATGACACAAGAAACCATGTGGAGAAGTTTGAGACCAACAAAGAGAGATTTGGTCCAAGAATCATCCACCTTAACCAAGTTCGTCCATTTTGGTCTTTCTTCTTTCGACAAGCTTCAAAGTTGACCGAAGCAATTGTCAAGCATAGATTGATGTAATATGACACAAGAAACCATGTGGAGAAGTTTGAGACCAACGAAGAGAGATTTGGTCCAAGAATCATCCACTTAACCAAGTTCGTCCATTTTGGTCTTTCTTGTTTCGACTAGCTTCAAAGTTGACCGAAGCCAATTGTCAAGCATAGATTGATGTAATATGACACAAGAAACCATGTGGAGAAGTTTGAGACCAACGAAGAGAGATTTGGTCCAAGAATCATCCACCTTAACCAAGTTCGTCCATTTTGGTCTTTCTTCGTTTCGACTAGCTTCAAAGTTGACCGAAGCCAATTGTCAAGCATAGATTGATGTAATATGACACAAGAAACCATGTGGAGAAGTTTGAGACCAACTAAGAGAGATTTGGTCCAAGAATCATCCAAGTTAACCAAGTTCATCTTTTCTTTGTTTTGACTAGCTTCAAAGTTGACCGAAGCCAATTGTCAAGCATAGATTGATGTAATATGACACAAGAAACCATGTGGAGAAGTTTGAGACCAACAAAGAGAGATTTGGTCCAAGAATCATCCACCTTAACCAAGTTCGTCCATTTTGGTCTTTCTTCGTTTCGACTAGCTTCAAAGTTGACCGAAGCCAATTGTCAAGCATAGATTGATGTAATATGACACAAGAAGTTTGAGACCAACGAAGAGAGATTTGGTCCAAGAATCATCCCACTTAACCAAGTTCGTCCATTTTGGTCTTTCTTGTTTTCAAGCTTCAAAGTTGACCGAAGCCAATGTCAAGCATAGATTGATGTAATATGACACAAGAAACCATGTGGAGAAGTTTGAGACCAACGAAGAGAGATTTGGTCCAAGAATCATCCACCTTAACCAAGTTCGTCCATTTTGGTCTTTCTTCGTTTCGACTAGCTTCAAAGTTGACCGAAGCCAATGTCAAGCATAGATTGATGTAATATGACACAAGAAACCATGTGGAGAAGTTTGAGACCAACGAAGAGAGATTTGGTCCAAGAATCATCCAAGTTAACCAAGTTCATCTTTCTTTGTTTTGACAAGCTTCAAAGTTGACCGAAGCCAATTGTCAAGCATAGATTGATGTAATATGACACAAG
Source organism: Bauhinia variegata (assembly GCA_022379115.2). Classification (NCBI taxonomy): domain Eukaryota; kingdom Viridiplantae; phylum Streptophyta; class Magnoliopsida; order Fabales; family Fabaceae; genus Bauhinia; species Bauhinia variegata. The sequence continues at coordinate 10,681,075 of CM039430.1, forward strand.
AAACCATGTGGAGAAGTTTGAGACCAACAAAGAGAGATTTGGTCCAAGAATCATCCACCTTAACCAAGTTCGTCCATTTTGGTCTTTCTTCGTTTCGACTAGCTTCAAAGTTGACCGAAGCCAATTGTCAAGCATAGATTGATGTAATATGACACAAGAAGTTTGAGACCAACAAAGAGAGATTTGGTCCAAGAATCATCCAACTTAACCAAGTTCGTCCATTTTGGTCTTTCTTGTTTTCGACAAGCTTCAAAGTTGACCGAAGCCAATTGTCAAGCATAGATTGATGTAATATGACACAAGAAACCATGTGGAGAAGTTTGAGACCAACAAAGAGAGATTTGGTCCAAGAATCATCCACCTTAACCAAGTTCGTCCATTTTGGTCTTTCTTCGTTTCGACTAGCTTCAAAGTTGACCGAAGCCAATTGTCAAGCATAGATTGATGTAATATGACACAAGAAACCATGTGAGAAGTTTAAGACCAATTGGAGAAGTTGAGACAAACGAAGAGAGATTTGGTCCAAGAATCATCCACCTTAACCAAGTTCGTCCATTTTGGTCTTTCTTCGTTTCGACTAGCTTCAAAGTTGACCGAAGCCAATGTCAAGCATAGATTGATGTAATATGACACAAGAAACCATGTGGAGAAGTTTGAGACCAACAAAGAGAGATTTGGTCCAAGAATCATCCACCTTAACCAAGTTCGTCCATTTTGGTCTTTCTTCGTTTCGACTAGCTTCAAAGTTGACCGAAGCCAATTGTCAAGCATAGATTGATGTAATATGACACAAGAAACCATGTGGAGAAGTTTGAGACCAACAAAGAGAGATTTGGTCCAAGAATCATCCACCTTAACCAAGTTCGTCCATTTTGGTCTTTCTTCGTTTCGACTAGCTTCAAAGTTGACCGAAGCCAATTGTCAAGCATAGATTGATGTAATATGACACAAGAAACCATGTGGAGAAGTTTGAGACCAACAAAGAGAGATTTGGTCCAAGAATCATCCACTTAACCAAGTTCGTCCATTTTGGTCTTTCTTCGTTTCGACAAGCTTCAAAGTTGACCGAAGCCAAATGTCAAGCATAGATTGATGTAATATGACACAAGAAACCATGTGGAGAAGTTTGAGACCAACGAAGAGAGATTTGGTCCAAGAATCATCCACCTTAACCAAGTTCGTCCATTTTGGTCTTTCTTCGTTTCGACAAGCTTCAAAGTTGACCGAAGCCAATTGTCAAGCATAGATTGATGTAATATGACACAAGAAACCATGTGGAGAAGTTTGAGACCAACGAAGAGAGATTTGGTCCAAGAATCATCCACCTTAACCAAGTTCGTCCATTTTGGTCTTTCTTCGTTTCGACTAGCTTCAAAGTTGACCGAAGCCAATTGTCAAGCATAGATTGATGTAATATGACACAAGAAACCATGTGGAGAAGTTTGAGACCAACGAAGAGAGATTTGGTCCAAGAATCATCCACCTTAACCAAGTTCGTCCATTTTGGTCTTTCTTCGTTTCGACTAGCTTCAAAGTTGACCGAAGCCAATTGTCAAGCATAGATTGATGTAATATGACACAAGAAACCATGTGGAGAAGTTTGAGACCAACGAAGAGAGATTTGGTCCAAGAATCATCCACCTTAACCAAGTTCGTCCATTTTGGTCTTTCTTCGTTTCGACTAGCTTCAAAGTTGACCGAAGCCAATTGTCAAGCATAGATTGATGTAATATGACACAAGAAACCATGTGGAGAAGTTTGAGACCAACGAAGAGAGATTTGGTCCAAGAATCATCCACCTTAACCAAGTTCGTCCATTTTGGTCTTTCTTCGTTTCGACTAGCTTCAAAGTTGACCGAAGCCAATTGTCAAGCATAGATTGATGTAATATGACACAAGAAACCATGTGGAGAAGTTTGAGACCAACGAAGAGAGATTTGGTCCAAGAATCATCCACCTTAACCAAGTTCGTCCATTTTGGTCTTTCTTCGTTTCGACAAGCTTCAAAGTTGACCGAAGCCAATTGTCAAGCATAGATTGATGTAATATGACACAAGAAACCATGTGGAGAAGTTTGAGACCAACGAAGAGAGATTTGGTCCAAGAATCATCCACCTTAACCAAGTTCGTCCATTTTGGTCTTTCTTCGTTTCGACAAGCTTCAAAGTTGACCGAAGCCAATTGTCAAGCATAGATTGATGTAATATGACACAAGAAACCATGTGGAGAAGTTTGAGACCAACGAAGAGAGATTTGGTCCAAGAATCATCCACCTTAACCAAGTTCGTCCATTTTGGTCTTTCTTCGTTTCGACTAGCTTCAAAGTTGACCGAAGCCAATTGTCAAGCATAGATTGATGTAATATGACACAAGAAACCATGTGGAGAAGTTTGAGACCAACGAAGAGAGATTTGGTCCAAGAATCATCCACCTTAACCAAGTTCGTCCATTTTGGTCTTTCTTCGTTTCGACTAGCTTCAAAGTTGACCGAAGCCAATTGTCAAGCATAGATTGATGTAATATGACACAAGAAACCATGTGGAGAAGTTTGAGACCAACGAAGAGAGATTTGGTCCAAGAATCATCCACCTTAACCAAGTTCGTCCATTTTGGTCTTTCTTCGTTTCGACTAGCTTCAAAGTTGACCGAAGCCAATTGTCAAGCATAGATTGATGTAATATGACACAAGAAACCATGTGGAGAAGTTTGAGACCAACGAAGAGAGATTTGGTCCAAGAATCATCCACCTTAACCAAGTTCGTCCATTTTGGTCTTTCTTCGTTTCGACAAGCTTCAAAGTTGACCGAAGCCAAATGTCAAGCATAGATTGATGTAATATGACACAAGAAACCATGTGGAGAAGTTTGAGACCAACGAAGAGAGATTTGGTCCAAGAATCATCCACCTTAACCAAGTTCGTCCATTTTGGTCTTTCTTCGTTTCGACAAGCTTCAAAGTTGACCGAAGCCAATTGTCAAGCATAGATTGATGTAATATGACACAAGAAACCATGTGGAGAAGTTTGAGACCAACGAAGAGAGATTTGGTCCAAGAATCATCCACCTTAACCAAGTTCGTCCATTTTGGTCTTTCTTCGTTTCGACTAGCTTCAAAGTTGACCGAAGCCAATTGTCAAGCATAGATTGATGTAATATGACACAAGAAACCATGTGGAGAAGTTTGAGACCAACGAAGAGAGATTTGGTCCAAGAATCATCCACCTTAACCAAGTTCGTCCATTTTGGTCTTTCTTCGTTTCGACTAGCTTCAAAGTTGACCGAAGCCAAATGTCAAGCATAGATTGATGTAATATGACACAAGAAACCATGTGGAGAAGTTTGAGACCAACGAAGAGAGATTTGGTCCAAGAATCATCCACTTAACCAAGTTCGTCCATTTTGGTCTTTCTTCGTTTCGACAAGCTTCAAAGTTGACCGAAGCCAATTGTCAAGCATAGATTGATGTAATATGACACAAGAAACCATGTGGAGAAGTTTGAGACCAACGAAGAGAGATTTGGTCCAAGAATCATCCACCTTAACCAAGTTCGTCCATTTTGGTCTTTCTTCGTTTCGACTAGCTTCAAAGTTGACCGAAGCCAATTGTCAAGCATAGATTGATGTAATATGACACAAGAAACCATGTGGAGAAGTTTGAGACCAACGAAGAGAGATTTGGTCCAAGAATCATCCACCTTAACCAAGTTCGTCCATTTTGGTCTTTCTTCGTTTCGACTAGCTTCAAAGTTGACCGAAGCCAATTGTCAAGCATAGATTGATGTAATATGACACAAGAAACCATGTGGAGAAGTTTGAGACCAACGAAGAGAGATTTGGTCCAAGAATCATCCACCTTAACCAAGTTCGTCCATTTTGGTCTTTCTTCGTTTCGACTAGCTTCAAAGTTGACCGAAGCCAATTGTCAAGCATAGATTGATGTAATATGACACAAGAAACCATGTGGAGAAGTTTGAGACCAACGAAGAGAGATTTGGTCCAAGAATCATCCACCTTAACCAAGTTCGTCCATTTTGGTCTTTCTTCGTTTCGACAAGCTTCAAAGTTGACCGAAGCCAAATGTCAAGCATAGATTGATGTAATATGACACAAGAAACCATGTGGAGAAGTTTGAGACCAACGAAGAGAGATTTGGTCCAAGAATCATCCAACAACCAAGTTCGTCCATTTTGGTCTTTCTTCGTTTCGACAAGCTTCAAAGTTGACCGAAGCCAATTGTCAAGCATAGATTGATGTAATATGACACAAGAAACCATGTGGAGAAGTTTGAGACCAACGAAGAGAGATTTGGTCCAAGAATCATCCACCTTAACCAAGTTCGTCCATTTTGGTCTTTCTTCGTTTCGACTAGCTTCAAAGTTGACCGAAGCCAATTGTCAAGCATAGATTGATGTAATATGACACAAGAAACCATGTGGAGAAGTTTGAGACCAACGAAGAGAGATTTGGTCCAAGAATCATCCACCTTAACCAAGTTCGTCCATTTTGGTCTTTCTTCGTTTGACTAGCTTCAAAGTTGACCGAAGCCAATTGTCAAGCATAGATTGATGTAATATGACACAAGAAACCATGTGGAGAAGTTTGAGACCAACGAAGAGAGATTTGGTCCAAGAATCATCCACCTTAACCAAGTTCGTCCATTTTGGTCTTTCTTCGATTTGACTAGCTTCAAAGTTGACCGAAGCCAATTGTCAAGCATAGATTGATGTAATATGACACAAGAAACCATGTGGAGAAGTTTGAGACCAACGAAGAGAGATTTGGTCCAAGAATCATCCACCTTAACCAAGTTCGTCCATTTTGGTCTTTCTTCGTTTCGACTAGCTTCAAAGTTGACCGAAGCCAATTGTCAAGCATAGATTGATGTAATATGACACAAGAAACCATGTGGAGAAGTTTGAGACCAACAAAGAGAGATTTGGTCCAAGAATCATCCACCTTAACCAAGTTCGTCCATTTTGGTCTTTCTTCGTTTCGACTAGCTTCAAAGTTGACCGAAGCCAATGTCAAGCATAGATTGATGTAATATGACACAAGAAACCATGTGGAGAAGTTTGAGACCAACGAAGAGAGATTTGGTCCAAGAATCATCCACCTTAACCAAGTTCGTCCATTTTGGTCTTTCTTCGTTTCGACTAGCTTCAAAGTTGACCGAAGCCAATTGTCAAGCATAGATTGATGTAATATGACACAAGAAACCATGTGGAGAAGTTTGAGACCAACGAAGAGAGATTTGGTCCAAGAATCATCCACCTTAACCAAGTTCGTCCATTTTGGTCTTTCTTCGTTTCGACTAGCTTCAAAGTTGACCGAAGCCAATTGTCAAGCATAGATTGATGTAATATGACACAAGAAACCATGTGGAGAAGTTTGAGACCAACGAAGAGAGATTTGGTCCAAGAATCATCCACCTTAACCAAGTTCGTCCATTTTGGTCTTTCTTCGTTTCGACTAGCTTCAAAGTTGACCGAAGCCAATTGTCAAGCATAGATTGATGTAATATGACACAAGAAACCATGTGGAGAAGTTTGAGACCAACGAAGAGAGATTTGGTCCAAGAATCATCCACCTTAACCAAGTTCGTCCATTTTGGTCTTTCTTCGTTTCGACTAGCTTCAAAGTTGACCGAAGCCAATTGTCAAGCATAGATTGATGTAATATGACACAAGAAACCATGTGGAGAAGTTTGAGACCAACGAAGAGAGATTTGGTCCAAGAATCATCCACCTTAACCAAGTTCGTCCATTTTGGTCTTTCTTCGTTTCGACTAGCTTCAAAGTTGACCGAAGCCAATTGTCAAGCATAGATTGATGTAATATGACACAAGAAACCATGTGGAGAAGTTTGAGACCAACGAAGAGAGATTTGGTCCAAGAATCATCCACCTTAACCAAGTTCGTCCATTTTGGTCTTTCTTCGTTTCGACTAGCTTCAAAGTTGACCGAAGCCAATTGTCAAGCATAGATTGATGTAATATGACACAAGAAACCATGTGGAGAAGTTTGAGACCAACGAAGAGAGATTTGGTCCAAGAATCATCCACCTTAACCAAGTTCGTCCATTTTGGTCTTTCTTCGTTTCGACTAGCTTCAAAGTTGACCGAAGCCAATTGTCAAGCATAGATTGATGTAATATGACACAAGAAACCATGTGGAGAAGTTTGAGACCAACGAAGAGAGATTTGGTCCAAGAATCATCCACTTAACCAAGTTCGTCCATTTTGGTCTTTCTTCGTTTCGACAAGCTTCAAAGTTGACCGAAGCCAATTGTCAAGCATAGATTGATGTAATATGACACAAGAAACCATGTGGAGAAGTTTGAGACCAACGAAGAGAGATTTGGTCCAAGAATCATCCACCTTAACCAAGTTCGTCCATTTTGGTCTTTCTTCGTTTCGACTAGCTTCAAAGTTGACCGAAGCCAATTGTCAAGCATAGATTGATGTAATATGACACAAGAAACCATGTGGAGAAGTTTGAGACCAACGAAGAGAGATTTGGTCCAAGAATCATCCACCTTAACCAAGTTCGTCCATTTTGGTCTTTCTTCGTTTCGACTAGCTTCAAAGTTGACCGAAGCCAATTGTCAAGCATAGATTGATGTAATATGACACAAGAAACCATGTGGAGAAGTTTGAGACCAACAAAGAGAGATTTGGTCCAAGAATCATCCACCTTAACCAAGTTCGTCCATTTTGGTCTTTCTTCGTTTCGACTAGCTTCAAAGTTGACCGAAGCCAATTGTCAAGCATAGATTGATGTAATATGACACAAGAAACCATGTGGAGAAGTTTGAGACCAACGAAGAGAGATTTGGTCCAAGAATCATCCACCTTAACCAAGTTCGTCCATTTTGGTCTTTCTTCGTTTCGACAAGCTTCAAAGTTGACCGAAGCCAATTGTCAAGCATAGATTGATGTAATATGACACAAGAAACCATGTGGAGAAGTTTGAGACCAACGAAGAGAGATTTGGTCCAAGAATCATCCACCTTAACCAAGTTCGTCCATTTTGGTCTTTCTTCGTTTCGACTAGCTTCAAAGTTGACCGAAGCCAATTGTCAAGCATAGATTGATGTAATATGACACAAGAAACCATGTGGAGAAGTTTGAGACCAACGAAGAGAGATTTGGTCCAAGAATCATCCACCTTAACCAAGTTCGTCCATTTTGGTCTTTCTTCGTTTCGACTAGCTTCAAAGTTGACCGAAGCCAATTGTCAAGCATAGATTGATGTAATATGACACAAGAAACCATGTGGAGAAGTTTGAGACCAACGAAGAGAGATTTGGTCCAAGAATCATCCACCTTAACCAAGTTCGTCCATTTTGGTCTTTCTTCGTTTCGACAGCTTCAAAGTTGACCGAAGCCAATTCAAGCATAGATTGATGTAATATGACACAAGAAACCATGTGGAGAAGTTTGAGACCAACGAAGAGAGATTTGGTCCAAGAATCATCCAACTTAACCAAGTTCGTCCATTTTGGTCTTTCTTCGTTTCGACTAGCTTCAAAGTTGACCGAAGCCAATTGTCAAGCATAGATTGATGTAATATGACACAAGAAACCATGTGGAGAAGTTTGAGACCAACGAAGAGAGATTTGGTCCAAGAATCATCCACCTTAACCAAGTTCGTCCATTTTGGTCTTTCTTCGTTTCGACTAGCTTCAAAGTTGACCGAAGCCAATTGTCAAGCATAGATTGATGTAATATGACACAAGAAACCATGTGGAGAAGTTTGAGACCAACGAAGAGAGATTTGGTCCAAGAATCATCCACCTTAACCAAGTTCGTCCATTTTGGTCTTTCTTCGTTTGACTAGCTTCAAAGTTGACCGAAGCCAATTGTCAAGCATAGATTGATGTAATATGACACAAGAAACCATGTGGAGAAGTTTGAGACCAACGAAGAGAGATTTGGTCCAAGAATCATCCACCTTAACCAAGTTCGTCCATTTTGGTCTTTCTTCGTTTCGACTAGCTTCAAAGTTGACCGAAGCCAATTGTCAAGCATAGATTGATGTAATATGACACAAGAAACCATGTGGAGAAGTTTGAGACCAACGAAGAGAGATTTGGTCCAAGAATCATCCACCTTAACCAAGTTCGTCCATTTTGGTCTTTCTTCGTTTCGACTAGCTTCAAAGTTGACCGAAGCCAAATGTCAAGCATAGATTGATGTAATATGACACAAGAAACCATGTGGAGAAGTTTGAGACCAACGAAGAGAGATTTGGTCCAAGAATCATCCAACTTAACCAAGTTCGTCCATTTTGGTCTTTCTTCGTTTCGACTAGCTTCAAAGTTGACCGAAGCCAATTGTCAAGCATAGATTGATGTAATATGACACAAGAAACCATGTGGAGAAGTTTGAGACCAACGAAGAGAGATTTGGTCCAAGAATCATCCACCTTAACCAAGTTCGTCCATTTTGGTCTTTCTTCGTTTCGACTAGCTTCAAAGTTGACCGAAGCCAATTGTCAAGCATAGATTGATGTAATATGACACAAGAAACCATGTGGAGAAGTTTGAGACCAACGAAGAGAGATTTGGTCCAAGAATCATCCACCTTAACCAAGTTCGTCCATTTTGGTCTTTCTTCGTTTCGACTAGCTTCAAAGTTGACCGAAGCCAATTGTCAAGCATAGATTGATGTAATATGACACAAGAAACCATGTGGAGAAGTTTGAGACCAACGAAGAGAGATTTGGTCCAAGAATCATCCACCTTAACCAAGTTCGTCCATTTTGGTCTTTCTTCGTTTCGACTAGCTTCAAAGTTGACCGAAGCCAATTGTCAAGCATAGATTGATGTAATATGACACAAGAAACCATGTGGAGAAGTTTGAGACCAACGAAGAGAGATTTGGTCCAAGAATCATCCACCTTAACCAAGTTCGTCCATTTTGGTCTTTCTTCGTTTCGACTAGCTTCAAAGTTGACCGAAGCCAATTGTCAAGCATAGATTGATGTAATATGACACAAGAAACCATGTGGAGAAGTTTGAGACCAACGAAGAGAGATTTGGTCCAAGAATCATCCACCTTAACCAAGTTCGTCCATTTTGGTCTTTCTTCGTTTCGACAAGCTTCAAAGTTGACCGAAGCCAATTGTCTAAGCATAGATTGATGTAATATGACACAAGAAACCATGTGGAGAAGTTTGAGACCAACGAAGAGAGATTTGGTCCAAGAATCATCCACCTTAACCAAGTTCGTCCATTTTGGTCTTTCTTCGTTTCGACAAGCTTCAAAGTTGACCGAAGCCAATTGTCAAGCATAGATTGATGTAATATGACACAATAAACCATGTGGAGAAGTTTGAGACCAACGAAGAGAGATTTGGTCCAAGAATCATCCACCTTAACCAAGTTCGTCCATTTTGGTCTTTCTTCGTTTCGACTAGCTTCAAAGTTGACCGAAGCCAATTGTCAAGCATAGATTGATGTAATATGACACAAGAAACCATGTGGAGAAGTTTGAGACCAACGAAGAGAGATTTGGTCCAAGAATCATCCACCTTAACCAAGTTCGTCCATTTTGGTCTTTCTTCGTTTCGACTAGCTTCAAAGTTGACCGAAGCCAATTGTCAAGCATAGATTGATGTAATATGACACAAGAAACCATGTGGAGAAGTTTGAGACCAACGAAGAGAGATTTGGTCCAAGAATCATCCACCTTAACCAAGTTCGTCCATTTTGGTCTTTCTTCGTTTCGACTAGCTTCAAAGTTGACCGAAGCCAATTGTCAAGCATAGATTGATGTAATATGACACAAGAAACCATGTGGAGAAGTTTGAGACCAACGAAGAGAGATTTGGTCCAAGAATCATCCACCTTAACCAAGTTCGTCCATTTTGGTCTTTCTTCGTTTCGACTAGCTTCAAAGTTGACCGAAGCCAATTGTCAAGCATAGATTGATGTAATATGACACAAGAAACCATGTGGAGAAGTTTGAGACCAACGAAGAGAGATTTGGTCCAAGAATCATCCACCTTAACCAAGTTCGTCCATTTTGGTCTTTCTTCGTTTCGACTAGCTTCAAAGTTGACCGAAGCCAATTGTCAAGCATAGATTGATGTAATATGACACAAGAAACCATGTGGAGAAGTTTGAGACCAACGAAGAGAGATTTGGTCCAAGAATCATCCACCTTAACCAAGTTCGTCCATTTTGGTCTTTCTTCGTTTCGACTAGCTTCAAAGTTGACCGAAGCCAATTGTCAAGCATAGATTGATGTAATATGACACAAGAAACCATGTGGAGAAGTTTGAGACCAACGAAGAGAGATTTGGTCCAAGAATCATCCACCTTAACCAAGTTCGTCCATTTTGGTCTTTCTTCGTTTCGACTAGCTTCAAAGTTGACCGAAGCCAATGTCAAGCATAGATTGATGTAATATGACACAAGAAACCATGTGGAGAAGTTTGAGACCAACGAAGAGAGATTTGGTCCAAGAATCATCCACCTTAACCAAGTTCGTCCATTTTGGTCTTTCTTCGTTTCGACAAGCTTCAAAGTTGACCGAAGCCAATTGTCAAGCATAGATTGATGTAATATGACACAAGAAACCATGTGGAGAAGTTTGAGACCAACGAAGAGAGATTTGGTCCAAGAATCATCCACCTTAACCAAGTTCGTCCATTTTGGTCTTTCTTCGTTTCGACTAGCTTCAAAGTTGACCGAAGCCAATTGTCAAGCATAGATTGATGTAATATGACACAAGAAACCATGTGGAGAAGTTTGAGACCAACGAAGAGAGATTTGGTCCAAGAATCATCCACCTTAACCAAGTTCGTCCATTTTGGTCTTTCTTCGTTTCGACTAGCTTCAAAGTTGACCGAAGCCAATTGTCAAGCATAGATTGATGTAATATGACACAAGAAACCATGTGGAGAAGTTTGAGACCAACGAAGAGAGATTTGGTCCAAGAATCATCCACCTTAACCAAGTTCGTCCATTTTGGTCTTTCTTCGTTTCGACTAGCTTCAAAGTTGACCGAAGCCAATTGTCAAGCATAGATTGATGTAATATGACACAAGAAACCATGTGGAGAAGTTTGAGACCAACGAAGAGAGATTTGGTCCAAGAATCATCCACCTTAACCAAGTTCGTCCATTTTGGTCTTTCTTCGTTTCGACAAGCTTCAAAGTTGACCGAAGCCAATTGTCAAGCATAGATTGATGTAATATGACACAAGAAACCATGTGGAGAAGTTTGAGACCAACGAAGAGAGATTTGGTCCAAGAATCATCCACTTAACCAAGTTCGTCCATTTTGGTCTTTCTTCGTTTCGACAAGCTTCAAAGTTGACCGAAGCCAATTGTCAAGCATAGATTGATGTAATATGACACAAGAAACCATGTGGAGAAGTTTGAGACCAACGAAGAGAGATTTGGTCCAAGAATCATCCACCTTAACCAAGTTCGTCCATTTTGGTCTTTCTTCGTTTCGACTAGCTTCAAAGTTGACCGAAGCCAATTGTCAAGCATAGATTGATGTAATATGACACAAGAAACCATGTGGAGAAGTTTGAGACCAACGAAGAGAGATTTGGTCCAAGAATCATCCACCTTAACCAAGTTCGTCCATTTTGGTCTTTCTTCGTTTCGACTAGCTTCAAAGTTGACCGAAGCCAATTGTCAAGCATAGATTGATGTAATATGACACAAGAAACCATGTGGAGAAGTTTGAGACCAACGAAGAGAGATTTGGTCCAAGAATCATCCACCTTAACCAAGTTCGTCCATTTTGGTCTTTCTTCGTTTCGACTAGCTTCAAAGTTGACCGAAGCCAATTGTCAAGCATAGATTGATGTAATATGACACAAGAAACCATGTGGAGAAGTTTGAGACCAACGAAGAGAGATTTGGTCCAAGAATCATCCACCTTAACCAAGTTCGTCCATTTTGGTCTTTCTTCGTTTCGACTAGCTTCAAAGTTGACCGAAGCCAATTGTCAAGCATAGATTGATGTAATATGACACAAAAAACCATGTGGAGAAGTTTGAGACCAACGAAGAGAGATTTGGTCCAAGAATCATCCACCTTAACCAAGTTCGTCCATTTTGGTCTTTCTTCGTTTCGACAAGCTTCAAAGTTGACCGAAGCCAATTGTCAAGCATAGATTGATGTAATATGACACAAGAAACCATGTGGAGAAGTTTGAGACCAACGAAGAGAGATTTGGTCCAAGAATCATCCACCTTAACCAAGTTCGTCCATTTTGGTCTTTCTTCGTTTCGACTAGCTTCAAAGTTGACCGAAGCCAATTGTCAAGCATAGATTGATGTAATATGACACAAGAAACCATGTGGAGAAGTTTGAGACCAACGAAGAGAGATTTGGTCCAAGAATCATCCACCTTAACCAAGTTCGTCCATTTTGGTCTTTCTTCGTTTCGACTAGCTTCAAAGTTGACCGAAGCCAATTGTCAAGCATAGATTGATGTAATATGACACAAGAAACCATGTGGAGAAGTTTGAGACCAACGAAGAGAGATTTGGTCCAAGAATCATCCACCTTAACCAAGTTCGTCCATTTTGTCTTTCTTCGTTTGACTAGCTTCAAAGTTGACCGAAGCCAATTGTCAAGCATAGATTGATGTAATATGACACAAGAAACCATGTGGAGAAGTTTGAGACCAACGAAGAGAGATTTGGTCCAAGAATCATCCACCTTAACCAAGTTCGTCCATTTTGGTCTTTCTTCGTTTCGACTAGCTTCAAGTTGACCGAAGCCAATTGTCAAGCATAGATTGATGTAATATGACACAAGAAACCATGTGGAGAAGTTTGAGACCAACGAAGAGAGATTTGGTCCAAGAATCATCCACCTTAACCAAGTTCGTCCATTTTGGTCTTTCTTCGTTTCGACTAGCTTCAAAGTTGACCGAAGCCAATTGTCTAAGATAGATTGATGTAATATGACACAAGAAACCATGTGGAGAAGTTTGAGACCAACGAAGAGAGATTTGGTCCAAAGAATCATCCACCTTAACCAAGTTCGTCCATTTTGGTCTTTCTTGTTTCAACTAGCTTCAAAGTTGACCGAAGCCAATTGTCAAGCATAGATTGATGTAATATGACACAAGAAACCATGTGAGAAGTTTGAGACCAACGAAGAGAGATTTGGTCCAAGAATCATCCACCTTAACCAAGTTCGTCCATTTTGGTCTTTCTTCGTTTCGACTAGCTTCAAAGTTGACCGAAGCCAATTGTCAAGCATAGATTGATGTAATATGACACAAGAAACCATGTGGAGAAGTTTGAGACCAACGAAGAGAGATTTGGTCCAAGAATCATCACCTTAACCAAGTTCGTCCATTTTGGTCTTTCTTCGTTTCGACTAGCTTCAAAGTGAACCGAAGCCAATTGTCTAAGCATAGATTGATGTAATATGACACAAGAAACCATGTGTGAAGTTTGAGACACAAACGAAGAGAGATTTGGTCCAAGAATCATCCACCTTAACCAAGTTCGTCCATTTTGGTCTTTCTTCGTTTCGACTAGCTTCAAGTTGACCGAAGCCAATTGTCAAGCATAGATTGATGTAATATGACACAAGAAACCATGTGGAGAAGTTTGAGACCAACGAGAGAGATTTGGTCCAAGAATCATCCACCTTAACCAAGTTCGTCCATTTTGGTCTTTCTTGTTTCGACTGCTTCAAAGTTGACCGAAGCCAATTGTCAAGCATAGATTGATGTAATATGACACAAGAACCATGTGGAGAAGTTTGAGACCATCGAAGAGAGATTTGGTCCAAGAATCATCCACCTTAACCAAGTTCGTCCATTTTGGTCTCTCTTCGTTTCCGACTGCTTCAAAGTTGACCGAAGCCAATTGTCAAGCTAGATTGATGTAATATGACAAGAAACCATGTGGAGAAGTTTGAGACCAACGAAGAGAGATTTGGTCCAAGAATCATCCAACTTAACCAAGTTCGTCCATTTTGGTCTTTCTTGGTTTCACACTAGCTTCAAAGTTGACCGAAGCAAATTGTCAAGCATAGATTGATGTAATATGACACAAGAAACATGTGGAGAAGTTTGAGACCAACGAAGAGAGATTGGTCCAAGAATCATCCACCTTAACCAAGTTCGTCCATTTTGGTCTTTCTTCGTTTCAAAAGCTTCAAAGTTGACCGAAGCCAATTGTCTAGCATAGATTGATGTAATATGACACAAGAAACCATGTGGAGAAGTTTGAGACCACTAAGAGAGATTTGGTCCAAGAATCATCCACCTTAACCAAGTTCGTCCATTTTTGGTCTTTCTTCGTTTCGACTAGCTTCAAAGTTGACCGAAGCCAATTGTCAAGCATAGATTGATGTAATATGACACAAGAAACCATGTGGAGAAGTTGAGACCAACGAAGAGAGATTTGGTCCAAGAATCATCCACCTTAACCAAGTTCGTCCATTTTGGTCTTTCTTTGTTTCGACTAGCTTCAAAGTTGACCGAAGCCAATTGTCAAGCATAGATTGATGTAATATGACACAAGAAACCATGTGAGAAGTTTGAGACCATCGAAGAGAGATTTGGTCCAAGAATTTGTCCAATATCCACCTTAACCAAGTTCGTCCATTTTGGTCTTTCTTGTTTCAACTAGCTTCAAAGTTGACCGAAGCCAATTGTCAAGCATAGATTGATGTAATATGACACAAGAAACCATGTGGAGAAGTTTGAGACCATCGAAGAGAGATTTGGTCCAGAATCATCCACCTTAACCAAGTTCGTCCATTTTGGTCTTTCTTCGTTTCGACTAGCTTCAAAGTTGACCGAAGCCAATTGTCAAGCATAGATTGATGTAATATGACACAAGAAACCATGTGGAGAGTTTGAGACCAACAAGAGAGATTTGGTCCAAGAATCATCCACCTTAACCCATCAGTTGTCGTTTTTTTGTTCTTCTTTTCTTCGTTTCAACTATGCTTCAAAGTTGACCGAAGCCAATTGTCAAGCATAGATTGATGTAATATGACACAAGAAACCATGTGGAGAAGTTTGAGACCAACGAAGAGAGATTTGGTCCAAGAATCATCCACCTTAACCAAGTTCGTCCATTTTGGTCTTTCTTGGTTTCGACAGCTTCAAAGTTGACCGAAGCCAATTGTCTAGCATAGATTGATGTAATATGACACAACAAACCATGTGGAGAAGTTTGAGACCAACGAAGAGAGATTTGGTCCAAGAATCATCCACCTTAACCAAGTTCGTCCATTTTGGTCTTTCTTCGTTTCAACTAGCTTCAAAGTTGACCGAAGCCAATTGTCTAGCATAGATTGATGATATGACACAAGAAACCATGTGGAGAAGTTTGAGACCAACGAAGAGAGATTTGGTCCAAGAATCATCCACCTTAACCAAGTTCGTCCATTTTGGTCCTTCCTCGTTTCGACTAGCTTCAAAGTTGACCGAAGCCAATTGTCTAGCATAGATTGATGTAATATGACACAAGAAACCATGTGGAGAAGTTTGACTTTGAGACAACGAAGAGAGATTTGGTCCAAGAATCATCCACCTTAACCAAGTTCGTCCATTTTGGTCTCTCTTGTTTCGACAAGCTTCAAAGTTGACCGAAGCCAATTGTCTAGCATAGATTGATGTAATATGACACAAGAAACCATGTGGAGAAGTTTGAGACCAACGAAGAGAGATTTGGTCCAAGAATCATCCACCTTAACCAAGTTCGTCCATTTTGGTTTTCTTTGTTTCAACAAGCTTCAAAGTTGACCGAGCCAATTGTCAAGCATAGATTGATGTAATATGACACAAGAAACCATGTGGAGAAGTTTGAGACCATCGAAGAGAGATTTGGTCCAAGAATCATCCACCTTAACCAAGTTCGTCCATTTTGGTCTTTCTTCGTTTCGACAAGCTTCAAAGTTGACCGAAGCCAATTGTCAAGCATAGATTGATGTAATATGACAAGAAACCATGTGGAGAAGTTTGAGACCAACGAAGAGAGATTTGGTCCAAGAATCATCCACCTTAACCAAGTTCGTCCATTTTGGTCTTCTTCGTTTCGACTAGCTTCAAAGTTGACCGAAGCCAATTGTCTAGCATAGATTGATGTAATATGACACAAGAAACCATGTGGAGAAGTTTGAGACCAACGAAGAGAGATTTGGTCCAAGAATCATCCACCTTAACCAAGTTCGTCCATTTTGGTCTTTCTTCGTTTCGACTAGCTTCAAAGTTGACCGAAGCCAATTGTCAAGCATAGATTGATGTAATATGACACAAGAAACCATGTGGAGAAGTTTGAGACCAACGAAGAGAGATTTGGTCCAAGAATCATCCACCTTAACCAAGTTCGTCCATTTTGGTCTTTCTTTGTTTCAACTAGCTTCAAACTGACCGAAGCCAATTGTCAAGCATAGATTGATGTAATATGACACAAGAAACCATGTGGAGAAGTTTGAGACCAACGAAGAGAGATTTGGTCCAAGAATCATCCACCTTAACCAAGTTCGTCCATTTTGGTCCTTCTTCGTTTCGACAGGCTTCAAACTTGACCGAAGCCAATTGTCTAGCATAGATTGATGTAATATGACACAAGAAACCATGTGGAGAAGTTGAGACCATCTGAAGAGAGATTTGGTCCAAGAATCATCCACCTTAACAAGTTCGTCCATTTTGGTCCTCTTTCGTTTCGACTAGCTTCAAAGTTAACCGAAGCCAATTGTCAAGCATAGATTGATGTAATATGACACAAGAAACCATGTGGAGAAGTTTGAGACCAACGAAGAGAGATTTGGTCCAAGAATCATCCACCTTAACCAAGTTTGTCCATTTTGGTCTTTCTTCGTTTCGACTAGCTTCAAAGTTGACCGAAGCCAATTGTCTAGCATAGATTGATGTAATATGACACAAGAAACCATGTGGAGAAGTTTGAGACCAACGAAGAGAGATTTGGTCCAAGAATCATCCACCTTAACCAAGTTCGTCCATTTTGGTCTTTCTTCGTTTCGACTAGCTTCAAAGTTGACCGAAGCCAATTGTCTAGCATAGATTGATGTAATATGACACAAGAAACCATGTGGAGAAGTTTGAGCAACGAAGAGAGATTTGGTCCAAGAATCATCCACCTTAACCAAGTTCGTCCATTTTGGTCTTTCTTCGTTTTCAACTAGCTTCAAAGTTGACCGAAGCCAATTGTCTAGCATAGATTGATGTAATATGACACAAGAAACCATGTGGAGAAAGTTTGAGACCATCGAAGAGAGATTTGGTCCAAGAATCATCCACCTTAACCAAGTTCGTCCATTTTGGTCTTCTTCGTTTCGACTAGCTTCAAAGTTGACCGAAGCCAATTGTCTAGCATAGATTGATGTAATATGACACAAGAAACCATGTGGAGAAGTTTGAGACCAACTAAGAGAGATTTGGTCCAAGAATCATCCACCTTAACCAAGTTCGTCCATTTTGGTTCTCTTTGTTCCACTACCCCCACAAACCTGTGACAAGCGTCTAACTTGGATCCGATACCTCAATTGTCATACATAGATTGGAGTGTTTATGAACACAAGAACCATTGGGGAGTGAAGTTTGAGACCAACGAAGAGAGATTTGGTCCAAGAATCATCCACCTTAACCAAGTTCGTCCATTTTGGTCCTTCTTCGTTTCACTAAGCTTCAAACTTGACCGAAGCCAATTGTCTAGCATAGATTGATGTAATATGACACAAGAAACCATTGGAGAAGTTTGAGACCAACGAAGAGAGATTTTGGTCCAAGAATCATCCACCTTAACCAAGTTCGTCCATTTTGGTCCTTCTTCGTTTCAACTAGCTTCAAGTCTTAACCGAAGCCAATTGTCAAGCATAGATTGATGTAATATGACACAAGAAACCATGTGGAGAATGTTTGAGACCAACGAAGAGAGATTTGGTCCAAGAATCATCCACCTTAACCAAGTTCGTCCATTTTGGTCTTTCTTCGTTTCAAATGCTTCAAAGTTGACCGAAGCCAATTGTCAAGCATAGATTGATGTAATATGACACAAGAAACCATGTGGAGAAGTTTGAGACCAACGAAGAGAGATTTGGTCCAAGAATCATCCACCTTAACCAAGTTCGTCCATTTTGGTCCTTCTTGTTTCGACTAGCTTCAAAGTTGACCGAAGCCAATTGTCAAGCATAGATTGATGTAATATGACATAAGAAACCATGTGTAGAAGTTTGAGACCAACGAAGAGAGATTTGGTCCAAGAATCATCACCTTAACCAAGTTCGTCCATTTTGGTCTTTCTTCGTTTCGACTAGCTTCAAAGTTGACCGAAGCCAATTGTCAAGCATAGATTGATGTGATATGACACAAGAAACCATGTGGAGAAGTTTGAGACCAACGAAGAGAGATTTGGTCCAAGAATCATCCACCTTAACCAAGTTCGTCCATTTGGTCTTTCATGTTTCAACTAGCTTCAAAGTTGACCGAAGCCAATTGTCAAGATAGATTGATGTTAATATGACACAAGAAACCATGTGGAGAAGTTTGAGACCAACGAGAGAGATTTGGTCCAAGAATCATCCACCTTAACCAAGTTCGTCATTTTGGTCTTCTCGTTTTCCGACAAGCTTCAAAGTTGACCGAAGCCAATTGTAAGCATAGATTGATGTAATATGACACAAGAAACCATGTGGATAAGTTTGAGACCATACGAAGAGAGATTTGGTCCAAGAATCATCCACCTTAACCAAGTTCGTCCATTTGGTCTCTTCTTCGTTTCAACAAGCTTCAAAACTTGACCGAAGCCAATTGTCAAGCATAGATTGATGTAATATGACACAAGAAACCATGTGGAGAAGTTTGAGACCATCGAAGAGAGATTTGGTCCAAGAATCATCCACCTTAACTAAGTTCGTCCATTTTGGTCTTTCTTCGTTTCAAATAGCTTCAAACTGACCGAAGCCAATTGTCAAGCATAGATTGATGTAATATGACAAGAAACCATGTGGAGAAGTTTGAGACCACGAAGAGAGATTTGGTCCAAGAATCATCCACCTTAACCAAGTTCGTCCATTTGGTCCTTCTTCGTTTCGACTAGCTTCAAGTTGACCGAAGCCAATTGTCAAGCATAGATTGATGTGATATGACACAAGAAACCATGTGGAAAGTTTGAGACCAACGAAGAGAGATTTGGTCCAAGATCATCCACCTTAACCAAGTTCGTCCATTTGGTCCTTCTTCGTTTCAACTAGCTTCAAAGTTGACCGAAGCCAATTGTCAAGCATAGATTGATGTAATATGACAAGAAGAAACATGTGGAGAAGTTTGAGACCAACGAAGAGAGATTTGGTCCAAGAATCATCCACCTTAACCAAGTTCGTCCATTTTGGTCTTTCTTGTTTCAACTAGCTTCAAAGTTGACCGAAGCCAATTGTCAAGCATAGATTGATGTAATATGACAACAAGAACATGTGGAGAAGTTTGAGACCAACGAAGAGAGATTTGGTCCAAGAATCATCCACCTTAACCAAGTTCGTCCATTTTGGTCCTTCTTCGTTTCATACTAGCTTCAAACTTGACCGAAGCCAATTGTCAAGCATAGATTGATGATGTGATATGACACAAGAAACCATGTGGAGAAGTTTGAGACCAACGAAGAGAGATTTGGTCCAAGAATCATCTTCCTTCTCCAAGTTCGTCCATTTTGGTCCTTTTCGTTTCAACTAGCTTCAAAGTTAACCGAAGCCAATTGTCAAGCATAGATTGATGTGATATGACACAAGAAACCATGTGGAGAAGTTTGAGACCAACGAAGAGAGATTTGGTCCAAGAATCATCCACCTTAACCAAGTTCGTCCATTTTGGTCTTTCTTCGTTTCAAACTAGCTTCAATGTCCGCTAGAAGCAATTGTCAAGCATAGATTGATGTAATATGACAAAAGAAACCATGTGGAGAAGTTTGAGACCAACGAAGAGAGATTTGGTCAAGAATCATCCACCTTAAACCAAGTCGTCCATTTTGGGTTTCGTCTTAGTTCCAACTAGCTTCAAACTTGACGCGAGCACAATTGTCAGAGCATAGATTGATGTAATATGACACAAGAAAAAACCATGGATGGAGAAGCTTGAGACAACGAAGAGGATTTGGTCCCAAGAATCATCCACCTTAACCAAGTTCGTCCATTTTGGTCTTTCCTGTTTCACTAAGCTTCAAAGTTGACCGAAGCCAATTTTCAAGCATAGATTGATGTAATATGACACAAGAAAACATGTGGAGAAGTTTGAGACCAACGAAGAGAGATTTGGTCAAGAATCATCCACCTTAACCAAGTTCGTCCATTTTGGTCTCTCTTCGTTTCAACTAGCTTCAAATGAGCCGAACCAGAATTGTCAAGCATAGATTGATGTGTATATGGACACAAGAAACCATGTGAGAAGTTTGAGACCAACGAAGAGAGATTTGGTCAAGAATCATCCACCTTAACTAAGTTCGTCCATTTTGGTCCTTCTTTGTTTCAACAAGCTTCAAAGTTGACCGAACCAATTGTCAAGCATAGATTGATGTGATATGACACAAGAAACCATGTGGAGAAGTTTGAGACCAACGAAGAGAGATTTGGTCCAAGAAATCATCCACCTTAACCAAGTTCGTCCATTTTGGTCTTTCTTGTTTTCAAACTAGCTTCAAAGTTGACCGAAGCAAATTGTCAAGCATAGATTGAAGTATATGACACAAAGAAACCATGTGGAGAAGTTTGGGACCACGAGAGAGATTTGGTAAAGAATCATCCACCTTAACCAAGTTCGTCCATTTTGGTCATTATTCGTTCACTAGCTTCAACTTGACCGAAGCCAATTGTCAAGCATAGATTGATGTAATATGACACAAGAAACCATGTGGAGAAGTTTGAGACCAACGAAAGAGATTTTGGTCCAAGAATCATCCACCTTAACCAAGTTCGTCCATTTTGGTCCTTCTTTCGTTCCACTAGCTTCAAAGTTGACCGAAGCCAATTGTCAAGCATAGATTGATGTAATATGACACAAGAAACCATGTGGAGAAGTTTGAGGACCAACGAAGAGGAGATTTGGTCCAAGAATCATCCACCTTAACCAAGTTCGTCCATTTTTGGTCGTTCTTCGTTTCAACTAGCTTCAAAGTTGACCGAAGCCAATTGTCTAGCATAGATAGATGTGTATAATGACACAAGAAACCATGTGGATAAGTTTGAGACCAACGAAGAGAGATTTGGTCCAAGAATCATCCACTTAACCAAGTTCGTCCATTTTGGTCTCTCTTCGTTCAACTAGCTTCAAAGTTGACCGAAGCCAATTGTCAAGCATATATTGATGTAATTGACACAAGAAACCATGTGAGAGAAGTTTGGGACCATCTAAGAGAGATTTGGTCCAAGAATCATCCACCTTAACCAAGTTCGTCCATTTTGGTCTTCTATCGTTTCAACTAGCTTCAAAGGTGACCGAAGCCAATTGTCAGCATAGATTGATGTAGATAGACACAAGAAACCATGTGGAGAAGTTTGAGACAACGAGAGAGATTTGGTCCAAGAATCATCCACCTTAACCAAGTTCGTCCTATTTTGGTCCTTCTTCTTTTCAACT
>CM039430.1:10703161-10752631 GCA_022379115.2 Bauhinia variegata
CAAACTTGTACACATGGTTTCTTAGTGTCATATTACATCAAATCTATGCCTGGCAATTGATTCTTCGGTCAACTTTGAAGTTTGTCAAAACAAAGAAAGGACTAAAATAGAAGAACTTTGTCACTTGGATCATTCTTGGACTAAAATCTCTCTTAGTTGGTCTTAAACTTCTCCAAATGGTTCTTGTGTCATATTACATCAATCTATGCTTGACAATTGCCTTTGGTCAACTTTGAAGCTAGTGGAAATGAAAGAAAGACCAAAATGGATGAACTTGGTTAAGGTGGATGATTCTTGGACCAAATGTCTCTTTGTTTGTCTCAAACTCTTCACATGGTTTCTTGTGTCATATTACATCAATCTATGCTTGACAATTGGCTTCGATCAACTTTGAAGCTAGTCGAAACGAAGAAGACCAAAATGGACGAACTTGGTTAAGGGGGATGATTATGGGACCAAATATCTCTTCGTTGGTCTCAAACTTCTACACATGGTTTCTTGTGTCATATTACATCAATCTAGAATTAAAATTGGCTTCGATCAACTTTGAAGCTTGTCGAAAAAAGAAAGACATAATGAACGAACTTGGTTTAGATGGATGATTCTTGGACCAAATCTCTCTTTGTTGGTCTCAAACTTCTACACATGTTTCTTATGTCATATTACATCAATCTATGCTTGAGAATTGGCTTTTCGATCAACTTTGAACTTGTCGAAACAAAGAAAGACCAAAATGGACGAACTTGGTTAAGGTAGATGATTGTGGACCAAACTCTCTTAGTTGGTCTTAAATTTCTCCACATGGTTTCTTGTGTCATATTACATCAATCTATGCTTGACAATTGCCTTCGGTTAACTTTGAAGCTAGTCGAAACGACAAAAAGACCAAAATGGACGAACTTGGTTAAGGTGGATAATTCTTGGACCAATCTCTTTCGTTGGTCTCAACTTCTACACATGGTTTCTTGTGTCATATTACATCAATCTATGCTTGACAATTGCCTTCGGTCAACTTTGAAGCTAGTCGAAACAAGAAAGACCAAAATGGACGAACTTGGTTAAGGTGGATGATTCTTGGACCAAATCTCTCTTCGTTGGTCTCAAACTTCTACACATGGTTTCTTGTGTCATATTACATCAATCTATGCTTGACAATTGCCTTCGGTCAACTTTGAAGCTAGTCGAAACAAAGAAAGACCAAAATGGACGAACTTGGTTAAGGTGGATGATTCTTGGACCAAATCTCTTTTTGTTGGTCTCAAATTTCTACCATGGTTTCTTGTGTCATATTACATCAATCTATGCTTGACAATTGGCTTCGATCAACTTTGAAACTTGTCGAAACAAAGAAAGACCAAAATGGACGAACATGGTTAAGGTGGATGATTCTTGGACCAAATCTCTCTTCGTTAGTCTCAAACTTCTACACATGGTTTTTGTGTCATATTACATCAATCTATGCTTGACAATTGCCTTTCGTTCAACTTTGAAGCTAGTCGAAACGAAGAAAGACCAATGGACGAACTTGGTTAAGGTGGATGATTCTTGGACCAAATCTCTCTTGTTTGTCTCAAACTTCTACACATGGTTTCTTGTGTCATATTACATCAATCTATAATTAAA
This sequence comes from Bauhinia variegata, assembly GCA_022379115.2. Classification (NCBI taxonomy): domain Eukaryota; kingdom Viridiplantae; phylum Streptophyta; class Magnoliopsida; order Fabales; family Fabaceae; genus Bauhinia; species Bauhinia variegata. The sequence continues at coordinate 10,704,785 of CM039430.1, forward strand.
AATTGGCTTCAATCAACTTTGACGCTTGATCGAAACAAAGAATGACCAAAATGGACGAACTTGGTTAGGTGGTTGATTCTTGGACCAAATCTCTCTTTGTTGGTCTCAAACTTCTACACATGGTTTTTATGTCATATTACATCAATCTATGCTTGACAATTGGCTTCGGTTAACTTTAGAAATTGTCGAAACAAGAAAGACCAAAATGGACGAACTTGGTTAAGGTGGATGATTCTTGGACCAATCTCTCTTCGTTGGTCTCAAACATCTCCACACATGGTTTCTTGTGTCATATTACATCAATCTATGCTTGACAATTGCATTCGGTCAACTTTGAAGCTAGTCGAACGAAGAAAGACCAAAATGGACGAACTTGGTTAAGGTGGATGATTCTTGGACCAATCGCTTTTCGTTGGTCTCAAACTTCTACACATGGTTTCTTGTGTCATATTACATCAATCTATGCTGGCAATTGGTTTCGGTCAACTTTGAAGTTTGTCAAAACAAAGAAAGACCAAATAGACGAACTTTGGTCAACTTGGATCATTCTTGGACCAAATCTCTCTTAGTTGGTCTTAAACTTCTCCAATGGTTTCTTGTGTCATATTACATCAATCTATGCTTAACAATTGCCTTTCGGTCAACTTTGAAGCTAGTGGAAATGAAGAAAGACCAAAATGGATGAACTTGGTTAAGCTGGATGATTCTTGGACCAAATGTCTCTTTGTTGGTCTCAAACTTCTACACATGGTTTCCTTGTGTCATATTATATCAATCTATGCTTGACAATTGCCTTCGGTCAACTTTGAACCTAGTCGAAACGAAGAAAGACCATAATGGACGAACTTGGTTAAGGTGGATAATTCTTGGGCACATCTCTTTTCGTTGGTCTCAAACTTCTACACATGGTTTGTTGTGTCATATTACATCAATCTATGCGTGGCAACTGGTTTCGGTCAACTTTGAAGTTTGTCAAAACAAGAAAGACCAAAATAGACGAACTTTGTCAACTTGGATCATTCTTGGACCAAATCTCTCTTAGTTGGTCTTAAACTTCTCCAAATGGTTTCTTGTGTCATATTACATCAATCTATACTTGGCAATTGGCTTCGGTCAACTTTGAAGCTTGTCAAAAGAAAAAAAGACCAAAATGGATGAACTTGGTCAACTTGGATCATTCTTGGACCAAACTCTCTTAGTTGGTCTTAAACTTCTCCACATGTTTCTTATGTCATATTACATCAATCTATGCTTGAATTGCTTCGGTCTACTTTGAAGCTAGTCGAAACGAAGAAAGACCAAATGGACGAACTTGGTTAAGGTGGATGATTTTTGGACCAAATATCTTCTCGTTGGTCTCAAACTTCTACACATGTTTCTTGTGTCATATTACATCAATCTATGCTTAAAAATTGGCTTCAATCAACTTTGAAGCTTGTCAAACAAAGAAAGACCAAAATGGACGAACTTGGTTAAGGTGGATGATTGCTTCGACCAAATCTCTCTTTGTTGGTCTCAAACTTCTACACATTGTTTCTTGTGTCATATTACATCAATCTATGCTTGACAATTGGCTTCGATCAACTTTGAAGCTTCTCGAAACAAAGAAAGACCAAAATGGTCGAACTTGGTTAAGGTGGATGATTCTGGGACCAAATCTCTCTTCGTTGGTCTCAAACTTCTACACATGGTTTCTTGTGTCATATTATATCAATCTATGCTTGACAATTGCTTCGGTCAACTTTGAAATAGTCGAAACGAAGAAAGACCAAAATGGACGAACTTGGTTAAGGTGGATGATTTTGGGACCAAATCTGTCTTCGTTGGTCTCAAACTTCTACACATGGTTTCTTGTGTCATATTACATCAATCTATGCTTGACAATTGACTTCGGTCAACTTTGAAGCTAGTCGAAACGAAGAAAAAACCAAAATGGACGAACTTGGTTAAGGTGGATGATTCTTGGGACCAAATATCTTCGTTGGTCTCAAACTTATACACATGGTTTCTTGTGTCATATTACATCAATCTATAATTAAAAATTGGCTTCGATCAGTTTGAGCTTGTCGAAACAAAGAAAGACCAAAATGGACGAACTTGGTTAAGGTGGATGATTCTTGGACCAAATCTCTATTTGTTGGTCTCAAACTTCTACACATGGTTTCTTGTGTCATATTACATCAATCTATGCTTGGCAATTGGCTTCGGTCAACTTTGAATTTGTCAAAAGAAAAAAAAAGACAAAAATGGACGAACTTGGTCAACTTGGATGATTCTTGGACCAAATATCTCTTTGTTGGTCTCAAACTTCGACACATGGTTTCTTGTGTCATATTTCATTAATATATGCTTGACAATTGGCTTCGATAAACTTTGAAGCTTGTCGAAACAAAGAAAGACAAAATGGACAACATGGTTAAGGTAGATGATTGTGGACCAAATCTCTCTTCGTTGGTCTGAAACTTCTACACATGGTTTCTTGTGTCATATTACATCAATCTATGCTTGACAATTACCTCGGTCAACTTTGAAGCTAGTCGAAATGAAGAAAGACCAAAATGGACGAACTTGGTTAAGTGGATGATTCTTGGACCAAATCTCTCTTTGTTTGTCTCAAACTTCTACACATGGTTTCTTGTGTCATATTACATCAATCTATGCTTGGCAATTGCTCGGTCAACTTTGAAGCTTGTCAAAACCAAAAAAGACAAAAAAAGAACTTGGTCAACTTGGATCATTCTTGGACCAAATCTCTCATTTGTTGGTCTCAAACTTCTACACATGGTTTCTTGTGTCATATTACATCAATCTATAATTAACAATTGGCTTGATCAACTTTGAAGCTGGTCGAAACAAAGAAAGACCAAAATAGACGAACTTGGTTAACTCGGATCATTCTTGGACCAAATCTCTCTTCGTTGGTCTCAAACTTCTACACATGGTTTCTTGTGTCATATTACATCAATCTATGCTTAACAATTGCCTTTGTCAACTTTGAAGCTTGTCAAACAAAGAAAGACTAAAATAGACGAACTTGGTCAACTTGGATGATTCTTGGACCAAATCTCTCTTTGTTGGTCTCAAACTTCTACACATGGTTTCTTGTGTCATATTACATCAATCTATGCTTGACAATTTGGTTCGATCAACTTTGAAACTTGTCGAAACAAAGAAAGACCAAAATGGACGAACTTGGATAAGGTGGATGATTGTGGACCAAATCTGTCTTCGTTGGTCTCAAACTTCTACACATGGTTTCTTGTGTCATATTACATCAATCTATAATTAACAATTGGCTTTGATCAACTTTGAAGCTGGTCGAAACAAAGAAAGACCAAAATAGACGAACTTGGTAACTTGGATCATTCTTGGACCAAATCTCTCTTCGTTTGTCTCAAACTTCTACACATGGTTTCTTGTGTCATATTACATCAATCTATGCTTAACAATTGCCTTCAGTCAACTTTGAAGCTTGTCAAAACAAAGAAAGACTAAAAGACGAACTTGGTCAACTTGGATGATTCTTGGACCAAATCTCTCTTCGTTGGTCTCAAACTTCTACACATGGTTTCTTGTGTCATATTACATCAATCTATCTTGACAATTGGGTTCGATCAACTTTGAAGCTTGTCGAAACAAAGGAAGACCAAAATGGACGAACTTGGATAAGGTGGATGATTCTGGGACCAAATCTCTCTTCGTTGGTCTCAAACTTCTACACATGGTTTCTTGTGTCATATTACATCAATCTATGCTTGACAATTGGCTTCGATCAACTTTGAAGCTAGTCGAAATGAAGAAAGACTAAAATAGACGAACTTGGTCAACTTGGATCATTCTTGGACCAAATCTCTCTTCGTTGGTCTCAAACTTCTACACATGGTTTCTTGTGTCATATTACATCAATCTATGCTGGACAATTGGGTTCGATGAACTTTGAAACTTGTCGAAACAAAGAAAGACAAAAATGGACGAACTTGGATGAGGTGGATGATTGTGGACCAAATCTGTCTTCGTTGGTCTCAAACTTCTGCACATGGTTTCTTGTGTCATATTATATCAATCTTAACACATTGGCTTTGATCAACTTTGAAGCTGGTCGAAACAAAGAAAGACCAAAATGGACGAACTTGGTTAACTTGGATGATTCTTGGACCAAATCTCTCTTCGTTGGTCTCAAACTTCGACACATGGTTTCTTGTGTCATATTACATCAATCTATGCTTGACAATTGGCTTCGATAAATTTGAAGCTTGTCGAAACAAAGAAAGACAAAATGGACAAACTTGGTTAAGGTAGATGATTGTGGGACCAAATCTCTCTTCGTTGGTTCAAACTTCTACACATGGTTTCTTGTGTCATATTACATCAATCTATGCTTGACAATTGCCTTCGGTCAACTTTGAAGCTAGTTGAAATGAAGAAAGACCAAAATGGACGAACTTGGTTAAGGTGGATGATTCTTGGAACAAATCTCTCTTTGTTTGTCTCAAACTTCTACACATGGTTTCTTGTGTCATATTACATCAATCTATGCTTGACAATTGGCTTCGATCAACTTTGAAGCTAGTCGAAACGAAGAAAACTAAAATGGACGAACTTGGTCAACTTGGATGATTCTTGGACCAAATCTCTCTTTGTTGGTCTCAAACTTCTACACATGGTTTTTGTGTCATATTACATCAATATGCTTGACAATTGTGCTTCGATCAACTTTGAAGCTTGTCGAAACAAAGAAAGACAAAATGGACGAACTTGGATAAGGTGGATGATTGTGGGACCAAATCTGTCTTCGTTGGTCTCAAACTTCTACACATGGTTTCTTGTGTCATATTACATCAATCTATGCTTAACAATTGGCTTTGATCAACTTAGAAGCTGGTCGAAAAAAAGAAAGACCAAAATGGACGAACTTGGTTAACTTGGATGATTCTTGGACCAAATCTCTCTTCGTTGGTCTCAAACTTCTACACATGGTTTCTTGTGTCATATTACATCAATCTATGCTTCACAATTGCCTTCGGTCAACTTTGAAGCTTGTCAAAACAAAGAAAGACAAAATGGACGAACTTGGTCAACTTGGATCATTCTTGGACCAAATCTCTTTCTTGGTCTCAAAATTCTACACATGGTTTTTTGTGTCATATTACATCAATCTATGAATTAACAATTAGCTTCGATCAACTTTGAAGCTTGTCGAAAAAGAAAGACCAAAATGGACGAACTTGGTTAAGGTGGATGATTCTTGGACCAAATCTCTCTTTGTTGGTCTCAAACTTCTACACATGGTTTCTTGTGTCATATTACATCAATCTATGCTTGGAATTGGCTTCGGTCAACTTTGAAGCTTGTCAAACAAAAAAAGACAAAAATGGACGAACTTGGTCAAAGTGGATCATTCTTGGACCAAATCTCTCTTTGTTGGTCTCAAACTTCTACACTTGGTTTCTTGTGTCATATTACATCAATCTATGCTTAAAATTGCCTTCGGTCAACTTTGAAGCTTGTCAAAACAAAGAAAGACAAAATGGACGAACTTGGTCAACTTGGATGATTCTTGGACCAAATCTCTCTTTGTTGGTCTCAAACTTCTACACATGGTTTCTTGTGTCATATTACATCAATCTATGCTTAACAATGGCTTCGATCAACTTTGAAACTTGTCGAAACAAAGAAAGACCAAAATGGACGAACTTGGATAAGGTGGATGATTCTTGGACCAAATCTCTCTTCGTTGGTCTCAAACTTCTACACATGGTTTCTTGTGTCATATTACATCAATCTATAATTAACATTGGCTTTGATCAACTTTGAAGCTGGTCGAAACAAAGAAAGACCAAAATGGACTAACTTGGTTAACTTGGATGATTCTTGGACCAAATCTCTCTTAGTTGGTCTCACACTTCTACACATGGTTTCTTGTGTCATATTACATCAATCTATGCTTCACAATTGCCTTCAGTCAACTTTGAAGCTTGTCAAAACAAAGAAAGACCAAAATGGACGAACTTGGTCAACTTGGATGATTCTTGGACCAAATCTCTTTCGTTGGTCTCAAACTTCTACACATGGTTTTTTGTGTCATATTACATCAATCTAGAATTAACATTTGGCTTCGATCAACTTTGAAGCTTGTCGAAACAAAAAAAGACCAAAATGGACGAACTTGGTAAGGTGGATGATTCTTGGACCAAATCTCTCTTTGTTGGTCTCAAATTCTACACATGGTTTCTTGTGTCAATTACATCAATCTATGCTTGACAATTGGCTTCGGTCAACTTTGAAGCTTGTCGAAACAAAAAAAGACCAAAATAGACGAACTTGGTCAACTTGGATCATTCTTGGACCAAATCTCTCTTTGTTGGTCTCAAACTTCTACACATGGTTTCTTGTGTCACATTACATCAATCTATGCTTGACAATTGGCTTCGATCAACTTTGAAACTTGTCGAAACAAAGAAAGACCAAAATGGACGAACTTGGTAAGGTGGATGATTGTGGGACCAAATCTCTTCGTTGGTCTCAAACTTCTACACATGGTTTGTTGTGTCATATTATATCAATCTATAATTGACAATTGGCTTCGATCAACTTTGAAGCTGGTCGAAACAAAGAAAGACCAAAATGGACGAACTTGGTTAACTTGGATGATTCTTGGACCAAATCTCTCTTAGTTGGTCTCAAACTTCTACACATTGTTTCTTGTGTCATATTACATCAATCTATGCTTGACAATTGGCTTCGATCAACTTTGAACTTGTCGAAACAAAGAAAGACCAAAATGGACGAACTTGGTTAAGGTGGATGATTCTTGGACCAAATCTCTCTTCGTTGGTCTCAAACTTCTACACATGGTTTCTTGTGTCATATTACATCAATCTATAATTAAAATTGGCTTCGATCAACTTTGACTTTTGTCGAAACAAAGAAAGACCAAAATGGACGAACTTGGTTAAGGTGGATAATTCTTGGACCAAATCTCTCTTTGTTGGTCTCAAAATTCTACACATGGTTTCTTGTGTCAAATTACATCAATCTATGCTTGGAATTGCTTCGGTCAACTTTGAATCTTGTCAAAACAAAAAGACAAAATGGACGAACTTGGTAATTTGGATGATTCTTGGACCAAATCTCTCTTAGTTGGTCTCAAACTTCTACACATGGTTTCTTGTGTCATATTACATCAATCTATATTTAACAATTGGCTTCGATCAACTTTGAAGCTGGTCGAAACAAAGAAAGACCAAAATGGACGAACTTGGTTAACTTGGATGATTCTTGGACCAAATCTCTCTTCGTTGGTCTCAAACTTCTACACATGGTTTCTTGTGTCATATTACATCAATCTATATTAACAATTGCCTTCGGTCAACTTTGAAGCTAGTTGAAACAAGAAAGACCAAAATGGACGAACTTGGTTAAGGTGGATGATTCTTGGACCAATCTCTCTTTGTTGGTCTCAAACTTCTACACATGGTTTCTTGTGTCATATTACATCAATCTATGCTTGACAATTGCTTCGGTCAACTTTGAAGCTAGTCAAAACGAAGAAAGACCAAAATGGACGAACTTGGTTAAGGTGGATGATTCTTGGACCAAATCTCTCTTTGTTGGTCTCAAACTTCTACACATGGTTTTTGTGTCATATTACATCAATCTAGAATTAACAATTGGCTTCGATCAACTTTGAAGCTTGTCGAAACAAAGAAAGACCAAAATGGACGAACTTGGTTAACTTGGATGATTCTTGGACCAAATCTCTCTTCGTTGGTCTCAAACTTCTACACATGGTTTCTTGTGTCATATTACATCAATCTATGCTTGACAATTGGCTTCAGTCAACTTTGAAGCTTGTCAAAACAAAGAAAGACAAAATGGACGAACTTGGTCAACTTGGATGATTCTTGGACCAAATCTCTCTTCGTTGGTCTCAAACTTCTACACATGGTTTCTTGTGTCATATTACATCAATCTATGCTTGACAATTTGGTTCGATCAACTTTGAAGCTTGTCGAAACAAAGAAAGACCAAAATGGACGAACTTGGATAAGGTGGATGATTCTTGGACCAAATCTCTCTTCGTTGGTCTCAAACTTCTACACATGGTTTCTTGTGTCATATTACATCAATCTATGCTTAACAATTGGCTTTGATCAACTTTGAAGCTGGTCGAAACAAAGAAAGACCAAAATGGACGAACTTGGTTAACTTGGATGATTCTTGGACCAAATCTCTCTTCGTTGGTCTCAAACTTCTACACATGGTTTCTTGTGTCATATTACATCAATCTATGCTTAACAATTGCCTTCGTCAACTTTGAAGCTTGTCAAAACAAAGAAAGACCAAAATGGACGAACTTGGTCAACTTGGATGATTCTTGGACCAAATCTCTCTTTGTTGGTCTCAAACTTCTACACATGGTTTCTTGTGTCATATTACATCAATCTATGCTTACAATTGGCTTTGATCAACTTTGAAGCTGTCGAAACAAAGAAAGACCAAAATGGACGAACTTGGTTAAGGTGGATGATTCTTGGACCAAATCTCTCTTTGTTGGTCTCAAACTTCTACACATGGTTTCTTGTGTCATATTACATCAATCTATAATTACAATTGGCTTCGATCAACTTTGAAGCTGGTCGAAACAAAGAAAGACCAAAATGGACGAACTTGGTTAACTTGGATGATTCTTGGACCAAATCTCTCTTCGTTGGTCTCAAACTTCTACACATGGTTTCTTGTGTCATATTACATCAATCTATGCTTAACAATTGCTTCGGTCAACTTTGAAGCTATTTGAAACAAAGAAAGACCAAAATGGACGAACTTGGTTAAGGTGGATGATTCTTGGACCAAATCTCTCTTTGTTGGTCTCAAACTTCTACACATGGTTTCTTGTGTCATATTACATCAATCTATGCTTGACAATTGCCTTCGGTTAACTTTGAAGCTAGTCAAACGAAGAAAGACCAAAATGGACGAACTTGGTTAAGGTGGATGATTCTTGGACCAAATCTCTCTTTGTTGGTCTCAAACTTCTACACATGGTTTCTTGTGTCATATTACATCAATCTATAATTAACAATTGGCTTCGATCAACTTTGAAGCTTGTCGAAACGAAGAAAGACCAAAATGGACGAACTTGGTTAAGGTGGATGATTCTTGGACCAAATCTCTCTTTGTTGGTCTCAAACTTCTACACATGGTTTCTTGTGTCATATTACATCAATCTATGCTTGACAATTGCCTTCGGTCAACTTTGAAGCTAGTTGTCGAACGAAGAAAGACCAAAATGGACGAACTTGGTTAAGGTGGATGATTCTTGGACCAAATCTCTCTTAGTTGGTCTCAAACTTCTACATGGTTTCTTGTGTCATATTACATCAATCTATGCTTGACAATTGGCTTCGATCAACTTTGAAGCTTGTCGAAACGAAGAAAGACCAAAATGGACGAACTTGGTTAAGGTGGATGATTCTTGGACCAAATCTCTCTTCGTTGGTCTCAAACTTCTACACATGGTTTCTTGTGTCATATTACATCAATCTATGCTTGACAATTGCCTTCGGTCAACTTTGAAGCTAGTCGAAACGAAGAAAGACCAAAATGGACGAACTTGGTTAAGGTGGATGATTTTGACCAAATCTCTCTTAGTTGGTCTCAAACTTCTACACATGGTTTCTTGTGTCATATTACATCAATCTATGCTTAACAATTGGCTTCGATCAACTTTGAAGCTTGTCGAAACAAAGAAAGACCAAAATGGACGAACTTGGTTAAGGTGGATGATTCTTGGACCAAATCTCTCTTCGTTGGTCTCAAACTTCTACACATGGTTTCTTGTGTCATATTACATCAATCTATGCTTAACAATTGGCTTCGATCAACTTTGAAGCTGGTCGAAACAAAGAAAGACCAAAATGGACGAACTTGGTTAAGGTGGATGATTCTTGGACCAAATCTCTCTTCGTTGGTCTCAAACTTCTACACATGGTTTCTTGTGTCATATTACATCAATCTATGCTTGACAATTGCTTTCGGTCAACTTTGAAGCTTGTCAAAACAAAGAAAGACCAAAATGGACGAACTTGGTTAACTTGGATGATTCTTGGACCAAATCTCTCTTCGTTGGTCTCAAACTTCTACACATGGTTTCTTGTGTCATATTACATCAATCTATGCTTGACAATTGGCTTCGGTCAACTTTGAAGCTAGTCGAAACGAAGAAAGACCAAAATGGACGAACTTGGTTAAGGTGGATGATTCTTGGACCAAATCTCTCTTCGTTGGTCTCAAACTTCTACACATGGTTTCTTGTGTCATATTACATCAATCTATGCTTGACAATTGCTTCGGTCAACTTTGAAGCTTGTCAAAACAAAGAAAGACCAAAATGGACGAACTTGGTTAAGGTGGATGATTCTTGGACCAAATCTCTCTTTGTTGGTCTCAAACTTCTACACATGGTTTCTTGTGTCATATTACATCAATCTATAATTAACAATTGGCTTCGATCAACTTTGAAGCTGGTCGAAACAAAGAAAGACCAAAATGGACGAACTTGGTTAAGGTGGATGATTCTTGGACCAAATCTCTCTTTGTTGGTCTCAAACTTCTACACATGGTTTCTTGTGTCATATTACATCAATCTATGCTTGACAATTGCCTTCGGTCAACTTTGAAGCTTGTCAAAAAAAGAAAGACCAAAATGGACGAACTTGGTCAACTTGGATGATTCTTGGACCAAATCTCTCTTAGTTGGTCTTAAAATTCTCCACATGGTTTCTTGTGTCATATTACATCAATCTATGCTTGACAATTGCCTTCGGTCAACTTTGAAGCTAGTCGAAACGAAGAAAGACCAAAATGGACGAACTTGGTTAAGGTGGATGATTCTTGGACCAAATCTCTCTTTGTTGGTCTCAAACTTCTACACATGGTTTCTTGTGTCATATTACATCAATCTATGCTTAACAATTGGCTTCGATCAACTTTGAAGCTGGTCGAAACAAAGAAAGACCAAAATGGACGAACTTGTTGGATGATTCTTGGACCAAATCTCTCTTCGTTGGTCTCAAACTTCTCCACATGGTTTCTTGTGTCATATTACATCAATCTATGCTTGACAATTGCCTTCGGTCAACTTTGAAGCTAGTCAAAACAAAGAAAGACCAAAATGGACGAACTTGGTTAAGGTGGATGATTCTTGGACCAAATCTCTCTTTGTTGGTCTCAAACTTCTACACATGGTTTCTTGTGTCATATTACATCAATCTATTATTAACAATTGGCTTCGATCAACTTTGAAGCTTGTCAAAACAAAGAAAGACCAAAATGGACGAACTTGTTGGATGATTCTTGGACCAAATCTCTCTTAGTTGGTCTCAAACTTCTCCACATGGTTTCTTGTGTCATATTACATCAATCTATGCTTGACAATTGCCTTCGGTCAACTTTGAAGCTAGTCAAAACGAAGAAAGACCAAAATGGACGAACTTGGTTAAGGTGGATGATTCTTGGACCAAATCTCTCTTCGTTGGTCTCAAACTTCTACACATGGTTTCTTGTGTCATATTACATCAATCTATGCTTGACAATTGCCTTCGATCAACTTTGAAGCTTGTCAAAACAAAGAAAGACCAAAATGGACGAACTTGTTGGATGATTCTTGGACCAAATCTCTCTTAGTTGGTCTTAAACTTCTCCACATGGTTTCTTGTGTCATATTACATCAATCTATGCTTGACAATTGCCTTCGGTCAACTTTGAAGCTAGTCGAAATGAAGAAAGACCAAAATGGACGAACTTGGTTAAGGTGGATGATTCTTGGACCAAATCTCTCTTTGTTGGTCTCAAACTTCTACACATGGTTTCTTGTGTCATATTACATCAATCTATGCTTGACAATTGGCTTCGGTCAACTTTGAAGCTTGTCGAAACAAAGAAAAGACCAAAATGGACGAACTTGGTTAAGGTGGATGATTCTGGGACCAAATCTCTCTTCGTTGGTCTCAAACTTCTACACATGGTTTCTTGTGTCATATTACATCAATCTATGCTTGACAATTGCCTTCGGTCAACTTTGAAGCTAGTCGAAATGAAGAAAGACCAAAATGGACGAACTTGGTTAAGGGGATGATTCTTGGACCAAATCTCTCTTTGTTGGTCTCAAACTTCTACACATGGTTTCTTGTGTCATATTACATCAATCTATGCTAGACAATTGGCTTCGGTCAACTTTGAAGCTTGTCGAAACAAAGAAAAGCCAAAATGGACGAACTTGGTTAAGGTGGATGATTCTTGGACCAAATCTCTCTTCGTTGGTCTCAAACTTCTACACATGGTTTCTTGTGTCATATTACATCAATCTATGCTTGACAATTGCCTTCGGTCAACTTTGAAGCTTGTCAAAACAAAGAAAGACCAAAATGGACGAACTTGGTCAACTTGGATGATTCTTGGACCAAATCTCTCGAGTTGGTCTCAAACTTCTCCACATGGTTTCTTGTGTCATATTACATCAATCTATGCTTGACAATTGCCTTCGGTCAACTTTGAAGCTTGTCAAAACAAAGAAAGACCAAAATAGACGAACTTGGTCAACTTGGATGATTCTTGGACCAAATCTCTCTTCGTTGGTCTCAAACTTCTACACATGGTTTCTTGTGTCATATTACATCAATCTATGCTTGACAATTGGTTTCGGTCAACTTTGAAGCTAGTCGAAACGAAGAAAGACCAAAATGGACGAACTTGGTTAAGGTGGATGATTCTGGACCAAATCTCTCTTCATTGGTCTCAAACTTCTCCACATGGTTTCTTGTGTCATATTACATCAATCTATGCTTGACAATTGGCTTCGGTTAACTTTGAAGCTAGTCGAAACGAAGAAAGACCAAAATGGACGAACTTGGTTAAGGTGGATGATTCTTGGACCAAATCTCTCTTCGTTGGTCTCAAACTTCTACACATGGTTTCTTGTGTCATATTACATCAATCTATGCTTGGCAATTGTCTTCGGTCAACTTTGAAGCTTGTCAAAACAAAGAAAGACCAAAATGGACGAACTTGGTCAACTTGGATGATTCTTGGACCAAATCTCTCTTCGTTGGTCTCAAACTTCTCCACATGGTTTCTTGTGTCATATTACATCAATCTATGCTTGACAATTGCCTTCAGTCAACTTTGAAGCTTGTCAAAAACAAGAAAGACCAAAATGGACGAACTTGGTCAACTTGGATGATTCTTGGACCAAATCTCTCTTAGTTGGTCTCAAACTTCTCCACATGGTTTCTTGTGTCATATTACATCAATCTATGCTTGACAATTGCCTTCGGTCAACTTTGAAGCTAGTCGAAATGAAGAAAGACCAAAATGGACGAACTTGGTTAAGGTGGATGATTCTTGGACCAAATCTCTCTTCGTTGGTCTCAAACTTCTACACATGGTTTCTTGTGTCATATTACATCAATCTATGCTAGACAATTGGCTTCGGTCAACTTTGAAGCTTGTCGAAACAAAGAAAGACCAAAATGGACGAACTTGGTTAAGGTGGATGATTCTTGGACCAAATCTCTCTTTGTTGGTCTCAAACTTCTCCACATGGTTTCTTGTGTCATATTACATCAATCTATGCTTGACAATTAGCTTCGATCAACTTTGAAGCTTGTCGAAACAAAGAAAGACCAAAATGGACGAACTTGGTTAAGCTGGATGATTCTTGGACCAAATCTCTCTTTGTTGGTCTCAAACTTTTACACATGGTTTCTTGTGTCATATTACATCAATCTATGCTTGACAATTGCCTTCGGTCAACTTTGAAGCTTGTCGAAACAAAGAAAGACCAAAATGGACGAACTTGGTTAAGGTGGATGATTCTTGGACCAAATCTCTCTTTGTTGGTCTCAAACTTCTACACATGGTTTCTTGTGTCATATTACATCAATCTATAATTAACAATTTGCTTCGATCAACTTTGAAGCTTGTCGAAACAAAGAAAGACCAAAATGGACGAACTTGGTTAAGGTGGATGATTCTTGGACCAAATCTCTCTTTGTTGGTCTCAAACTTCTGCACATGGTTTCTTGTGTCATATTACATCAATCTATGCTTGACAATTGGCTTCGATCAACTTTGAAGCTTGTCGAAACAAAGAAAGACCAAAATGGACGAACTTGGTTAAGCTGGATGATTCTTGGACCAAATCTCTCTTTGTTGGTCTCAAAATTTACACATGGTTTCTTGTGTCATATTACATCAATCTATGCTTGACAATTGCCTTCGGTCAACTTTGAAGCTCGTCAAAAGAAAAAAAGACAAAATGGACGAACTTGGTCAACTTGGATGATTCTTGGACCAAATCTCTCTTAGTTGGTCTCAAACTTCTCCACATGGTTTCTTGTGTCATATTACATCAATCTATGCTTGACAATTGGCTTCGATCAACTTTGAAGCTTGTCGAAACAAAGAAAGACCAAAATGGACGAACTTGGTTAAGGTGGATGATTCTTGGACCAAATCTCTCTTTGTTGGTCTCAAACTTTTCCACATGGTTTCTTGTGTCATATTACATCAATCTATGCTTAAAAATTGCTTTCGGTCACTTTGAAGCTAGTCGAAATGAAGAAAGACCAAAATGGACAAACTTGGTTAAGGTGATATTCTTGGACCAAATCTCTCTTCGTTGGTCTCAAACTTCTACACATGGTTTCTTGTGTCATATTACATCAATCTATGCTTGACAATTGGCTTCGATCAACTTTGAAGCTTGTCGAAACAAAGAAAGACCAAAATGGACGAACTTGGTTAAGGTGGATGATTCTGGGACCAAATCTCTCTTCGTTGGTCTCAAAATTTTACACATGGTTTCTTGTGTCATATTACATCAATCTATGCTTGACAATTGCCTTCGGTCAACTTTGAAGCTTGTCGAAACAAAGAAAGACCAAAATGGACGAACTTGGTTAAGCTGGATGATTCTTGGACCAAATCTCTCTTCGTTGGTCTCAAACTTCTACACATGGTTTCTTGTGTCATATTACATCAATCTATGCTTGACAATTGCCTTCGGTCAACTTTGAAGCTCGTCAAAAGAAAAAAAGACCAAAATAGACGAACTTGGTCAACTTGGATGATTCTTGGACCAAATCTCTCTTAGTTGGTCTCAAACTTCTCCACATGGTTTCTTGTGTCATATTACATCAATCTATGCTTGACAATTGGCTTCGATCAACTTTGAAGCTTGTCGAAACAAAGAAAGACCAAAATGGACGAACTTGGTTAAGGTGGATGATTCTTGGACCAAATCTCTCTTTGTTGGTCTCAAACTTCTACACATGGTTTCTTGTGTCATATTACATCAATCTATGCTTGACAATTGGCTTCGATCAACTTTGAAGCTTGTCGAAACAAAGAAAGACCAAAATGGACGAACTTGGTTAAGGTGGATGATTCTTGGACCAAATCTCTCTTCGTTGGTCTCAAACTTCTACACATGGTTTCTTGTGTCATATTACATCAATCTATGCTTGACAATTGCCTTCCGTCAACTTTGAAGCTAGTCGAAATGAAGAAAGACCAAAATGGACGAACTTGGTTAAGGTGGATGATTCTTGGACCAAATCTCTTTTCGTTGGTCTCAAACTTCTACACATGGTTTCTTGTGTCATATTACATCAATCTATGCTGGCAATTGGCTTCGGTCAACTTTGAAGTTTGTCAAAACAAAGAAAGACCAAAATAGACGAACTTTGTCAACTTGGATGATTCTTGGACCAAATCTCTCTTAGTTGGTCTCAAACTTCTCCACATGGTTTCTTGTGTCATATTACATCAATCTATGCTTGACAATTGTCTTCGGTCAACTTTGAAGCTAGTCGAAACGAAGAAAGACCAAAATGGACGAACTTGGTTAAGGTGGATGATTCTTGGACCAAATCTCTCTTTGTTGGTCTCAAACTTCTACACATGGTTTCTTGTGTCATATTACATCAATCTATAATTAACAATTTGCTTCTATCAACTTTGAAGCTTGTCGAAACAAAGAAAGACCAAAATGGACGAACTTGGTTAAGCTGGATGATTCTTGGACCAAATCTCTCTTTGTTGGTCTCAAACTTCTACACATGGTTTCTTGTGTCATATTACATCAATCTATGCTTGACAATTGGCTTCGATCAACTTTGAAACTTGTCGAAACAAAGAAAGACCAAAATGGACGAACTTGGTTAACGTGGATGATTCTTGGACCAAATCTCTCTTTGTTGGTCTCAAACTTCTACACATGGTTTCTTGTGTCATATTACATCAATCTATGCTTGACAATTGCCTTCGGTCAACTTTGAAGCTAGTCAAAACAAAAAAAGACCAAAATGGACGAACTTGGTTAACTTGGATGATTCTTGGACCAAATCTCTCTTAGTTGGTCTCAAACTTCTCCACATGGTTTCTTGTGTCATATTACATCAATCTATGCTTAACAATTGCTTTCGGTCAACTTTGAAGCTAGTCGAAATGAAGAAAGACCAAAATGGACGAACTTGGTTAAGGTGGATGATTCTTGGACCAAATCTCTCTTCGTTGGTCTCAAACTTCTACACATGGTTTCTTGTGTCATATTACATCAATCTATGCTTGACAATTGGCTTCGGTCAACTTTGAAGCTTGTCGAAACCAAAGAAAGACCAAAATGGACGAACTTGGTAAGGTGGATGATTCTGGACCAAATCTCTCTTCGTTGGTCTCAAAATTCTACACATGGTTTCTTGTGTCATATTACATCAATCTATGCTTGACAATTGCCTTCGGTTAACTTTGAAGCTTGTCGAAACAAAGAAAGACCAAAATGGACGAACTTGGTTAAGCTGGATGATTCTTGGACCAAATCTCTCTTCGTTGGTCTCAAACTTCTACACATGGTTTCTTGTGTCATATTACATCAATCTATGCTTGACAATTGCCTTCGGTCAACTTTGAAGCTTGTCAAAAGAAAAAAAGACCAAAATAGACGAACTTGGTCAACTTGGATGATTCTTGGACCAAATCTCTCTTAGTTGGTCTCAAACTTCTCCACATGGTTTCTTGTGTCATATTACATCAATCTATGCTTAAAATTGCTTTCGGTCAACTTTGAAGCTAGTCGAAATGAAGAAAGACCAAAATGGACGAACTTGGTTAAGGTGGATGATTCTTGGACCAAATCTCTCTTCGTTGGTCTCAAACTTCTACACATGGTTTCTTGTGTCATATTACATCAATCTATGCTTGACAATTGGCTTCGATCAACTTTGAAGCTTGTCGAAACAAAGAAAGACCAAAATGGACGAACTTGGTTAAGGTGGATGATTCTGGACCAAATCTCTCTTCGTTGGTCTCAAACTTCTACACATGGTTTCTTGTGTCATATTACATCAATCTATGCTTGACAATTGCGTTCGGTCAACTTTGAAGCTAGTCAAAATGAAGAAAGACCAAAATGGACGAACTTGGTTAAGGTGGATGATTCTTGGACCAAATCTCTCTTCGTTGGTCTCAAACTTCTACACATGGTTTCTTGTGTCATATTACATCAATCTATGCTTGACAATTGGCTTCGGTCAACTTTGAAGCTTGTCGAAACAAAGAAAGACCAAAATGGACGAACTTGGTTAATGGTGGATGATTCTTGGACCAAATCTCTCTTTATTGGTCTCAAACTTCTACACATGGTTTCTTGTGTCATATTACATCAATCTATGCTTGCAATTGGCTTCGGTTAACTTTGAAGCTTGTCGAAACGAAGAAAGACCAAAATGGACGAACTTGGTTAAGGTGGATGATTCTTGGACCAAATCTCTCTTTGTTGGTCTCAAACTTCTACACATGGTTTCTTGTGTCATATTACATCAATCTATGCTTAACAATTGCCTTCGGTCAACTTTGAAGCTTGTCAAAACAAAAAAAGACCAAAATGGACGAACTTGGTCAGCTTGGATGATTCTTGGACCAAATCTCTCTTAGTTGGTCTCAAACTTCTCCACATGGTTTCTTGTGTCATATTACATCAATCTATGCTTGAACAATTGCTTTCGGTCAACTTTGAAGCTAGTCGAAATGAAGAAAGACCAAAATGGACGAACTTGGTTAAGGTGGATGATTCTTGGACCAAATCTCTCTTCGTTGGTCTCAAACTTCTACACATGGTTTCTTGTGTCATATTACATCAATCTATGCTTGACAATTGGCTTCGATCAACTTTGAAGCTTGTCGAAAGAAAGAAAGACCAAAATGGACGAACTTGGTTAAGGTGGATGATTCTGGGACCAAATCTCTCTTCGTTGGTCTCAAACTTCTACACATGGTTTCTTGTGTCATATTACATCAATCTATGCTTGACAATTGCTTTGGTCAACTTTGAAGCTAGTCGAAACTAAGAAAGACCAAAATGGACGAACTTGGTAAGGTGGATGATTCTTGGACCAAATCTCTCTTTGTTGGTCTCAAACTTCTACACATGGTTTCTTGTGTCATATTACATCAATCTATCTTAACAATTGTCTTCGATCAACTTTGAAGCTTGTCGAAACCAAGAAAGACCAAAATGGACGAACTTGGTTAAGGTGGATGATTCTTGGACCAAATCTCTCTTCGTTGGTCTCAAACTTCTACACATGGTTTCTTGTGTCATATTACATCAATCTATGCTTGACAATTGCCTTCGGTCAACTTTGAAGCTCGTAAAAAAAAAAAGACCAAAATAGACGAACTTGGTCAACTTGGATGATTCTTGGACCAAATCTCTCTTAGTTGGTCTCAAACTTCTCCACATGGTTTCTTGTGTCATATTACATCAATCTATGCTTAAATATTGCTTTCGGTCAACTTTGAAGCTAGTCGAAATGAAGAAAGACCAAAATGGACAAACTTGGTTAAGGTGGATGATTCTTGGACCAAATCTCTCTTCGTTGGTCTCAAACTTCTACACATGGTTTCTTGTGTCATATTACATCAATCTATGCTTGACAATTGGCTTTGATCAACTTTGAACTTGTCGAAACAAAGAAAGACCAAAATGGACGAACTTGGTTAAGGTGGATGATTCTGGGACCAAATCTCTCTTCGTTGGTCTCAAACTTCTACACATGGTTTCTTGTGTCATATTACATCAATCTATGCTTGACAATTGCTTCGGTCAACTTTGAAGCTAGTCGAAACTAAGAAAGACCAAAATGGACGAACTTGGTTAAGGTTGATGATTCTTGGACCAAATCTCTCTTTGTTGGTCTCAAACTTCTACACATGGTTTCTTGTGTCATATTACATCAATCTATGCTTAACAATTGTCTTCGGTCAACTTTGAAGCTTGTCGAAACCAAGAAAGACCAAAATGGACGAACTTGGTTAAGGTGGATGATTCTTGGACCAAATCTCTCTTCGTTGGTCTCAAACTTCTACACATGGTTTCTTGTGTCATATTACATCAATCTATGCTTGACAATTGCCTTCGGTCAACTTTGAAGCTCGTCAAAAAAAAAAAAGACCAAAATGGACGAACTTGGTCAACTTGGATGATTCTTGGACCAAATCTCTCTTAGTTGGTCTCAAACTTCTCCACATGGTTTCTTGTGTCATATTACATCAATCTATGCTTACAATTGCTTTCGGTCAACTTTGAAGCTAGTCGAAATGAAGAAAGACCAAAATGGACAAACTTGGTTAAGGTGGATGATTCTTGGACCAAATCTCTCTTCGTTGGTCTCAAACTTCTACACATGGTTTCTTGTGTCATATTACATCAATCTATGCTTGACAATTGGCTTCGATCAACTTTGAAGCTTGTCGAAACAAAGAAAGACCAAAATGGACGAACTTGGTTAAGGTGGATGATTCTGGGACCAAATCTCTCTTCGTTGGTCTCAAACTTCTACACATGGTTTCTTGTGTCATATTACATCAATCTATGCTTGACAATTGCTTCGGTCAACTTTGAAGCTAGTCGAAATGAAGAAAGACCAAAATGGACGAACTTGGTTAAGGTGGATGATTCTTGGACCAAATCTCTCTTCGTTGGTCTCAAACTTCTACACATGGTTTCTTGTGTCATATTACATCAATCTATGCTTGACAATTGACTTCGGTCAACTTTGAAGCTAGTCAAAACAAAAAAAGACCAAAATGGACGAACTTGGTTAAGTGGATGATTCTTGGACCAAATCTCTCTTTGTTGGTCTCAAACTTCTACACATGGTTTCTTGTGTCATATTACATCAATCTATGCTTGACAATTGCTTTCGGTCAACTTTGAAGCTTGTCGAAATAGAGAAAGACCAAAATGGACGAACTTGGTTAAGCTGGATGATTCTTGGACCAAATCTCTCTTTGTTGGTCTCAAACTTCTACACATGGTTTCTTGTGTCATATTACATCAATCTATGCTTGACAATTGCTTTCGGTCAACTTTGAAGCTAGTCGAAACAAAGAAAGACCAAAATGGACGAACTTGGTTAAGGTGGATGATTCTTGGACCAAATCTCTCTTCGTTGGTCTCAAACTTCTACACATGGTTTCTTGTGTCATATTACATCAATCTATGCTTAACAATTGCCTTCGATCAACTTTGAAGCTAGTCGAAACGAAGAAAGACCAAAATGGACGAACTTGGTTAAGTGGATGATTCTTGGACCAAATCTCTCTTTGTTGGTCTCAAACTTCTACACATGGTTTCTTGTGTCATATTACATCAATCTATAATTAACAATTTGCTTCGATCAACTTTGAAGCTTGTCGAAACAAAGAAAGACCAAAATGGACGAACTTGGTTAAGCTGGATGATTCTTGGACCAAATCTCTCTTTGTTGGTCTCAAACTTCTCCACATGGTTTTATGTGTCATATTACATCAATCTATGCTTGACAATTGGCTTCGGTCAACTTTGAAGCTTGTCGAAACAAAGAAAGACCAAAATGGACGAACTTGGTTAAGCTGGATGATTCTTGGACCAAATCTCTCTTTGTTGGTCTCAAACTTCTACACATGGTTTCTTGTGTCATATTACATCAATCTATAATTAACAATTGGCTTCGGTCAACTTTGAAGCTTGTCGAAACAAAGAAAGACCAAAATGGACGAACTTGGTTAAGCTGGATGATTCTTGGACCAAATCTCTCTTCGTTGGTCTCAAACTTCTACACATGGTTTCTTGTGTCATATTACATCAATCTATGCTTAACAATTGACTTCGGTCAACTTTGAAGCTAGTCGAAACAAAGAAAGACCAAAATGGACGAACTTGGTTAAGGTGGATGATTCTTGGACCAAATCTCTCTTCGTTGGTCTCAAACTTCTACACATGGTTTCTTGTGTCATATTACATCAATCTATGCTTGACAATTGGTTTCGGTCAACTTTGAAGCTTGTCAAAACAAAGAAAGACCAAAATAGACGAACTTGGTCAACTTGGATGATTCTTGGACCAAATCTCTCTTAGTTGGTCTCAAACTTCTCCACATGGTTTCTTGTGTCATATTACATCAATCTATGCTTACAATTGCCTTTGATCAACTTTGAAGCTTGTTGAAACAAAGAAAGACCAAAATGGACGAACTTGGTTAAGGTGGATGATTCTGGGACCAAATCTCTCTTTGTTGGTCTCAAACTTCTACACATGGTTTCTTGTGTCATATTACATCAATCTATGCTTGACAATTGCTTCGATCAACTTTGAAGCTTGTCGAAACAAAGAAAGACCAAAATGGACGAACTTGGTTAAAGTGGATGATTCTGGGACCAAATCTCTCTTCGTTGGTCTCAAACTTCTACACATGGTTTCTTGTGTCATATTACATCAATCTATGCTTGACAATTGGCTTCGATCAACTTTGAAGCTTGTCGAAACAAAGAAAGACCAAAATGGACGAACTTGGTTAAGCTGGATGATCTTGGACCAAATCTCTCTTTGTTGGTCTCAAACTTCTACACATGGTTTCTTGTGTCATATTACATCAATCTATGCTTGGCAATTGGCTTCGGTCAACTTTGAAGCTTGTCAAAAAAAGAAAGACCAAAATGGACGAACTTGGTCAACTTGGATGATTCTTGGACCAAATCTCTCTTAGTTGGTCTCAAACTTCTCCACATGGTTTCTTGTGTCATATTACATCAATCTATGCTTGACAATTGCCTTCGATCAACTTTGAAGCTTGTCGAAACAAAGAAAGACCAAAATGGACGAACTTGGTTAAGGTGGATGATTCTTGACCAAATCTCTCTTAGTTGGTCTCAACTTCTACACATGGTTTCTTGTGTCATATTACATCAATCTATGCTTGACAATGGCCTTCGGTTAACTTTGAAGCTTGTCAAAACAAAGAAAGACCAAAATAGACAACTTGGTCAACTTGGATGATTCTTGGACCAAATCTCTCTTAGTTGGTCTCAAACTTCTCCACATGGTTTCTTGTGTCATATTACATCAATCTATGCTTGAAAATTGCCTTCGATCAACTTTGAAGCTTGTCGAAACAAAGAAAGACCAAAATGGACGAACTTGGTTAAGGTGGATGATTCTGGACCAAATCTCTCTTCGTTGGTCTCAAACTTCTACACATGGTTTCTTGTGTCATATTACATCAATCTATGCTTGACAATTGCCTTCGGTCAACTTTGAAGCTAGTCGAAACAAAGAAAGACCAAAATGGACGAACTTGGTTAACGTGGATGATTCTGGGACCAAATCTCTCTTCGTTGGTCTCAAACTTCTCCACATGGTTTCTTGTGTCATATTACATCAATCTATGCTAGACAATTGGCTTGGTCAACTTTGAAGCTTGTTGAAACAAAGAAAGACCAAAATGGACGAACTTGGTTAAAGTGGATGATTCTGGACCAAATCTCTCTTCGTTTGTCTCAAACTTCTACACATGGTTTCTTGTGTCATATTACATCAATCTATGCTTGACAATTGCTTTCGGTCAACTTTGAAGCTTGTCGAAACAAAGAAAGACCAAAATGGACGAACTTGGTTAAGCTGGATGATTCTTGGACCAAATCTCTCTTTGTTGGTCT
Organism: Bauhinia variegata; assembly: GCA_022379115.2. NCBI lineage: Eukaryota > Viridiplantae > Streptophyta > Magnoliopsida > Fabales > Fabaceae > Bauhinia > Bauhinia variegata. Next base: position 10,727,825 of record CM039430.1, read on the forward strand.
CAAACTTCTACACATGGTTTCTTGTGTCATATTACATCAATCTATGCTTGACAATTGGCTTGGATCAACTTTGAAGCTTGTCGAAACAAAGAAAGACCAAAATGGACGAACTTGGTTAAGCTGGATGAATTGGGACCAAATCTCTCTTTGTTGGCTCAAACTTCTACACATGGTTTATTGTGTCATATTACATCAATCTATAATTAACAATTGCCTTCGATCAACTTTGAAGCTTGTCGAAACAAAGAAAGACCAAAATGGACGAACTTGGTTAAGGTGGATGATTCTGGACCAAATCTCTCTTCGTTGGTCTCAAACTTCTACACATGGTTTCTTGTGTCATATTACATCAATCTATGCTTGACAATTGGCTTCGGTCAACTTTGAAGCTAGTCGAAACAAAGAAAGACCAAAATGGACGAACTTGGTTAAGGTGGATAATTCTTGGACCAAATCTCTCTTTGTTGGTCTCAAACTTCTACACATGGTTTCTTGTGTCATATTACATCAATCTATGCTTGACAATTGCCTTCGGTCAACTTTGAAGCTAGTCGAAACGAAGAAAGACCAAAATGGACGAACTTGGTTAAGGTGGATGATTCTTGGACCAAATCTCTCTTCGTTGGTCTCAAACTTCTACACATGGTTTCTTGTGTCATATTACATCAATCTATGCTTGACAATTGCCTTCGGTCAACTTTGAAGCTAGTCGAAACGAAGAAAGACCAAAATGGACGAACTTGGTTAAGGTGGATGATTCTTGGACCAAATCTCTCTTTGTTGGTCTCAAACTTCTACACATGGTTTCTTGTGTCATATTACATCAATCTATGCTTGACAATTGGCTTCGATTAACTTTGAAGCTTGTCGAAACAAAGAAAGACCAAAATGGACGAACTTGGTTAAGCTGGATGATTCTGGGACCAAATCTCTCTTCGTTGGTCTCAAACTTCTCCACATGGTTTCTTGTGTCATATTACATCAATCTATGCATGACAATTGGCTTCGGTCAACTTTGAAGCTAGTCGAAACGAAGAAAGACCAAAATGGACGAACTTGGTTAAGGTGGATAATTCTTGGACCAAATCTCTCTTCGTTTGTCTCAAACTTCTACACATGGTTTCTTGTGTCATATTACATCAATCTATGCTTGACAATTGCCTTCGGTCAACTTTGAAGCTAGTCGAAAAGAAGAAAGACCAAAATGGACGAACTTGGTTAAGGTGGATGATTCTTGGACCAAATCTCTCTTTGTTGGTCTCAAACTTCTACACATGGTTTCTTGTGTCATATTACATCAATCTATGCTAGACAATTGCCTTCGGTCAACTTTGAAGCTAGTCGAAGTGAAGAAAGACCAAAATGGACGAACTTGGTTAAGGTGGATGATTCTTGGCAAAATCTCTCTCTGTTGGTCTCAAACTTCTACACATGGTTTCTTGTGTCATATTACATCAATCTATGCTAGACAATTGCCTTCGGTCAACTTTGAAGCTAGTCAAACAAAGAAAGACCAAAATGGACGAACTTGGTTAAGGTGGATGATTCTGGGACCAAATCTCTCTTCGTTGGTCTCAAACTTCTACACATGGTTTCTTGTGTCATATTACATCAATCTATGCTTGACAATTGCCTTCGGTCAACTTTGAAGCTAGTCGAAACGAAGAAAGACCAAAATGGACGAACTTGGTTAAGGTGGATGATTCTTGGACCAAATCTCTCTTTGTTGGTCTCAAACTTCTACACATGGTTTCTTGTGTCATATTACATCAATCTATGCTTGACAATTGGCTTCGGTCAACTTTGAAGCTAGTCGAAACGAAGAAAGACCAAAATGGACGAACTTGTTAAGGTGGATGATTCTTGGACCAAATCTCTCTTCGTTGGTCTCAAACTTCTACACATGGTTTCTTGTGTCATATTACATCAATCTATGCTTAACAATTGGCTTCGATCAACTTTGAAGCTTGTCGAAACGAAGAAAGACCAAAATGGACGAACTTGGTTAAGGTGGATGATTCTTGGACAAAATCTCTCTTTGTTGGTCTCAAACTTCTACACATGGTTTCTTGTGTCATATTACATCAATCTATGCTAGACAATTGCCTTTGGTCAACTTTGAAGCTAGTCGAAATGAAGAAAGACCAAAATGGACGAACTTTGTTAAGGTGGATGATTCTTGGACCAAATCTCTCTTTGTTGGTCTCAAACTTCTACACATGGTTTCTTGTGTCATATTACATCAATCTATGCTTAACAATTGGCTTCGATTAACTTTGAAGCTTGTCGAAACGAAGAAAGACCAAAATGGACGAACTTGGTTAAGGTGGATGATTCTTGGACAAATCTCTCTTTGTTGGTCTCAAACTTCTACACATGGTTTCTTGTGTCATATTACATCAATCTATGTTAGACAATTGCCTTCGGTCAACTTTGAAGCTAGTCGAAACGAAGAAAAACCAAAATGGACGAACTTGGTTAAGGTGGATGATTCTTGGACAAATCTCTCTTTGTTGGTCTCAAACTTCTACACATGGTTTCTTGTGTCATATTACATCAATCTATGCTAGACAATTTCCTTCGGTCAACTTTGAAGCTAGTCGAAACGAAGAAAGACCAAAATGGACGAACTTGGTTAAGGTGGATGATTCTTGGACCAAATCTCTCTTCGTTGGTCTCAAACTTCTACACATGGTTTCTTGTGTCATATTACATCAATCTATGCTTGGCAATTGGCTTCGGTCAACTTTGAAGCTTGTCAAAACAAGAAAGACCAAAATGGACGAACTTGGTCAACTTGGACCAAATCTCTCTTAGTTGGTCTCAAACTTCTACACATGGTTTCTTGTGTCATATTACATCAATCTATGCTAGACAATTGCCTTCGGTCAACTTTGAAGCTGGTCGAAACGAAGAAAGACCAAAATGGACGAACTTGGTTAAGGTGGATGATTCTTGGACAAATCTCTCTTTGTTGGCTCAAACTTCTACACATGGTTTCTTGTGTCATATTACATCAATCTATGCTACACAATTGCCTTCGGTCAACTTTGAAGCTTGTCGAAACGAAGAAAGACCAAAATGGACGAACTTGGTTAAGGTGGATGATTCTTGGACAAATCTCTCTTTGTTGGTCTTAAACTTCTACACATGGTTTCTTGTGTCATATTACATCAATCTATGCTAGACAATTGCCTTCGGTCAACTTTGAAGCTAGTCGAAACGAAGAAAGACCAAAATGGACGAACTTTGTTAAGGTGGATGATTCTTGGACCAAATCTCTCTTTGTTGGTCTCAAACTTCTCCACATGGTTTCATATGTTATATTACATCAATCTATGCTTAACAATTGGCTTCGATCAACTTTGAAGCTTGTCGAAATAGAAGAAAGACCAAAATGGACGAACTTGGTTAAGGTGGATGATTCTTGGACCAAATCTCTCTTCGTTGGTCTCAAACTTCTACACATGGTTTCTTGTGTCATATTACATCAATCTATGCTAGACAATTGCCTTCGGTCAACTTTGAAGCTAGTCGAAACGAAGAAAGACCAAAATGGACGAACTTGGTTAAGGTGGATGATTCTTGGACCAAATCTCTCTTCGTTGGTCTCAAACTTCTACACATGGTTTCTTGTGTCATATTACATCAATCTATGCTTGACAATTGGCTTCGGTCAACTTTGAAGCTTGTAAAACAAGAAGGACCAAAATAGATGAACTTGGTCAACTTGGACCAAATCTCTCTTAGTTGGTCTCAAACTTCTCCACATGGTTTCTTGTGTCATATTACATCAATCTATGCTAGACAATTGGCTTCGGTCAACTTTGAAGCTAGTCGAAACGAAGAAAGACCAAAATGGACGAACTTGGTTAAGGTGGATGATTCTTGGACCAAATCTCTCTTTGTTGGTCTCAAACTTCTACACATGGTTTCTTGTGTCATATTACATCAATCTATGCTAGACAATTGCCTTCGGTCAACTTTGAAGCTAGTCGAAACGAAGAAAGACCAAAATGGACGAACTTGGTTAAGGTGGATGATTCTTGGACCAAATCTCTCTTTGTTTGTCTCAAACTTCTACACATGGTTTCATATGTTATATTACATCAATCTATGCTTAACAATTGGCTTCGATCAACTTTGAAGCTTGTCGAAACGAAGAAAGACCAAAATGGACGAACTTGGTTAAGGTGGATGATTCTTGGACCAAATCTCTCTTCGTTGGTCTCAAACTTCTACACATGGTTTCTTGTGTCATATTACATCAATCTATGCTAGACAATTGCCTTCGGTACACTTTGAAGCTAGTCGAACGAAAAAAGACCAAAATGGACGAACTTGGTTAAGGTGGATGATTCTTGGACCAAATCTCTCTTCGTTGGTCTCAAACTTCTACACATGGTTTCTTGTGTCATATTACATCAATCTATGCTAGACAATTGCCTTCGGTAAACTTTGAAGCTAGTCGAAACGAAGAAAGACCAAAATGGACGAACTTGGTTAAGGTGGATGATTCTTGGACCAAATCTCTCTTTGTTTGTCTCAAACTTCTACACATGGTTTCATGTGTCATATTACATCAATCTATGCTTAACAATTGGCTTCGGTCAACTTTGAAGCTTGTCGAAACTAAGAAAGACCAAAATGGACGAACTTGGTTAAGGTGGATGATTCTTTGACCAAATCTCTCTTCGTTGGTCTCAAACTTCTACACATGGTTTCTTGTGTCATATTACATCAATCTATGCTAGACAATTGCCTTCGAACGAAGAAAGACCAAAATGGACGAACTTGGTTAAGGTGGATGATTCTTGGACCAAATCTCTCTTCGTTGGTCTCAAACTTCTACACATGGTTTCTTGTGTCATATTACATCAATCTATGCATGACAATTGGCTTCGGTCAACTTTGAAGCTTGTCAAAACAAGAAGGACCAAAATGGACGAACTTGGTCAACTTGGACCAAATCTCTCTTAGTTGGTCTCAAACTTCTCCACATGGTTTCTTGTGTCATATTACATCAATCTTTGTTAGACAATTGCCTTCGGTCAACTTTGAAGCTGGTCGAAACGAAGAAAGACCAAAATGGACGAACTTGGTTAAGGTGGATGATTCTTGGACAAATCTCTCTTTGCCAGGTCTCAAACTTCTACACATGGTTTCTTGTGTCATATTACATCAATCTATGCTAGACAATTGGCTTCGGTCAACTTTGAAGCCAGTCGAAACGAAGAAAGACCAAAATGGACGAACTTTGTTAAGGTGGATGATTCTTGGACCAAATCTCTCTTTGTTTGTCTCAAACTTCTCCACATGGTTTCATGTGTTATATTACATCAATCTATGCTTGACAATTGGCTTCGATCAACTTTGAAGCTTGTCGAAATAGAAGAAAGACCAAAATGGACGAACTTGGTTAAGGTGGATGATTCTTGGACCAAATCTCTCTTCGTTGGTCTCAAACTTCTACACATGGTTTCTTGTGTCATATTACATCAATCTATGCTAGACAATTGCCTTCGGTAAACTTTGAAGCTAGTCGAACGAAGAAAGACCAAAATGGACGAACTTGGTTAAGGTGGATGATTCTTGGACCAAATCTCTCTTCGTTGGTCTCAAACTTCTACACATGGTTTCTTGTGTCATATTACATCAATCTATGCTTGACAATTGGCTTCGGTCAACTTTGAAGCTTGTCAAAACAAGAAAGACCAAAATGGACGAACTTTGTCAACATGGACCAAATCTCTCTTAGTTGGTCTCAAACTTCTCCACATGGTTTCTTGTGTCATATTACATCAATCTATGCTAGACAATTGGCTTCGGTCAACTTTGAAGCTAGTCGAAACGAAGAAAGACCAAAATGGACGAACTTGGTTAAGGTGGATGATTCTTGGACCAAATCTCTCTTTGTTGGTCTCAAACTTCTACACATGGTTTCTTGTGTCATATTACATCAATCTATGCTATACAATTGCCTTCGGTCAACTTTGAAGCTAGTCGAAACGAAGAAAGACCAAAATGGACGAACTTGGTTAAGGTGGATGATTCTTGGACCAAATCTCTCTTTGTTGGTCTCAAACTTCTACACATGGTTTCTTGTGTCATATTACATCAATCTATGCTAGACAATTGCCTTCGGTCAACTTTGAAGCTAGTCGAAATGAAGAAAGAACAAAATGGACGAACTTTGTTAAGGTGGATGATTCTTGGACCAAATCTCTCTTTGTTGGTCTCAAACTTCTACACATGGTTTCATGTGTTATATTACATCAATCTATGCTTAACAATTGGCTTCGATCAACTTTGAAGCTTGTCGAAACGAAGAAAGACCAAAATGGACGAACTTGGTTAAGGTGGATGATTCTTTGACCAAATCTCTCTTTGTTGGTCTCAAACTTCTACACATGGTTTCTTGTGTCATATTACATCAATCTATGCTAGACAATTGCCTTCGGTCAACTTTGAAGCTAGTCGAAATGAAGAAAGACCAAAATGGACGAACTTGGTTAAGGTGGATGATTCTTGGACCAAATCTCTCTTTGTTGGTCTCAAACTTCTCCACATGGTTTCTTGTGTCATATTACATCAATCTATGTTAGACAATTGCCTTCGGTCAACTTTGAAGCTAGTCGAAACGAAGAAAGACCAAAATGGACGAACTTGGTTAAGGTGGATGATTCTTGGACCAAATCTCTCTTTGTTTGTCTCAAACTTCTCCACATGGTTTCATGTGTCATATTACATCAATCTATGCTTAACAATTGGCTTCGATCAACTTTGAAGCTTGTCGAAATAAAAGAAAGACCAAAATGGACGAACTTGGTTAAGGTGGATGATTCTTGGACCAAATCTCTCTTCGTTGGTCTCAAACTTCTACACATGGTTTCTTGTGTCATATTACATCAATCTATGCTTGACAATTGGCTTTGGTTAACTTTGAAGCTTGTCAAAACGAAGAAAGACCAAAATGGACGAACTTGGTTAAGGTGGATGATTCTTGGACCAAATCTCTCTTAGTTGGTCTCAAACTTCTCCACATGGTTTCTTGTGTCATATTACATCAATCTATGCTAGACAATTGGCTTCGGTCAACTTTGAAGCTTGTCGAAACAAAGAAAGACCAAAATGGACGAACTTGGTTAAGGTGGATGATTCTTGGACCAAATCTCTCTTAGTTGGTCTCAAACTTCTCCACATGGTTTCTTGTGTCATATTACATCAATCTATGCTAGACAATTGGCTTCGGTCAACTTTGAAGCTTGTCGAAACCAAGAAAGACCAAAATGGACGAACTTGGTTAAGGTGGATGATTCTTGGACCAAATCTCTCTTAGTTGGTCTCAAACTTCTCCACATGGTTTCTTGTGTCATATTACATCAATCTATGCTAGACAATTGGCTTCGGTTAACTTTGAAGCTTGTCGAAACAAGAAAGACCAAAATGGACGAACTTGGTTAAGGTGGATGATTCTTGGACCAAATCTCTCTTAGATGGTCTCAAACTTCTCCACATGGTTTCTTGTGTCATATTACATCAATCTATGCTAGACAATTGGCTTCGGTCAACTTTGAAGCTTGTCGAAACAAAGAAAGACCAAAATGGACGAACTTGGTTAAGGTGGATGATTCTTGGACCAAATCTCTCTTAGTTGGTCTCAAACTTCTCCACATGGTTTTCTTGTGTCATATTACATCAATCTATGCTAGACAATTGGCTTCGGTTAACTTTGAAGCTTGTCGAAACAAAGAAAGACCAAAATGGACGAACTTGGTTAAGGTGGATGATTCTTGGACCAAATCTCTCTTAGTTGGTCTCAAACTTCTCCACATGGTTTTCTTGTGTCATATTACATCAATCTATGCTAGACAATTGGCTTCGGTCAACTTTGAAGCTTGTCGAAACAAAGAAAGACCAAAATGGACGAACTTGGTTAAGGTGGATGATTCTTGGACCAAATCTCTCTTAGTTGGTCTCAAACTTCTCCACATGGTTTCTTGTGTCATATTACATCAATCTATGCTAGACAATTGGCTTCGGTCAACTTTGAAGCTTGTCGAAACAAAGAAAGACCAAAATGGACGAACTTGGTTAAGGTGGATGATTCTTGGACCAAATCTCTCTTAGATGGTCTCAAACTTCTCCACATGGTTTCTTGTGTCATATTACATCAATCTATGCTAGACAATTGGCTTCGGTCAACTTTGAAGCTTGTCGAAACAAAGAAAGACCAAAATGGACGAACTTGGTTAAGGTGGATGATTCTTGGACCAAATCTCTCTTAGTTGGTCTCAAACTTCTCCACATGGTTTCTTGTGTCATATTACATCAATCTATGCTAGACAATTGGCTTCGGTCAACTTTGAAGCTTGTCGAAACAAAGAAAGACCAAAATGGACGAACTTGGTTAAGGTGGATGATTCTTGGACCAAATCTCTCTTAGTTGGTCTCAAACTTCTCCACATGGTTTCTTGTGTCATATTACATCAATCTATGCTAGACAATTGGCTTCGGTCAACTTTGAAGCTTGTCGAAACAAAGAAAGACCAAAATGGACGAACTTGGTTAAGGTGGATGATTCTTGGACCAAATCTCTCTTAGATGGTCTCAAACTTCTCCACATGGTTTCTTGTGTCATATTACATCAATCTATGCTAGACAATTGGCTTCGGTCAACTTTGAAGCTTGTCGAAACAAAGAAAGACCAAAATGGACGAACTTGGTTAAGGTGGATGATTCTTGGACCAAATCTCTCTTAGATCTCAAACTTCTCCACATGGTTTCTTGTGTCATATTACATCAATCTATGCTAGACAATTGGCTTCGGTTAACTTTGAAGCTTGTCGAAACAAGAAAGACCAAAATGGACGAACTTGGTTAAGGTGGATGATTCTTGGACCAAATCTCTCTTAGTTGGTCTCAAACTTCTCCACATGGTTTCTTGTGTCATATTACATCAATCTATGCTAGACAATTGGCTTCGGTTAACTTTGAAGCTTGTCGAAACAAAGAAAGACCAAAATGGACGAACTTGGTTAAGGTGGATGATTCTTGGACCAAATCTCTCTTAGATGGTCTCAAACTTCTCCACATGGTTTCTTGTGTCATATTACATCAATCTATGCTAGACAATTGGCTTCGGTAACTTTGAAGCTTGTCGAAACAAAGAAAGACCAAAATGGACGAACTTGGTTAAGGTGGATGATTCTTGGACCAAATCTCTCTTAGATGGTCTCAAACTTCTCCACATGGTTTCTTGTGTCATATTACATCAATCTATGCTAGACAATTGGCTTCGGTCAACTTTGAAGCTTGTCGAAACAAAGAAAGACCAAAATGGACGAACTTGGTTAAGGTGGATGATTCTTGGACCAAATCTCTCTTAGATGGTCTCAAACTTCTCCACATGGTTTCTTGTGTCATATTACATCAATCTATGCTAGACAATTGGCTTCGGTCAACTTTGAAGCTTGTCGAAACAAAGAAAGACCAAAATGGACGAACTTGGTTAAGGTGGATGATTCTTGGACCAAATCTCTCTTAGTTGGTCTCAAACTTCTCCACATGGTTTCTTGTGTCATATTACATCAATCTATGCTAGACAATTGGCTTCGGTTAACTTTGAAGCTTGTCGAAACAAGAAAGACCAAAATGGACGAACTTGGTTAAGGTGGATGATTCTTGGACCAAATCTCTCTTAGATGGTCTCAAACTTCTCCACATGGTTTCTTGTGTCATATTACATCAATCTATGCTTGACAATTGGCTTCGGTTAACTTTGAAGCTTGTCGAAACGAAGAAAGACCAAAATGGACGAACTTGGTTAAGGTGGATGATTCTTGGACCAAATCTCTCTTAGTTGGTCTCAAACTTCTCCACATGGTTTCTTGTGTCATATTACATCAATCTATGCTAGACAATTGGCTTCGGTTAACTTTGAAGCTTGTCGAAACAAAGAAAGACCAAAATGGACGAACTTGGTTAAGGTGGATGATTCTTGGACCAAATCTCTCTTAGTTGGTCTCAAACTTCTCCACATGGTTTCTTGTGTCATATTACATCAATCTATGCTAGACAATTGGCTTCGGTCAACTTTGAAGCTTGTCGAAACCAAGAAAGACCAAAATGGACGAACTTGGTTAAGGTGGATGATTCTTGGACCAAATCTCTCTTAGTTGGTCTCAAACTTCTCCACATGGTTTCTTGTGTCATATTACATCAATCTATGCTAGACAATTGGCTTCGGTTAACTTTGAAGCTTGTCGAAACAAAGAAAGACCAAAATGGACGAACTTGGTTAAGGTGGATGATTCTTGGACCAAATCTCTCTTAGTTGGTCTCAAACTTCTCCACATGGTTTCTTGTGTCATATTACATCAATCTATGCTAGACAATTGGCTTCGGTTAACTTTGAAGCTTGTCGAAACAAAGAAAGACCAAAATGGACGAACTTGGTTAAGGTGGATGATTCTTGGACCAAATCTCTCTTAGTTGGTCTCAAACTTCTCCACATGGTTTCTTGTGTCATATTACATCAATCTATGCTAGACAATTGGCTTCGGTCAACTTTGAAGCTTGTCGAAACAAAGAAAGACCAAAATGGACGAACTTGGTTAAGGTGGATGATTCTTGGACCAAATCTCTCTTAGATGGTCTCAAACTTCTCCACATGGTTTCTTGTGTCATATTACATCAATCTATGCTAGACAATTGGCTTCGGTCAACTTTGAAGCTTGTCGAAACAAAGAAAGACCAAAATGGACGAACTTGGTTAAGGTGGATGATTCTTGACCAAATCTCTCTTAGATGGTCTCAAACTTCTCCACATGGTTTCTTGTGTCATATTACATCAATCTATGCTAGACAATTGGCTTCGGTCAACTTTGAAGCTTGTCGAAACAAAGAAAGACCAAAATGGACGAACTTGGTTAAGGTGGATGATTCTTGGACCAAATCTCTCTTAGTTGGTCTCAAACTTCTCCACATGGTTTCTTGTGTCATATTACATCAATCTATGCTAGACAATTGGCTTCGGTCAACTTTGAAGCTTGTCGAAACAAAGAAAGACCAAAATGGACGAACTTGGTTAAGGTGGATGATTCTTGGACCAAATCTCTCTTAGTTGGTCTCAAACTTCTCCACATGGTTTCTTGTGTCATATTACATCAATCTATGCTAGACAATTGGCTTCGGTCAACTTTGAAGCTTGTCGAAACAAAGAAAGACCAAAATGGACGAACTTGGTTAAGGTGGATGATTCTTGGACCAAATCTCTCTTAGATGGTCTCAAACTTCTCCACATGGTTTCTTGTGTCATATTACATCAATCTATGCTAGACAATTGGCTTCGGTCAACTTTGAAGCTTGTCGAAACAAAGAAAGACCAAAATGGACGAACTTGGTTAAGGTGGATGATTCTTGGACCAAATCTCTCTTAGATGGTCTCAAACTTCTCCACATGGTTTCTTGTGTCATATTACATCAATCTATGCTAGACAATTGGCTTCGGTTAACTTTGAAGCTTGTCGAAACAAGAAAGACCAAAATGGACGAACTTGGTTAAGGTGGATGATTCTTGGACCAAATCTCTCTTAGTTGGTCTCAAACTTCTCCACATGGTTTCTTGTGTCATATTACATCAATCTATGCTAGACAATTGGCTTCGGTCAACTTTGAAGCTTGTCGAAACAAAGAAAGACCAAAATGGACGAACTTGGTTAAGGTGGATGATTCTTGGACCAAATCTCTCTTAGATGGTCTCAAACTTCTCCACATGGTTTCTTGTGTCATATTACATCAATCTATGCTAGACAATTGGCTTCGGTCAACTTTGAAGCTTGTCGAAACAAAGAAAGACCAAAATGGACGAACTTGGTTAAGGTGGATGATTCTTGGACCAAATCTCTCTTAGTTGGTCTCAAACTTCTCCACATGGTTTCTTGTGTCATATTACATCAATCTATGCTAGACAATTGGCTTCGGTCAACTTTGAAGCTTGTCGAAATAAAGAAAGACCAAAATGGACGAACTTGGTTAAGGTGGATGATTCTTGGACCAAATCTCTCTTAGATGGTCTCAAACTTCTCCACATGGTTTCTTGTGTCATATTACATCAATCTATGCTTGACAATTGGCTTCGGTCAACTTTGAAGCTTGTCGAAACGAAGAAAGACCAAAATGGACGAACTTGGTTAAGGTGGATGATTCTTGGACCAAATCTCTCTTAGTTGGTCTCAAACTTCTCCACATGGTTTCTTGTGTCATATTACATCAATCTATGCTAGACAATTGGCTTCGGTCAACTTTGAAGCTTGTCGAAACAAAGAAAGACCAAAATGGACGAACTTGGTTAAGGTGGATGATTCTTGGACCAAATCTCTCTTAGTTGGTCTCAAACTTCTCCACATGGTTTCTTGTGTCATATTACATCAATCTATGCTAGACAATTGGCTTCGGTCAACTTTGAAGCTTGTCGAAACCAAGAAAGACCAAAATGGACGAACTTGGTTAAGGTGGATGATTCTTGGACCAAATCTCTCTTAGTTGGTCTCAAACTTCTCCACATGGTTTCTTGTGTCATATTACATCAATCTATGCTAGACAATTGGCTTCGGTCAACTTTGAAGCTTGTCGAAACAAAGAAAGACCAAAATGGACGAACTTGGTTAAGGTGGATGATTCTTGGACCAAATCTCTCTTAGATGGTCTCAAACTTCTCCACATGGTTTCTTGTGTCATATTACATCAATCTATGCTTGACAATTGGCTTCGGTCAACTTTGAAGCTTGTCGAAACAAAGAAAGACCAAAATGGACGAACTTGGTTAAGGTGGATGATTCTTGGACCAAATCTCTCTTAGTTGGTCTCAAACTTCTCCACATGGTTTCTTGTGTCATATTACATCAATCTATGCTAGACAATTGGCTTCGGTCAACTTTGAAGCTTGTCGAAACCAAGAAAGACCAAAATGGACGAACTTGGTTAAGGTGGATGATTCTTGGACCAAATCTCTCTTAGTTGGTCTCAAACTTCTCCACATGGTTTCTTGTGTCATATTACATCAATCTATGCTAGACAATTGGCTTCGGTCAACTTTGAAGCTTGTCGAAACCAAGAAAGACCAAAATGGACGAACTTGGTTAAGGTGGATGATTCTTGGACCAAATCTCTCTTAGTTGGTCTCAAACTTCTCCACATGGTTTCTTGTGTCATATTACATCAATCTATGCTAGACAATTGGCTTCGGTCAACTTTGAAGCTTGTCGAAACAAAGAAAGACCAAAATGGACGAACTTGGTTAAGGTGGATGATTCTTGGACCAAATCTCTCTTAGTTGGTCTCAAACTTCTCCACATGGTTTCTTGTGTCATATTACATCAATCTATGCTAGACAATTGGCTTCGGTCAACTTTGAAGCTTGTCGAAACAAAGAAAGACCAAAATGGACGAACTTGGTTAAGGTGGATGATTCTTGGACCAAATCTCTCTTAGTTGGTCTCAAACTTCTCCACATGGTTTCTTGTGTCATATTACATCAATCTATGCTAGACAATTGGCTTCGGTCAACTTTGAAGCTTGTCGAAACAAAGAAAGACCAAAATGGACGAACTTGGTTAAGGTGGATGATTCTTGGACCAAATCTCTCTTAGATGGTCTCAAACTTCTCCACATGGTTTCTTGTGTCATATTACATCAATCTATGCTTGACAATTGGCTTCGGTTAACTTTGAAGCTTGTCGAAACAAAGAAAGACCAAAATGGACGAACTTGGTTAAGGTGGATGATTCTTGGACCAAATCTCTCTTAGATGGTCTCAAACTTCTCCACATGGTTTCTTGTGTCATATTACATCAATCTATGCTTGACAATTGGCTTCGGTCAACTTTGAAGCTTGTCGAAACAAAGAAAGACCAAAATGGACGAACTTGGTTAAGGTGGATGATTCTTGGACCAAATCTCTCTTAGATGGTCTCAAACTTCTCCACATGGTTTCTTGTGTCATATTACATCAATCTATGCTAGACAATTGGCTTCGGTCAACTTTGAAGCTTGTCGAAACCAAGAAAGACCAAAATGGACGAACTTGGTTAAGGTGGATGATTCTTGGACCAAATCTCTCTTAGTTGGTCTCAAACTTCTCCACATGGTTTCTTGTGTCATATTACATCAATCTATGCTAGACAATTGGCTTCGGTCAACTTTGAAGCTTGTCGAAATAAAGAAAGACCAAAATGGACGAACTTGGTTAAGGTGGATGATTCTTGGACCAAATCTCTCTTAGATGGTCTCAAACTTCTCCACATGGTTTCTTGTGTCATATTACATCAATCTATGCTTGACAATTGGCTTCGGTTAACTTTGAAGCTTGTCGAAACGAAGAAAGACCAAAATGGACGAACTTGGTTAAGGTGGATGATTCTTGGACCAAATCTCTCTTAGTTGGTCTCAAACTTCTCCACATGGTTTCTTGTGTCATATTACATCAATCTATGCTAGACAATTGGCTTCGGTCAACTTTGAAGCTTGTCGAAACAAAGAAAGACCAAAATGGACGAACTTGGTTAAGGTGGATGATTCTTGGACCAAATCTCTCTTAGTTGGTCTCAAACTTCTCCACATGGTTTCTTGTGTCATATTACATCAATCTATGCTAGACAATTGGCTTCGGTCAACTTTGAAGCTTGTCGAAACAAAGAAAGACCAAAATGGACGAACTTGGTTAAGGTGGATGATTCTTGGACCAAATCTCTCTTAGTTGGTCTCAAACTTCTCCACATGGTTTCTTGTGTCATATTACATCAATCTATGCTTGACAATTGGCTTCGGTCAACTTTGAAGCTTGTCGAAACAAAGAAAGACCAAAATGGACGAACTTGGTTAAGGTGGATGATTCTTGGACCAAATCTCTCTTAGATGGTCTCAAACTTCTCCACATGGTTTCTTGTGTCATATTACATCAATCTATGCTAGACAATTGGCTTCGGTCAACTTTGAAGCTTGTCGAAACCAAGAAAGACCAAAATGGACGAACTTGGTTAAGGTGGATGATTCTTGGACCAAATCTCTCTTAGTTGGTCTCAAACTTCTCCACATGGTTTCTTGTGTCATATTACATCAATCTATGCTAGACAATTGGCTTCGGTCAACTTTGAAGCTTGTCGAAACCAAGAAAGACCAAAATGGACGAACTTGGTTAAGGTGGATGATTCTTGGACCAAATCTCTCTTAGTTGGTCTCAAACTTCTCCACATGGTTTCTTGTGTCATATTACATCAATCTATGCTAGACAATTGGCTTCGGTCAACTTTGAAGCTTGTCGAAACAAAGAAAGACCAAAATGGACGAACTTGGTTAAGGTGGATGATTCTTGGACCAAATCTCTCTTAGTTGGTCTCAAACTTCTCCACATGGTTTCTTGTGTCATATTACATCAATCTATGCTAGACAATTGGCTTCGGTCAACTTTGAAGCTTGTCGAAACAAAGAAAGACCAAAATGGACGAACTTGGTTAAGGTGGATGATTCTTGGACCAAATCTCTCTTAGTTGGTCTCAAACTTCTCCACATGGTTTCTTGTGTCATATTACATCAATCTATGCTTGACAATTGGCTTCGGTCAACTTTGAAGCTTGTCGAAACAAAGAAAGACCAAAATGGACGAACTTGGTTAAGGTGGATGATTCTTGGACCAAATCTCTCTTAGTTGGTCTCAAACTTCTCCACATGGTTTCTTGTGTCATATTACATCAATCTATGCTTGACAATTGGCTTCGGTCAACTTTGAAGCTTGTCGAAACAAAGAAAGACCAAAATGGACGAACTTGGTTAAGGTGGATGATTCTTGGACCAAATCTCTCTTAGTTGGTCTCAAACTTCTCCACATGGTTTCTTGTGTCATATTACATCAATCTATGCTAGACAATTGGCTTCGGTCAACTTTGAAGCTTGTCGAAACCAAGAAAGACCAAAATGGACGAACTTGGTTAAGGTGGATGATTCTTGGACCAAATCTCTCTTAGTTGGTCTCAAACTTCTCCACATGGTTTCTTGTGTCATATTACATCAATCTATGCTAGACAATTGGCTTCGGTCAACTTTGAAGCTTGTCGAAACAAAGAAAGACCAAAATGGACGAACTTGGTTAAGGTGGATGATTCTTGGACCAAATCTCTCTTAGATGGTCTCAAACTTCTCCACATGGTTTCTTGTGTCATATTACATCAATCTATGCTTGACAATTGGCTTCGGTCAACTTTGAAGCTTGTCGAAACGAAGAAAGACCAAAATGGACGAACTTGGTTAAGGTGGATGATTCTTGGACCAAATCTCTCTTAGTTGGTCTCAAACTTCTCCACATGGTTTCTTGTGTCATATTACATCAATCTATGCTAGACAATTGGCTTCGGTCAACTTTGAAGCTTGTCGAAACAAAGAAAGACCAAAATGGACGAACTTGGTTAAGGTGGATGATTCTTGGACCAAATCTCTCTTAGATGGTCTCAAACTTCTCCACATGGTTTCTTGTGTCATATTACATCAATCTATGCTAGACAATTGGCTTCGGTCAACTTTGAAGCTTGTCGAAACCAAGAAAGACCAAAATGGACGAACTTGGTTAAGGTGGATGATTCTTGGACCAAATCTCTCTTAGTTGGTCTCAAACTTCTCCACATGGTTTCTTGTGTCATATTACATCAATCTATGCTAGACAATTGGCTTCGGTCAACTTTGAAGCTTGTCGAAACAAAGAAAGACCAAAATGGACGAACTTGGTTAAGGTGGATGATTCTTGGACCAAATCTCTCTTAGTTGGTCTCAAACTTCTCCACATGGTTTCTTGTGTCATATTACATCAATCTATGCTAGACAATTGGCTTCGGTCAACTTTGAAGCTTGTCGAAACAAAGAAAGACCAAAATGGACGAACTTGGTTAAGGTGGATGATTCTTGGACCAAATCTCTCTTAGATGGTCTCAAACTTCTCCACATGGTTTCTTGTGTCATATTACATCAATCTATGCTAGACAATTGGCTTCGGTCAACTTTGAAGCTTGTCGAAACCAAGAAAGACCAAAATGGACGAACTTGGTTAAGGTGGATGATTCTTGGACCAAATCTCTCTTAGTTGGTCTCAAACTTCTCCACATGGTTTCTTGTGTCATATTACATCAATCTATGCTAGACAATTGGCTTCGGTCAACTTTGAAGCTTGTCGAAACAAAGAAAGACCAAAATGGACGAACTTGGTTAAGGTGGATGATTCTTGGACCAAATCTCTCTTAGATGGTCTCAAACTTCTCCACATGGTTTCTTGTGTCATATTACATCAATCTATGCTTGACAATTGGCTTCGGTTAACTTTGAAGCTTGTCGAAACGAAGAAAGACCAAAATGGACGAACTTGGTTAAGGTGGATGATTCTTGGACCAAATCTCTCTTAGTTGGTCTCAAACTTCTCCACATGGTTTCTTGTGTCATATTACATCAATCTATGCTAGACAATTGGCTTCGGTCAACTTTGAAGCTTGTCGAAACAAAGAAAGACCAAAATGGACGAACTTGGTTAAGGTGGATGATTCTTGGACCAAATCTCTCTTAGATGGTCTCAAACTTCTCCACATGGTTTCTTGTGTCATATTACATCAATCTATGCTAGACAATTGGCTTCGGTCAACTTTGAAGCTTGTCGAAACAAGAAAGACCAAAATGGACGAACTTGGTTAAGGTGGATGATTCTTGGACCAAATCTCTCTTAGTTGGTCTCAAACTTCTCCACATGGTTTCTTGTGTCATATTACATCAATCTATGCTAGACAATTGGCTTCGGTCAACTTTGAAGCTTGTCGAAACAAAGAAAGACCAAAATGGACGAACTTGGTTAAGGTGGATGATTCTTGGACCAAATCTCTCTTAGTTGGTCTCAAACTTCTCCACATGGTTTCTTGTGTCATATTACATCAATCTATGCTTGACAATTGGCTTCGGTCAACTTTGAAGCTTGTCGAAACAAAGAAAGACCAAAATGGACGAACTTGGTTAAGGTGGATGATTCTTGGACCAAATCTCTCTTAGTTGGTCTCAAACTTCTCCACATGGTTTCTTGTGTCATATTACATCAATCTATGCTTGACAATTGGCTTCGGTCAACTTTGAAGCTTGTCGAAACCAAGAAAGACCAAAATGGACGAACTTGGTTAAGGTGGATGATTCTTGGACCAAATCTCTCTTAGTTGGTCTCAAACTTCTCCACATGGTTTCTTGTGTCATATTACATCAATCTATGCTAGACAATTGGCTTCGGTCAACTTTGAAGCTTGTCGAAACAAAGAAAGACCAAAATGGACGAACTTGGTTAAGGTGGATGATTCTTGGACCAAATCTCTCTTAGATGGTCTCAAACTTCTCCACATGGTTTCTTGTGTCATATTACATCAATCTATGCTTGACAATTGGCTTCGGTCAACTTTGAAGCTTGTCGAAACAAAGAAAGACCAAAATGGACGAACTTGGTTAAGGTGGATGATTCTTGGACCAAATCTCTCTTAGTTGGTCTCAAACTTCTCCACATGGTTTCTTGTGTCATATTACATCAATCTATGCTAGACAATTGGCTTCGGTCAACTTTGAAGCTTGTCGAAACCAAGAAAGACCAAAATGGACGAACTTGGTTAAGGTGGATGATTCTTGGACCAAATCTCTCTTAGTTGGTCTCAAACTTCTCCACATGGTTTCTTGTGTCATATTACATCAATCTATGCTAGACAATTGGCTTCGGTCAACTTTGAAGCTTGTCGAAACCAAGAAAGACCAAAATGGACGAACTTGGTTAAGGTGGATGATTCTTGGACCAAATCTCTCTTAGATGGTCTCAAACTTCTCCACATGGTTTCTTGTGTCATATTACATCAATCTATGCTTGACAATTGGCTTCGGTCAACTTTGAAGCTTGTCGAAACGAAGAAAGACCAAAATGGACGAACTTGGTTAAGGTGGATGATTCTTGGACCAAATCTCTCTTAGTTGGTCTCAAACTTCTCCACATGGTTTCTTGTGTCATATTACATCAATCTATGCTAGACAATTGGCTTCGGTCAACTTTGAAGCTTGTCGAAACAAAGAAAGACCAAAATGGACGAACTTGGTTAAGGTGGATGATTCTTGGACCAAATCTCTCTTAGATGGTCTCAAACTTCTCCACATGGTTTCTTGTGTCATATTACATCAATCTATGCTAGACAATTGGCTTCGGTCAACTTTGAAGCTTGTCGAAACCAAGAAAGACCAAAATGGACGAACTTGGTTAAGGTGGATGATTCTTGGACCAAATCTCTCTTAGTTGGTCTCAAACTTCTCCACATGGTTTCTTGTGTCATATTACATCAATCTATGCTAGACAATTGGCTTCGGTCAACTTTGAAGCTTGTCGAAATAAAGAAAGACCAAAATGGACGAACTTGGTTAAGGTGGATGATTCTTGGACCAAATCTCTCTTAGATGGTCTCAAACTTCTCCACATGGTTTCTTGTGTCATATTACATCAATCTATGCTAGACAATTGGCTTCGGTCAACTTTGAAGCTTGTCGAAACGAAGAAAGACCAAAATGGACGAACTTGGTTAAGGTGGATGATTCTTGGACCAAATCTCTCTTAGTTGGTCTCAAACTTCTCCACATGGTTTCTTGTGTCATATTACATCAATCTATGCTAGACAATTGGCTTCGGTCAACTTTGAAGCTTGTCGAAACAAAGAAAGACCAAAATGGACGAACTTGGTTAAGGTGGATGATTCTTGGACCAAATCTCTCTTAGATGGTCTCAAACTTCTCCACATGGTTTCTTGTGTCATATTACATCAATCTATGCTAGACAATTGGCTTCGGTCAACTTTGAAGCTTGTCGAAACAAAGAAAGACCAAAATGGACGAACTTGGTTAAGGTGGATGATTCTTGGACCAAATCTCTCTTAGTTGGTCTCAAACTTCTCCACATGGTTTCTTGTGTCATATTACATCAATCTATGCTAGACAATTGGCTTCGGTCAACTTTGAAGCTTGTCGAAATAAAGAAAGACCAAAATGGACGAACTTGGTTAAGGTGGATGATTCTTGGACCAAATCTCTCTTAGTTGGTCTCAAACTTCTCCACATGGTTTCTTGTGTCATATTACATCAATCTATGCTTGACAATTGGCTTCGGTCAACTTTGAAGCTTGTCGAAACAAAGAAAGACCAAAATGGACGAACTTGGTTAAGGTGGATGATTCTTGGACCAAATCTCTCTTAGATGGTCTCAAACTTCTCCACATGGTTTCTTGTGTCATATTACATCAATCTATGCTTGACAATTGGCTTCGGTCAACTTTGAAGCTTGTCGAAACCAAGAAAGACCAAAATGGACGAACTTGGTTAAGGTGGATGATTCTTGGACCAAATCTCTCTTAGATGGTCTCAAACTTCTCCACATGGTTTCTTGTGTCATATTACATCAATCTATGCTAGACAATTGGCTTCGGTCAACTTTGAAGCTTGTCGAAACAAAGAAAGACCAAAATGGACGAACTTGGTTAAGGTGGATGATTCTTGGACCAAATCTCTCTTAGTTGGTCTCAAACTTCTCCACATGGTTTCTTGTGTCATATTACATCAATCTATGCTAGACAATTGGCTTCGGTCAACTTTGAAGCTTGTCGAAACGAAGAAAGACCAAAATGGACGAACTTGGTTAAGGTGGATGATTCTTGGACCAAATCTCTCTTAGTTGGTCTCAAACTTCTCCACATGGTTTCTTGTGTCATATTACATCAATCTATGCTAGACAATTGGCTTCGGTCAACTTTGAAGCTTGTCGAAACAAGAAAGACCAAAATGGACGAACTTGGTTAAGGTGGATGATTCTTGGACCAAATCTCTCTTAGTTGGTCTCAAACTTCTCCACATGGTTTCTTGTGTCATATTACATCAATCTATGCTAGACAATTGGCTTCGGTCAACTTTGAAGCTTGTCGAAACAAAGAAAGACCAAAATGGACGAACTTGGTTAAGGTGGATGATTCTTGGACCAAATCTCTCTTAGATGGTCTCAAACTTCTCCACATGGTTTCTTGTGTCATATTACATCAATCTATGCTAGACAATTGGCTTCGGTCAACTTTGAAGCTTGTCGAAACGAAGAAAGACCAAAATGGACGAACTTGGTTAAGGTGGATGATTCTTGGACCAAATCTCTCTTAGTTGGTCTCAAACTTCTCCACATGGTTTCTTGTGTCATATTACATCAATCTATGCTAGACAATTGGCTTCGGTCAACTTTGAAGCTTGTCGAAACGAAATAAAGAAAGACCAAAATGGACGAACTTGGTTAAGGTGGATGATTCTTGGACCAAATCTCTCTTAGATGGTCTCAAACTTCTCCACATGGTTTCTTGTGTCATATTACATCAATCTATGCTTGACAATTGGCTTCGGTCAACTTTGAAGCTTGTCGAAACGAAGAAAGACCAAAATGGACGAACTTGGTTAAGGTGGATGATTCTTGGACCAAATCTCTCTTAGTTGGTCTCAAACTTCTCCACATGGTTTCTTGTGTCATATTACATCAATCTATGCTAGACAATTGGCTTCGGTCAACTTTGAAGCTTGTCGAAACAAAGAAAGACCAAAATGGACGAACTTGGTTAAGGTGGATGATTCTTGGACCAAATCTCTCTTAGATGGTCTCAAACTTCTCCACATGGTTTCTTGTGTCATATTACATCAATCTATGCTAGACAATTGGCTTCGGTCAACTTTGAAGCTTGTCGAAACCAAGAAAGACCAAAATGGACGAACTTGGTTAAGGTGGATGATTCTTGGACCAAATCTCTCTTAGTTGGTCTCAAACTTCTCCACATGGTTTCTTGTGTCATATTACATCAATCTATGCTTGACAATTGGCTTCGGTCAACTTTGAAGCTTGTCGAAACAAGAAAGACCAAAATGGACGAACTTGGTTAAGGTGGATGATTCTTGGACCAAATCTCTCTTAGTTGGTCTCAAACTTCTCCACATGGTTTCTTGTGTCATATTACATCAATCTATGCTTGACAATTGGCTTCGGTCAACTTTGAAGCTTGTCGAAACAAAGAAAGACCAAAATGGACGAACTTGGTTAAGGTGGATGATTCTTGGACCAAATCTCTCTTGTTGGTCTCAAACTTCTCCACATGGTTTCTTGTGTCATATTACATCAATCTATGCTTGACAATTGGCTTCGGTCAACTTTGAAGCTTGTCGAAACGAAGAAAGACCAAAATGGACGAACTTGGTTAAGGTGGATGATTCTTGGACCAAATCTCTCTTAGTTGGTCTCAAACTTCTCCACATGGTTTCTTGTCATATTACATCAATCTATGCTAGACAATTGGCTTCGGTCAACTTTGAAGCTTGTCGAAACGAAGAAAGACCAAAATGGACGAACTTGGTTAAGGTGGATGATTCTTGGACCAAATCTCTCTTAGTTGGTCTCAAACTTCTCCACATGGTTTCTTGTGTCATATTACATCAATCTATGCTTGACAATTGGCTTCGGTTAACTTTGAAGCTTGTCGAAACAAAGAAAGACCAAAATGGACGAACTTGGTTAAGGTGGATGATTCTTGGACCAAATCTCTCTTAGTTGGTCTCAAACTTCTCCACATGGTTTCTTGTGTCATATTACATCAATCTATGCTTGACAATTGGCTTCGGTCAACTTTGAAGCTTGTCGAAACGAAGAAAGACCAAAATGGACGAACTTGGTTAAGGTGGATGATTCTTGGACCAAATCTCTCTTAGATGGTCTCAAACTTCTCCACATGGTTTCTTGTGTCATATTACATCAATCTATGCTTGACAATTGGCTTCGGTCAACTTTGAAGCTTGTCGAAACCAAGAAAGACCAAAATGGACGAAAATTAAACTGGTTATGGATGATTCTTGACCAAATCTCTCTTAGTTGGTCTCAAACTTCTCCACATGGTTTCTTGTGTCATATTACATCAATCTATGCTAGACAATTGGCTTCGGTCAACTTTGAAGCTTGTCGAAACAAAGAAAGACCAAAATGGACGAACTTGTTAAGGTGGATGATTCTTGGACCAAATCTCTCTTAGATGGTCTCAAACTTCTCCACATGGTTTCTTGTGTCATATTACATCAATCTATGCTTGACAATTGGCTTTGATCAACTTTGAAGCTTGTCGAAACAAGAAAGACCAAAATGGACGAACTTGGTTAAGGTGGATGATTCTTGGACCAAATCTCTCTTAGTTGGTCTCAAACTTCTCCACATGGTTTCTTGTGTCATATTACATCAATCTATGCTAGACAATTGGCTTCGGTCAACTTTGAAGCTTGTCGAAAAAAAGAAAGACCAAAATGGACGACTTGGTTAAGGTGGATGATTCTTGGACCAAATCTCTCTTAATGGTCTCAAACTTCTCCACATGGTTTCTTGTGTCATATTACATCAATCTATGCTAGACAATTGGCTTCGGTCAACTTTGAAGCTTGTCGAAACGAAGAAAGACCAAAATGGACGAACTTGGTTAAGGTGGATGATTCTTGGACCAAATCTCTCTTAGTTGGTCTCAAACTTCTCCACATGGTTTCTTGTGTCATATTACATCAATCTATGCTTGACAATTGGCTTCGGTCAACTTTGAAGCTTGTCGAAATAAAGAAAGACCAAAATGGACGAACTTGGTTAAGGTGGATGATTCTTGGACCAAATCTCTCTTAGATGGTCTCAAACTTCTCCACATGGTTTCTTGTGTCATATTACATCAATCTATGCTTGACAATTGGCTTCGGTCAACTTTGAAGCTTGTCGAAAACGAAGAAAGACCAAAATGGACGAACTTGGTTAAGGTGGATGATTCTTGGACCAAATCTCTCTTAGTTTGTCTCAAACTTCTCCACATGGTTTCTTGTGTCATATTACATCAATCTATGCTAGACAATTGGCTTCGGTCAACTTTGAAGCTTGTCGAAACAAAGAAAGACCAAAATGGACGAACTTGGTTAAGGTGGATGATTCTTGGACCAAATCTCTCTTAGATGGTCTCAAACTTCTCCACATGGTTTCTTGTGTCATATTACATCAATCTATGCTAGACAATTGGCTTCGGTCAACTTTGAAGCTTGTCGAAACCAAGAAAGACCAAAATGGACGAACTTGGTTAAGGTGGATGATTCTTGGACCAAATCTCTCTTAGTTGGTCTCAAACTTCTCCACATGGTTTCTTGTGTCATATTACATCAATCTATGCTAGACAATTGGCTTCGGTCAACTTTGAAGCTTGTCGAAACAAAGAAAGACCAAAATGGACGAACTTGGTTAAGGTGGATGATTCTTGGACCAAATCTCTCTTGATGGTCTCAAACTTCTCCACATGGTTTCTTGTGTCATATTACATCAATCTATGCTAGACAATTGGCTTCGGTCAACTTTGAAGCTTGTCGAAACAAGAAAGACCAAAATGGACGAACTTGGTTAAGGTGGATGATTCTTGGACCAAATCTCTCTTAGTTGGTCTCAAACTTCTCCACATGGTTTCTTGTGTCATATTACATCAATCTATGCTTGACATTGGCTTCGGTCAACTTTGAAGCTTGTCGAAAAAAGAAAGACCAAAATGGACGAACTTGTTAAGGTGATGATTCTTGGACCAACCTCTCTAGTTGGTCCCAAACTCTCCACATGGTTTTCTTGTGTCATATTACATCAATCTATGCTTGACAATTGGCTTCGATTAACTTTGAAACTTGTCGAAACAAGAAAAAAAA
>CM039430.1:10753131-10901051 GCA_022379115.2 Bauhinia variegata
TTACATCAATTATGCTAGACAATGGCTTCGGTCAAACTTTGATGCTTGTCAAACAAAAGAAAGGACCAAAATGGATGAAACTTGGTTAAGGTGGATGATTCTTGGACCAAATCTCTCTTTAGATGGTCTCAAACTTCTCCACATGGTTTCTTGTATTATATTACATTCAATCTATGCTAGACAATTGGCTTCGGTGAACTTTGAAGCTTGTCGAAACCAAGAAAGACCAAAATGGACGAACTTGGTTAAGGTGGATGATTCTTGGACCAAATCTCTCTTAGATGGTCTCAAACTTTCCACATGGTTTCTTGTGTCATATTACATCAATCTATGCTAGACAATTGGCTTCGGTCAACTTTGAAGCTTGTCGAAACAAAGAAAGACCAAAATGGACGAACTTGGTTAAGGTGGATGATTCTTGGACCAAATCTCTCTTAGATGGTCTCAAACTTCTCCACATGGTTTCTTGTGTCATATTACATCAATCTATGCTAGACAATTCTCGAAACATAAAGAAAGACCAAAATGGACGAACTTGGTTAAGGTGGATGATTCTTGGACCAAATCTCTCTTAGATGGTCTCAAACTTCTCCACATGGTTTCTTGTGTCATATTACATCAATCTATGCTAGACAATTGGCTTCGGTCAACTTTGAAGCTTGTCGAAACAAAGAAAGAAAGACC
This sequence comes from Bauhinia variegata, assembly GCA_022379115.2. Classification (NCBI taxonomy): domain Eukaryota; kingdom Viridiplantae; phylum Streptophyta; class Magnoliopsida; order Fabales; family Fabaceae; genus Bauhinia; species Bauhinia variegata. The sequence goes on from CM039430.1 coordinate 10,753,816, forward strand.
AAATGGACGAACTTGGTTAAGGTGGATGATTCTTGGACCAAATCTCTCTTAGATGGTCTCAACTTCTCCACATGGTTTCTTGTGTCATATTACATTAATCTATGCTAGACAATTGTCGAAAAAAAAAAAGAAAGACCAAAATGGACGAACTTGGTTAAGGTGGATGATTCTTGGACCAAATCTCTCAAAGATGGTCTCAAACTGCTCCACATGGTTTCTTGTGTCATATTACATCAATCTATGCTAGACAATTGGCTTCGGTCAACTTTGAAGCTTGTCGAACAAAGAAAGACCAAAATGGACGAACTTGGTTAAGGTGGATGATTCTTGGACCAAATCTCTCTTAGATGGTCTCAAACTTCTCCACATGGTTTCTTGTGTCATATTACATCAATCTATGCTAACAATTGGCTTCGGTAATTTTGAAGCTTGTCGAAACAAAGAAAGACCAAATGGACGAACTTGGTTAAGGTGGATGATTCTTGGACCAAATCTCTCTTAGATGGTGTCAAACTTCTCCACATGGTTTCTTGTGTCATATTACATCAATCTATGCTAGACAATTGGCTTCGGTCAACTTTGAAGCTTGTCGAAACCAAGAAAGACCAAAATGGACGAACTTGGTTAAGGTGGATGATTCTTGGACCAAATCTCTCTTAGATGGTCTCAAACTTCTCCACATGGTTTCTTGTGTCATATTACATCAATCTATGCTAGACAATTGGCTTCGGTCAACTTTGAAGCTTGTCGAAACAAAGAAAGACCAAAATGGACGAACTTGGTTAAGGTGGATGATTCTTGGACCAAATCTCTCTTAGATGGTCTCAAACTTCTCCACATGGTTTCTTGTGTCATATTACATCAATCTATGCTAGACAATTGGCTTCGGTCAACTTTGAAGCTTGTCGAAACAAAGAAAGACCAAAATGGACGAACTTGGTTAAGGTGGATGATTCTTGGACCAAATCTCTCTTAGATGGTCTCAAACTTCTCCACATGGTTTCTTGTATTATATTACATCAATCTATGCTAGACAATTGGCTTCGGTCAACTTTGAAGCTTGTCAAAAAACCAAGAAAGACCAAAATGGACACTTGGTTAAGGTGGATGATTCTTGGACAAATCTCTCTTAGATGGTCTCAAACTTCTCCACATGGTTTCTTGTGTCATATTACATTAATCTATGCTAGACAATTGGCTTCGGTTAACTTTGAAGCTTGTCGAACAAAAAGAAAGACAAAATGGACGAACTTGGTTAAGGTGGATGATTCTTGGACCCAAATCTCTCTTAGATGGTCTCAAACTTTCCACATGGTTTCTTGTGTCATATTACATCAATCTATGCTAGACAATTGGCTTCGGTCAACTTTGAAGCTTGTCGAAACAAAGAAAGACCAAAATGGACGAACTTGGTTAAGGTGGATGATTCTTGGACCAAATCTCTCTTAGATGGTCTCAAACTTCTCCACATGGTTTCTTGTGTCATATTACATCAATCTATGCTAGACAATTGGCTTCGGTCAACTTTGAAGCTTGTCGAAACCAGAAAGACCAAAATGGACGAACTTGGTTAAGGTGGATGATTCTTGGACCAAATCTCTCAAAGATGGTCTCAAACTGCTCCACATGGTTTCTTGTGTCATATTACATCAATCTATGCTAGACAATTGGCTTCGGCAACTTTGATGCTTGTCGAAACAAAGAAAGAAAGACCAAAATGGACGAACTTGGTTAAGGTGGATGATTCTTGGACCAAATCTCTCTTAGATGGTCTCAAACTTCTCCACATGGTTTCTTGTGTCATATTACATCAATCTATGCTAGACAATTGGCTTCGGTTACTTTGAAGCTTGTCGAAACAAAGAAAGACCAAAATGGACGAACTTGGTTAAGGTGGATGATTCTTGGACCAAATCTCTCTTAGATGGTCTCAAACTTCTCCACATGGTTTCTTGTATTCATATTACATCAATCTATGCTAGACAATGGCTTCGGTCAACTTTGAAGCTTGTCGAAACCAAGAAAGACCAAAATGGACGAACTTGGTTAAGGTGGATGATTCTTGGACCAAATCTCTCTTAGATGGTCTCAAACTTCTCCACATGGTTTCTTGTGTCATATTACATTCAATCTATGCTAGACAATTGGCTTTGGTTAACTTTGAAGCTTGTCGAAACAAAGAAAGACCAAAATGGACGAACTTGGTTAAGGTGGATGATTCTTGGACCAAATCTCTCTTAGATGGTCCCAAACTTCTCCACATGGTTTCTTGTGTTTATTACATCAATCTATGCTAGACAATTGGCTTCGGTCAACTTTGAAGCTTGTCGAAACCAAGAAAGACCAAAATGGACGAACTTGGTTAAGGTGGATGATTCTTGGACCAAATCTCTCTTAGATGGTCTCAAACTTCTCCACATGGTTTCTTGTGTCATATTACATCAATCTATGCTAGACAATTGGCTTCGGTCAACTTTGAAGCTTGTCGAAACCAAGAAAGACCAAAATGGACGAACTTGGTTAAGGTGGATGATTCTTGGACCAAATCTCTCTTGATGGTCTCAAACTTCTCCACATGGTTTCTTGTGTCATATCTACATTATCTATGCTAGACAATTGTCGAAACATAGAAAGACCAAAATGGACGAACTTGGTTAAGGTGGATGATTCTTGGACCAAATCTCTCAGATGGTCTCAAACTTCTCCACATGGTTTCTTGTGTCATATTACATCAATCTATGCTAGACAATTGGCTTCGGTCAACTTTGAAGCTTGTCGAAACAAAGAAAGACCAAAATGGACGAACTTGGTTAAGGTGGATGATTCTTGGACCAAATCTCTCTTAGATGGTCTCAAACTTCTCCACATGGTTTCTTGTGTCATATTACATCAATCTATGCTAGACAATTGGCTTCGGTTAACTTTGAAGCTTGTCGAAACAAAGAAAGACCAAAATGGACGAACTTGGTTAAGGTGGATGATTCTTGGACCAAATCTCTCTTAGATGGTCTCAAACTTCTCCACATGGTTTCTTGTGTCATATTACATCAATCTATGCTAGACAATTGGCTTCGGTCAACTTTGAAGTTTGTCGAAACCAAGAAAGACCAAAATGGACGAACTTGGTTAAGGTGGATGATTCTTGGACCAAATCTCTCTTAGATGGTCTCAAACTTCTCCACATGGTTTCTTGTGTCATATTACATCAATCTATGCTAGACAATTGGCTTCGGCAACTTTGAAGCTTGTCGAAACAAGAAAGACCAAAATGGACGAACTTGGTTAAGGTGGATGATTCTTGGACCAAATCTCTCTTAGATGGTCTCAAACTTCTCCACATGGTTTCTTGTGTCATATTACATCAATCTATGCTAGACAATTGGCTTCGGTTAACTTTGAAGCTTGTCGAAACAAAGAAAGACCAAAATGGACGAACTTGGTTAAGGTGGATGATTCTTGGACCAAATCTCTCTTAGATGGTCCAAACTTCTCCACATGGTTTCTTGTGTCATATTACATCAATCTATGCTAGACAATTGGCTTCGGTTAACTTTGAAGCTTGTCGAAACCAAGAAAGACAAAATGGAGGAACTTGGTTAAGGTGGATGATTCTTGGACCAAATCTCTCTTAGATGGTCTCAAACTTCACCACATGGTTTCTTGTGTCATTACATCAATCTAGCTAGACAATTGGCTTCGGTCAACTTTGAAGATGCTTGTCGAAACAAAGAAAGACCAAAATGGACGAACTTGGTTAAGGTGGATGATTCTTGGACCAAATCTCTCTTAGATGGTCTCAAACTTCTCACATGGTTTCTTGTGTCATATTACATCAATCTATGCTAGACAATTGGCTTCGGTTAATTTTGAAGCTTGTCGAAACAAAGAAAGACCAAAATGGACGAACTTGGTTAAGGTGGATGATTCTTGGACCAAATCTCTCTTAGATGGTCTCAAACTTCTCCACATGGTTTCTTGTGTCATATTACATTAATCTATGCTAGACAATTGGCTTCGGTCAACTTTGAAGCTTGTCGAAACCAAGAAAGACCAAAATGGACGAACTTGGTTAAGGTGGATGATTCTTGGCCAAATCTCTCTTAGATGGTCTCAAACTTCTCCACATGGTTTCTTGTGTCATATTACATCAATCTATGCTAGACAATTGGCTTCGGTCAACTTTGAAGCTTGTCGAAACAAAGAAAGACCAAAATGGACGAACTTGGTTAAGGTGGATGATTCTTGGACCAAATCTCTCTTAGATGGTCTCAAACTTTCCACATGGTTTCTTGTGTCATATTACATTAATCTATGCTAGACAATTGTCGAAAATAGAAAGACCAAAATGGACGAACTTGGTTAAGGTGGATGATTCTTGGACCAAATCTCTCTTAGATGGTCTCAAACTGCTCCACATGGTTTCTTGTGTCATATTACATCAATCTATGCTAGACAATTGGCTTCGGTCAACTTTGAAGCTTGTCGAAACAAAGAAAGACAAAATGGACGAACTTGGTTAAGGTGGATGATTCTTGGACCAAATCTCTCTTAGATGGTCTCAAACTTCTCCACATGGTTTCTTGTGTCATATTACATCAATCTATGCTAGACAATTGGCTTCGGTGAACTTTGAAGCTTGTCGAAACCAAAGAAAGACCAAAATGGACGAACTTGGTTAAGGTGGATGATTCTTGGACCAAATCTCTCTTAGATGGTCTCAAACTTCTCCACATGGTTTCTTGTGTCATATTACATCAATCTATGCTAGACAATTGGCTTCGGTCAACTTTGAAGCTTGTCGAAACAAAGAAAGACCAAAATGGACGAACTTGGTTAAGGTGGATGATTCTTGGACCAAATCTCTCTTAGATGGTCTCAAACTTCTCCACATGGTTTCTTGTGTCATATTACATTAATCTATGCTAGACGCTCGGACAATTGTCGAAACATAGAAAGACCAAAATGGACGAACTTGGTTAAGGTGGATGATTCTTGGACCAAATCTCTCTTAGATGGTCTCAAACTTCTCCACATGGTTTCTTGTGTCATATTACATCAATCTATGCTAGACAATTGGCTTCGGTTACTTTGAAGCTTGTCGAAACAAAGAAAGACCAAAATGGACGAACTTGGTTAAGGTGGATGATTCTTGGACCAAATCTCTCTTAGATGGTCCCAAACTTCTCCACATGGTTTCTTGTGTTATATTACATCAATCTATGCTAGACAATTGGTTTCGGTCAACTTTGAAGCTTGTCGAAACCAAGAAAGACCAAAATGGACGAACTTGGTTAAGGTGGATGATTCTTGGACCAAATCTCTCTTAGATGGTCTCAAACTTCTCCACATGGTTTCTTGTGTCATATTACATCAATCTATGCTAGACAATTGGCTTCGGTTAACTTTGAAGCTTGTCGAAACAAAGAAAGACCAAAATGGACGAACTTGGTTAAGGTGGATGATTCTTGAAAAATCTCTCTTAGATGGTCTCAAACTACTCCACATGGTTTCTTGTGTCATATTACATCAATCTATGCTAGACAATTGGCTTCGGTCAACTTTGAAGCTTGTCGAAACCAAGAAAGACGAAAATGGACGAACTTGGTTAAGGTGGATGATTCTTGGACCAAATCTCTCTTAGATGGTCTCAAACTTCTCCACATGGTTTCTTGTGTCATATTACATCAATCTATGCTAGACAATTGGCTTCGGTCAACTTTGAAGCTTGTCGAAACAAAGAAAGACCAAAATGGACGAACTTGGTTAAGGTGGATGATTCTTGGACCAAATCTCTCTTAGATTGTCTCAAACTTCTCCACATGGTTTCTTGTGTCATATTACATCAATCTATGCTAGACAATTGGCTTCGTCGATCAACTTTGAAGCTTGTCGAAACAAAGAAAGACCAAAATGGACGAACTTGGTTAAGGTGGATGATTCTTGGACCAAATCTCTCTTAGATGGTCTCAAACTTCTCCACATGGTTTCTTGTGTATATTACATCAATCTATGCTAGACAATTGGCTTCGGTAAACTTTGAAGCTTGTCGAAACCAAGAAAGACCAAAATGGACGAACTTGGTTAAGGTGGATGATTCTTGGACCAAATCTCTCTTAGATGGTCTCAAACTTCTCCACATGGTTTCTTGTGTTATATTACATCAATCTATGCTAGACAATTGGCTTCGGTAACTTTGAAGCTTGTCGAAACTAAGAAAGACCAAAATGGACGAACTTGGTTAAGGTGGATGATTCTTGGACCAAATCTCTCTTAGATGGTCTCAAACTTCTCCACATGGTTTCTTGTGTATATTACATCAATCTATGCTAGACAATTGGCTTCGGTAAACTTTGAAGCTTGTCGAAACCAAGAAAGACCAAAATGGACGAACTTGGTTAAGGTGGATGATTCTTGGACCAAATCTCTCTTAGATGGTCTCAAACTTCTCCACATGGTTTCTTGTGTCATATTACATCAATCTATGCTAGACAATTGGCTTCGGTCAACTTTGAAGCTTGTCGAAACAAAGAAAGACCAAAATGGACGAACTTGGTTAAGGTGGATGATTCTTGGACCAAATCTCTCTTAGATGGTCTCAAACTTCTCCACATGGTTTCTTGTGTCATATTACATCAATCTATGCTAGACAATTGGCTTCGGTCAACTTTGAAGCTTGTCGAAACAAAGAAAGACCAAAATGGACGAACTTGGTTAAGGTGGATGATTCTTGGACCAAATCTCTCTTAGATGGTCTCAAACTTCTCCACATGGTTTCTTGTGTTATATTACATCAATCTATGCTAGACAATTGGCTTCGGTCAACTTTGAAGCTTGTCGAAACCAAGAAAGAACCAAAATGGACGAACTTGGTTAAGGTGGATGATTCTTGGACCAAATCTTCTTAGATGGTCTCAAACTTCTCCACATGGTTTCTTGTATTATATTACATCAATCTATGCTAGACAATTGGCTTCGGTAACTTTGAAGCTTGTCGAAACCAAGAAAGACCAAAATGGACGAACTTGGTTAAGGTGGATGATTCTTGGACCAAATCTCTCTTAGATGGTCTCAAACTTCTCCACATGGTTTCTTGTGTTATATTACATCAATCTATGCTAGACAATTGGCTTCGGTCAACTTTGAAGCTTGTCGAAACAAAGAAAGACCAAAATGGACGAACTTGGTTAAGGTGGATGATTCTTGGACCAAATCTCTCTTAGATGGTCTCAAACTTCTCCACATGGTTTCTTGTGTTATATTACATCAATCTATGCTAGACAATTGGCTTCGGTGAACTTTGAAGCTTGTCGAAACCAAGAAAGACCAAAATGGACGAACTTGGTTAAGGTGGATGATTCTTGGACCAAATCTCTCTTAGATGGTCTCAAACTTCTCCACATGGTTTCTTGTGTCATATTACATCAATCTATGCTAGACAATTGGCTTCGGTTAACTTTGAAGCTTGTCGAAACAAAGAAAGACCAAAATGGACGAACTTGGTTAAGGTGGATGATTCTTGGACCAAATCTCTCTTAGATGGTCTCAAACTTCTCCACATGGTTTCTTGTGTTATATTACATCAATCTATGCTAGACAATTGGCTTCGGTGAACTTTGAAGCTTGTCGAAACCAAGAAAGACCAAAATGGACGAACTTGGTTAAGGTGGATGATTCTTGGACCAAATCTCTCTTAGATGGTCTCAAACTTCTCCACATGGTTTCTTGTGTCATATTACATCAATCTATGCTAGACAATTGGCTTCGGTTAACTTTGAAGCTTGTCGAAAACAAGAAAGACAAAATGGACGAACTTGGTTAAGGTGGATGATTCTTGGACCAAATCTCTCTTAGATGGTCTCAAACTTCTCCACATGGTTTCTTGTGTCATATTACATTCAATCTATGCTAGACAATTGGCTTCGGTTAACTTTGAAGCTTGTAAACAAAGAAAGACCAAAATGGACGAACTTGGTTAAGGTGGATGATTCTTGGACCAAATCTCTCTTAGATGGTCCAAACTTCTCCACATGGTTTCTTGTGTTATATTACATCAATCTATGCTAGACAATTGGCTTCGGTCAACTTTGAAGCTTGTCGAAACAAGAAAGACCAAAATGGACGAACTTGGTTAAGGTGGATGATTCTTGGACCAAATCTCTCTTAGATGGTCTCAAACTTCTTCACATGGTTTCTTGTGTCATATTACATTAATCTATGCTAGACAATTGGCTTCGGTTAACTTTGAAGCTTGTCGAAACAAAGAAAGACCAAAATGGACGAACTTGGTTAAGGTGGATGATTCTTGGACCAAATCTCTCTTAGATGGTCTCAAACTTCTCCACATGGTTTCTTGTGTCATATTACATTAATCTATGCTAGACAATTGGCTTCGGTTAACTTTGAAGCTTGTATAAACAAAGAAAGACCAAAATGGACGAACTTGGTTAAGGTGGATGATTCTTGGACCAAATCTCTCTTAGATGGTCTCAAACTTCTCCACATGGTTTCTTGTGTCATATTACATTAATCTATGCTAGACAATTGTCGAAACTTTGAAGAAAGACCAAAAAAAAAAAAAATGGACGAACTTGGTTAAGGTGGATGATTCTTGGACCAAATCTCTCTTAGATGGTCTCAAACTTCTCCACATGGTTTCTTGTGTCATATTACATCAATCTATGCTAGACAATTGGCTTCGGTCAACTTTGAAGCTTGTCGAAACCAGAAAGACCAAAATGGACGAACTTGGTTAAGGTGGATGATTCTTGGACCAAATCTCTCTTAGATGGTCTCAAACTTCTCCACATGGTTTTTTGTGTCATATTACATCAATCTATGCTAGACAATTGGCTTCGGTAACTTTGAAGCTTGTCGAAACAAAGAAAGACCAAAATGGACGAACTTGGTTAAGGTGGATGATTCTTGGACCAAATCTCTCTTAGATGGTCTCAAACTTCTCCACATGGTTTCTTGTGTTATATTACATCAATCTATGCTAGACAATTGGCTTCGGTTAACTTTGAAGCTTGTCGAAACAAAGAAAGACCAAAATGGACGAACTTGGTTAAGGTGGATGATTCTTGGACCAAATCTCTCTTAGATGGTCTCAAACTTCTCCACATGGTTTCTTGTGTCATATTACATCAATCTATGCTAGACAATTGGCTTCGGTTAACTTTGAAGCTTGTCGAAACCAAGAAAGACCAAAATGGACGAACTTGGTTAAGGTGGATGATTCTTGGACCAAATCTCTCTTAGATGGTCTCAAACTTCTCCACATGGTTTCTTGTGTCATTTACATTCTATCTATGGTAGACAATTGTCGAAACAAGAAAGACCAAAATGGACGAACTTGGTTAAGGTGGATGATTCTTGGACCAAATCTCTCTTAGATGGTCTCAAACTTCTCCACATGGTTTCTTGTGTTATATTACATCAATCTATGCTAGACAATTGGCTTCGGTCAACTTTGAAGCTTGTCGAAACCAAGAAAGACCAAAATGGACGAACTTGGTTAAGGTGGATGATTCTTGGACCAAATCTCTCTTAGATGGTCTCAAACTTCTCCACATGGTTTCTTGTGTCATATTACATCAATCTATGCTAGACAATTGGCTTCGGTCAACTTTGAAGCTTGTCGAAACAAAGAAAGACCAAAATGGACGAACTTGGTTAAGGTGGATGATTCTTGGACCAAATCTCTCTTAGATGGTCTCAAACTTCTCCACATGGTTTCTTGTGTTATATTACATCAATCTATGCTAGACAATTGGCTTCGGTCAACTTTGAAGCTTGTCGAACAAAGAAAGACCAAAATGGACGAACTTGGTTAAGGTGGATGATTCTTGGACCAAATCTCTCTTAGATGGTCTCAAACTTCTCCACATGGTTTCTTGTGTCATATTACATCAATCTATGCTAGACAATTGGCTTCGGTTAACTTTGAAGCTTGTCGAAACAAAGAAAGACCAAAATGGACGAACTTGGTTAAGGTGGATGATTCTTGGACCAAATCTCTCTTAGATGGTCTCAAACTTCTCCACATGGTTTCTTGTGTCATATTACATCAATCTATGCTAGACAATTGGCTTCGGTCAACTTTGAAGCTTGTCGAAACAAAGAAAGACCAAAATGGACGAACTTGGTTAAGGTGGATGATTCTTGGACCAAATCTCTCTTAGATGGTCTCAAACTTCTCCACATGGTTTCTTGTGTCATATTACATTAATCTATGCTAGACAATTGTCGAAACAAAGAAAGACCAAAATGGACGAACTTGGTTAAGGTGGATGATTCTTGGACCAAATCTCTCTTAGATGGTCTCAAACTTCTCCACATGGTTTCTTGTGTTATATTACATCAATCTATGCTAGACAATTGGCTTCGGTCAACTTTGAAGCTTGTCGAAACAAAGAAAGACCAAAATGGACGAACTTGGTTAAGGTGGATGATTCTTGGACCAAATCTCTCTTAGATGGTCTCAAACTTCTCCACATGGTTTCTTGTGTCATATTACATAATCTATGCTAGACAATTGGCTTCGGTTAACTTTGAAGCTTGTCGAAACAAAGAAAGACCAAAATGGACGAACTTGGTTAAGGTGGATGATTCTTGGACCAAATCTCTCTTAGATGGTCTCAAACTTCTCCACATGGTTTCTTGTGTCATATTACATCAATCTATGCTAGACAATTGGCTTCGGTCAACTTTGAAGCTTGTCGAAACCAAGAAAGACCAAAATGGACGAACTTGGTTAAGGTGGATGATTCTTGGACCAAATCTCTCAAAGATGGTCTCAAACTTCTCCACATGGTTTCTTGTGTCATATTACATCAATCTATGCTAGACAATTGGCTTCGGTCAACTTTGAAGCTTGTCGAAACAAAGAAAGACCAAAATGGACGAACTTGGTTAAGGTGGATGATTCTTGGACCAAATCTCTCTTAGATGGTCTCAAACTTCTCCACATGGTTTCTTGTGTCATATTACATCAATCTATGCTAGACAATTGGCTTCGGTCAACTTTGAAGCTTGTCGAAACAAAGAAAGACCAAAATGGACGAACTTGGTTAAGGTGGATGATTCTTGGACCAAATCTCTCTTAGATGGTCTCAAACTTCTCCACATGGTTTCTTGTGTTATATTACATCAATCTATGCTAGACAATTGGCTTCGGTCAACTTTGAAGCTTGTCGAAACCAAGAAAGACCAAAATGGACGAACTTGGTTAAGGTGGATGATTCTTGGACCAAATCTCTCTTAGATGGTCTCAAACTTCTCCACATGGTTTCTTGTGTCATATTACATCAATCTATGCTAGACAATTGGCTTCGGTCAACTTTGAAGCTTGTCGAAAACAAGAAAGACCAAAATGGACGAACTTGGTTAAGGTGGATGATTCTTGGACCAAATCTCTCTTAGATGGTCTCAAACTTCTCCACATGGTTTCTTGTGTCATATTACATCAATCTATGCTAGACAATTGGCTTCGGTCAACTTTGAAGCTTGTCGAAACCAAGAAAGACCAAAATGGACGAACTTGGTTAAGGTGGATGATTCTTGGACCAAATCTCTCTTAGATGGTCTCAAACTTCTCCACATGGTTTCTTGTGTCATATTACATCAATCTATGCTAGACAATTGGCTTCGGTCAACTTTGAAGCTTGTCGAAACCAAGAAAGACCAAAATGGACGAACTTGGTTAAGGTGGATGATTCTTGGACCAAATCTCTCTTAGATGGTCTCAAACTTCTCCACATGGTTTCTTGTGTCATATTACATCAATCTATGCTAGACAATTGGCTTCGGTCAACTTTGAAGCTTGTCGAAACAAAGAAAGACCAAAATGGACGAACTTGGTTAAGGTGGATGATTCTTGGACCAAATCTCTCTTAGATGGTCTCAAACTTCTCCACATGGTTTCTTGTGTCATATTACATCAATCTATGCTAGACAATTGGCTTCGGTCAACTTTGAAGCTTGTCGAAACCAAGAAAGACCAAAATGGACGAACTTGGTTAAGGTGGATGATTCTTGGACCAAATCTCTCTTAGATGGTCTCAAACTTCTCCACATGGTTTCTTGTGTCATATTACATCAATCTATGCTAGACAATTGGCTTCGGTCAACTTTGAAGCTTGTCGAAACAAAGAAAGACCAAAATGGACGAACTTGGTTAAGGTGGATGATTCTTGGACCAAATCTCTCTTAGATGGTCTCAAACTTCTCCACATGGTTTCTTGTGTCATATTACATCAATCTATGCTAGACAATTGGCTTCGGTCAACTTTGAAGCTTGTCGAAACCAAGAAAGACCAAAATGGACGAACTTGGTTAAGGTGGATGATTCTTGGACCAAATCTCTCTTAGATGGTCTCAAACTTCTCCACATGGTTTCTTGTGTCATATTACATCAATCTATGCTAGACAATTGGCTTCGGTCAACTTTGAAGCTTGTCGAAACAAAGAAAGACCAAAATGGACGAACTTGGTTAAGGTGGATGATTCTTGGACCAAATCTCTCTTAGATGGTCTCAAACTTCTCCACATGGTTTCTTGTGTCATATTACATCAATCTATGCTAGACAATTGGCTTCGGTCAACTTTGAAGCTTGTCGAAACAAAGAAAGACCAAAATGGACGAACTTGGTTAAGGTGGATGATTCTTGGACCAAATCTCTCTTAGATGGTCTCAAACTTCTCCACATGGTTTCTTGTGTCATATTACATCAATCTATGCTAGACAATTGGCTTCGGTCAACTTTGAAGCTTGTCGAAACAAGAAAGACCAAAATGGACGAACTTGGTTAAGGTGGATGATTCTTGGACCAAATCTCTCTTAGATGGTCTCAAACTTCTCCACATGGTTTCTTGTGTCATATTACATCAATCTATGCTAGACAATTGGCTTCGTCAACTTTGAAGCTTGTCGAAACAAGAAAGACCAAAATGGACGAACTTGGTTAAGGTGGATGATTCTTGGACCAAATCTCTCTTAGATGGTCTCAAACTTCTCCACATGGTTTCTTGTGTCATATTACATCAATCTATGCTAGACAATTGGCTTCGGTCAACTTTGAAGCTTGTCGAAACCAAGAAAGACCAAAATGGACGAACTTGGTTAAGGTGGATGATTCTTGGACCAAATCTCTCTTAGATGGTCTCAAACTTCTCCACATGGTTTCTTGTGTCATATTACATCAATCTATGCTAGACAATTGGCTTCGGTCAACTTTGAAGCTTGTCGAAACCAAGAAAGACCAAAATGGACGAACTTGGTTAAGGTGGATGATTCTTGGACCAAATCTCTCTTAGATGGTCTCAAACTTCTCCACATGGTTTCTTGTGTCATATTACATCAATCTATGCTAGACAATTGGCTTCGGTCAACTTTGAAGCTTGTCGAAACAAAGAAAGACCAAAATGGACGAACTTGGTTAAGGTGGATGATTCTTGGACCAAATCTCTCTTAGATGGTCTCAAACTTCTCCACATGGTTTCTTGTGTCATATTACATCAATCTATGCTAGACAATTGGCTTCGGTCAACTTTGAAGCTTGTCGAAACCAAGAAAGACCAAAATGGACGAACTTGGTTAAGGTGGATGATTCTTGGACCAAATCTCTCTTAGATGGTCTCAAACTTCTCCACATGGTTTCTTGTGTCATATTACATCAATCTATGCTAGACAATTGGCTTCGGTCAACTTTGAAGCTTGTCGAAACAAAGAAAGACCAAAATGGACGAACTTGGTTAAGGTGGATGATTCTTGGACCAAATCTCTCTTAGATGGTCTCAAACTTCTCCACATGGTTTCTTGTGTCATATTACATCAATCTATGCTAGACAATTGGCTTCGGTCAACTTTGAAGCTTGTCGAAACCAAGAAAGACCAAAATGGACGAACTTGGTTAAGGTGGATGATTCTTGGACCAAATCTCTCTTAGATGGTCTCAAACTTCTCCACATGGTTTCTTGTGTCATATTACATCAATCTATGCTAGACAATTGGCTTCGGTCAACTTTGAAGCTTGTCGAAACAAAGAAAGACCAAAATGGACGAACTTGGTTAAGGTGGATGATTCTTGGACCAAATCTCTCTTAGATGGTCTCAAACTTCTCCACATGGTTTCTTGTGTCATATTACATCAATCTATGCTAGACAATTGGCTTCGGTCAACTTTGAAGCTTGTCGAAACAAAGAAAGACCAAAATGGACGAACTTGGTTAAGGTGGATGATTCTTGGACCAAATCTCTCTTAGATGGTCTCAAACTTCTCCACATGGTTTCTTGTGTCATATTACATCAATCTATGCTAGACAATTGGCTTCGGTCAACTTTGAAGCTTGTCGAAACAAAGAAAGACCAAAATGGACGAACTTGGTTAAGGTGGATGATTCTTGGACCAAATCTCTCTTAGATGGTCTCAAACTTCTCCACATGGTTTCTTGTGTCATATTACATCAATCTATGCTAGACAATTGGCTTCGGTCAACTTTGAAGCTTGTCGAAACAAAGAAAGACCAAAATGGACGAACTTGGTTAAGGTGGATGATTCTTGGACCAAATCTCTCTTAGATGGTCTCAAACTTCTCCACATGGTTTCTTGTGTCATATTACATCAATCTATGCTAGACAATTGGCTTCGGTCAACTTTGAAGCTTGTCGAAACCAAGAAAGACCAAAATGGACGAACTTGGTTAAGGTGGATGATTCTTGGACCAAATCTCTCTTAGATGGTCTCAAACTTCTCCACATGGTTTCTTGTGTCATATTACATCAATCTATGCTAGACAATTGGCTTCGGTCAACTTTGAAGCTTGTCGAAACAAAGAAAGACCAAAATGGACGAACTTGGTTAAGGTGGATGATTCTTGGACCAAATCTCTCTTAGATGGTCTCAAACTTCTCCACATGGTTTCTTGTGTCATATTACATCAATCTATGCTAGACAATTGGCTTCGGTCAACTTTGAAGCTTGTCGAAACAAAGAAAGACCAAAATGGACGAACTTGGTTAAGGTGGATGATTCTTGGACCAAATCTCTCTTAGATGGTCTCAAACTTCTCCACATGGTTTCTTGTGTCATATTACATCAATCTATGCTAGACAATTGTCGAAACAAAGAAAGACCAAAATGGACGAACTTGGTTAAGGTGGATGATTCTTGGACCAAATCTCTCTTAGATGGTCTCAAACTTCTCCACATGGTTTCTTGTGTCATATTACATCAATCTATGCTAGACAATTGGCTTCGGTCAACTTTGAAGCTTGTCGAAACAAAGAAAGACCAAAATGGACGAACTTGGTTAAGGTGGATGATTCTTGGACCAAATCTCTCTTAGATGGTCTCAAACTTCTCCACATGGTTTCTTGTGTCATATTACATCAATCTATGCTAGACAATTGGCTTCGGTCAACTTTGAAGCTTGTCGAAACAAAGAAAGACCAAAATGGACGAACTTGGTTAAGGTGGATGATTCTTGGACCAAATCTCTCTTAGATGGTCTCAAACTTCTCCACATGGTTTCTTGTGTCATATTACATCAATCTATGCTAGACAATTGGCTTCGGTCAACTTTGAAGCTTGTCGAAACCAAGAAAGACCAAAATGGACGAACTTGGTTAAGGTGGATGATTCTTGGACCAAATCTCTCTTAGATGGTCTCAAACTTCTCCACATGGTTTCTTGTGTCATATTACATCAATCTATGCTAGACAATTGGCTTCGGTCAACTTTGAAGCTTGTCGAAACCAAGAAAGACCAAAATGGACGAACTTGGTTAAGGTGGATGATTCTTGGACCAAATCTCTCTTAGATGGTCTCAAACTTCTCCACATGGTTTCTTGTGTCATATTACATCAATCTATGCTAGACAATTGGCTTCGGTCAACTTTGAAGCTTGTCGAAACAAAGAAAGACCAAAATGGACGAACTTGGTTAAGGTGGATGATTCTTGGACCAAATCTCTCTTAGATGGTCTCAAACTTCTCCACATGGTTTCTTGTGTCATATTACATCAATCTATGCTAGACAATTGGCTTCGGTCAACTTTGAAGCTTGTCGAAACAAAGAAAGACCAAAATGGACGAACTTGGTTAAGGTGGATGATTCTTGGACCAAATCTCTCTTAGATGGTCTCAAACTTCTCCACATGGTTTCTTGTGTCATATTACATCAATCTATGCTAGACAATTGGCTTCGGTCAACTTTGAAGCTTGTCGAAACCAAGAAAGACCAAAATGGACGAACTTGGTTAAGGTGGATGATTCTTGGACCAAATCTCTCTTAGATGGTCTCAAACTTCTCCACATGGTTTCTTGTGTCATATTACATCAATCTATGCTAGACAATTGGCTTCGGTCAACTTTGAAGCTTGTCGAAACCAAGAAAGACCAAAATGGACGAACTTGGTTAAGGTGGATGATTCTTGGACCAAATCTCTCTTAGATGGTCTCAAACTTCTCCACATGGTTTCTTGTGTCATATTACATCAATCTATGCTAGACAATTGGCTTCGGTCAACTTTGAAGCTTGTCGAAACAAGAAAGACCAAAATGGACGAACTTGGTTAAGGTGGATGATTCTTGGACCAAATCTCTCTTAGATGGTCTCAAACTTCTCCACATGGTTTCTTGTGTCATATTACATCAATCTATGCTAGACAATTGGCTTCGGTCAACTTTGAAGCTTGTCGAAACAAAGAAAGACCAAAATGGACGAACTTGGTTAAGGTGGATGATTCTTGGACCAAATCTCTCTTAGATGGTCTCAAACTTCTCCACATGGTTTCTTGTGTCATATTACATCAATCTATGCTAGACAATTGGCTTCGGTCAACTTTGAAGCTTGTCGAAACCAAGAAAGACCAAAATGGACGAACTTGGTTAAGGTGGATGATTCTTGGACCAAATCTCTCTTAGATGGTCTCAAACTTCTCCACATGGTTTCTTGTGTCATATTACATCAATCTATGCTAGACAATTGGCTTCGGTCAACTTTGAAGCTTGTCGAAACAAAGAAAGACCAAAATGGACGAACTTGGTTAAGGTGGATGATTCTTGGACCAAATCTCTCTTAGATGGTCTCAAACTTCTCCACATGGTTTCTTGTGTCATATTACATCAATCTATGCTAGACAATTGGCTTCGGTCAACTTTGAAGCTTGTCGAAACAAAGAAAGACCAAAATGGACGAACTTGGTTAAGGTGGATGATTCTTGGACCAAATCTCTCTTAGATGGTCTCAAACTTCTCCACATGGTTTCTTGTGTCATATTACATCAATCTATGCTAGACAATTGGCTTCGGTCAACTTTGAAGCTTGTCGAAACCAAGAAAGACCAAAATGGACGAACTTGGTTAAGGTGGATGATTCTTGGACCAAATCTCTCTTAGATGGTCTCAAACTTCTCCACATGGTTTCTTGTGTCATATTACATCAATCTATGCTAGACAATTGGCTTCGGTCAACTTTGAAGCTTGTCGAAACCAAGAAAGACCAAAATGGACGAACTTGGTTAAGGTGGATGATTCTTGGACCAAATCTCTCTTAGATGGTCTCAAACTTCTCCACATGGTTTCTTGTGTCATATTACATCAATCTATGCTAGACAATTGGCTTCGGTCAACTTTGAAGCTTGTCGAAACCAAGAAAGACCAAAATGGACGAACTTGGTTAAGGTGGATGATTCTTGGACCAAATCTCTCTTAGATGGTCTCAAACTTCTCCACATGGTTTCTTGTGTCATATTACATCAATCTATGCTAGACAATTGGCTTCGGTCAACTTTGAAGCTTGTCGAAACAAAGAAAGACCAAAATGGACGAACTTGGTTAAGGTGGATGATTCTTGGACCAAATCTCTCTTAGATGGTCTCAAACTTCTCCACATGGTTTCTTGTGTCATATTACATCAATCTATGCTAGACAATTGGCTTCGGTCAACTTTGAAGCTTGTCGAAACAAGAAAGACCAAAATGGACGAACTTGGTTAAGGTGGATGATTCTTGGACCAAATCTCTCTTAGATGGTCTCAAACTTCTCCACATGGTTTCTTGTGTCATATTACATCAATCTATGCTAGACAATTGGCTTCGGTCAACTTTGAAGCTTGTCGAAACAAAGAAAGACCAAAATGGACGAACTTGGTTAAGGTGGATGATTCTTGGACCAAATCTCTCTTAGATGGTCTCAAACTTCTCCACATGGTTTCTTGTGTCATATTACATCAATCTATGCTAGACAATTGGCTTCGGTCAACTTTGAAGCTTGTCGAAACAAAGAAAGACCAAAATGGACGAACTTGGTTAAGGTGGATGATTCTTGGACCAAATCTCTCTTAGATGGTCTCAAACTTCTCCACATGGTTTCTTGTGTCATATTACATCAATCTATGCTAGACAATTGGCTTCGGTCAACTTTGAAGCTTGTCGAAACAAAGAAAGACCAAAATGGACGAACTTGGTTAAGGTGGATGATTCTTGGACCAAATCTCTCTTAGATGGTCTCAAACTTCTCCACATGGTTTCTTGTGTCATATTACATCAATCTATGCTAGACAATTGGCTTCGGTCAACTTTGAAGCTTGTCGAAACAAAGAAAGACCAAAATGGACGAACTTGGTTAAGGTGGATGATTCTTGGACCAAATCTCTCTTAGATGGTCTCAAACTTCTCCACATGGTTTCTTGTGTCATATTACATCAATCTATGCTAGACAATTGGCTTCGGTCAACTTTGAAGCTTGTCGAAACAAAGAAAGACCAAAATGGACGAACTTGGTTAAGGTGGATGATTCTTGGACCAAATCTCTCTTAGATGGTCTCAAACTTCTCCACATGGTTTCTTGTGTCATATTACATCAATCTATGCTAGACAATTGGCTTCGGTCAACTTTGAAGCTTGTCGAAACAAAGAAAGACCAAAATGGACGAACTTGGTTAAGGTGGATGATTCTTGGACCAAATCTCTCTTAGATGGTCTCAAACTTCTCCACATGGTTTCTTGTGTCATATTACATCAATCTATGCTAGACAATTGGCTTCGGTCAACTTTGAAGCTTGTCGAAACAAAGAAAGACCAAAATGGACGAACTTGGTTAAGGTGGATGATTCTTGGACCAAATCTCTCTTAGATGGTCTCAAACTTCTCCACATGGTTTCTTGTGTCATATTACATCAATCTATGCTAGACAATTGGCTTCGGTCAACTTTGAAGCTTGTCGAAACCAAGAAAGACCAAAATGGACGAACTTGGTTAAGGTGGATGATTCTTGGACCAAATCTCTCTTAGATGGTCTCAAACTTCTCCACATGGTTTCTTGTGTCATATTACATCAATCTATGCTAGACAATTGGCTTCGGTCAACTTTGAAGCTTGTCGAAACCAAGAAAGACCAAAATGGACGAACTTGGTTAAGGTGGATGATTCTTGGACCAAATCTCTCTTAGATGGTCTCAAACTTCTCCACATGGTTTCTTGTGTCATATTACATCAATCTATGCTAGACAATTGGCTTCGGTCAACTTTGAAGCTTGTCGAAACCAAGAAAGACCAAAATGGACGAACTTGGTTAAGGTGGATGATTCTTGGACCAAATCTCTCTTAGATGGTCTCAAACTTCTCCACATGGTTTCTTGTGTCATATTACATCAATCTATGCTAGACAATTGGCTTCGGAAACGAAAAAGAAAGACCAAAATGGACGAACTTGGTTAAGGTGGATGATTCTTGGACCAAATCTCTCTTAGATGGTCTCAAACTTCTCCACATGGTTTCTTGTGTCATATTACATCAATCTATGCTAGACAATTGGCTTCGGTCAACTTTGAAGCTTGTCGAAACCAAGAAAGACCAAAATGGACGAACTTGGTTAAGGTGGATGATTCTTGGACCAAATCTCTCTTAGATGGTCTCAAACTTCTCCACATGGTTTCTTGTGTCATATTACATCAATCTATGCTAGACAATTGGCTTCGGTCAACTTTGAAGCTTGTCGAAACAAGAAAGACCAAAATGGACGAACTTGGTTAAGGTGGATGATTCTTGGACCAAATCTCTCTTAGATGGTCTCAAACTTCTCCACATGGTTTCTTGTGTCATATTACATCAATCTATGCTAGACAATTGGCTTCGGTCAACTTTGAAGCTTGTCGAAACCAAGAAAGACCAAAATGGACGAACTTGGTTAAGGTGGATGATTCTTGGACCAAATCTCTCTTAGATGGTCTCAAACTTCTCCACATGGTTTCTTGTGTCATATTACATCAATCTATGCTAGACAATTGGCTTCGGTCAACTTTGAAGCTTGTCGAAACAAAGAAAGACCAAAATGGACGAACTTGGTTAAGGTGGATGATTCTTGGACCAAATCTCTCTTAGATGGTCTCAAACTTCTCCACATGGTTTCTTGTGTCATATTACATCAATCTATGCTAGACAATTGGCTTCGGTCAACTTTGAAGCTTGTCGAAAACAAGAAAGACCAAAATGGACGAACTTGGTTAAGGTGGATGATTCTTGGACCAAATCTCTCTTAGATGGTCTCAAACTTCTCCACATGGTTTCTTGTGTCATATTACATCAATCTATGCTAGACAATTGGCTTCGGTCAACTTTGAAGCTTGTCGAAACAAAGAAAGACCAAAATGGACGAACTTGGTTAAGGTGGATGATTCTTGGACCAAATCTCTCTTAGATGGTCTCAAACTTCTCCACATGGTTTCTTGTGTCATATTACATCAATCTATGCTAGACAATTGGCTTCGGTCAACTTTGAAGCTTGTCGAAACCAAGAAAGACCAAAATGGACGAACTTGGTTAAGGTGGATGATTCTTGGACCAAATCTCTCTTAGATGGTCTCAAACTTCTCCACATGGTTTCTTGTGTCATATTACATCAATCTATGCTAGACAATTGGCTTCGGTCAACTTTGAAGCTTGTCGAAACCAAGAAAGACCAAAATGGACGAACTTGGTTAAGGTGGATGATTCTTGGACCAAATCTCTCTTAGATGGTCTCAAACTTCTCCACATGGTTTCTTGTGTCATATTACATCAATCTATGCTAGACAATTGGCTTCGGTCAACTTTGAAGCTTGTCGAAACAAAGAAAGACCAAAATGGACGAACTTGGTTAAGGTGGATGATTCTTGGACCAAATCTCTCTTA
This sequence comes from Bauhinia variegata, assembly GCA_022379115.2. Classification (NCBI taxonomy): domain Eukaryota; kingdom Viridiplantae; phylum Streptophyta; class Magnoliopsida; order Fabales; family Fabaceae; genus Bauhinia; species Bauhinia variegata. The sequence goes on from CM039430.1 coordinate 10,774,987, forward strand.
GATGGTCTCAAACTTCTCCACATGGTTTCTTGTGTCATATTACATCAATCTATGCTAGACAATTGGCTTCGGTCAACTTTGAAGCTTGTCGAAACAAGAAAGACCAAAATGGACGAACTTGGTTAAGGTGGATGATTCTTGGACCAAATCTCTCTTAGATGGTCTCAAACTTCTCCACATGGTTTCTTGTGTCATATTACATCAATCTATGCTAGACAATTGGCTTCGGTCAACTTTGAAGCTTGTCGAAACAAAGAAAGACCAAAATGGACGAACTTGGTTAAGGTGGATGATTCTTGGACCAAATCTCTCTTAGATGGTCTCAAACTTCTCCACATGGTTTCTTGTGTCATATTACATCAATCTATGCTAGACAATTGGCTTCGGTCAACTTTGAAGCTTGTCGAAACCAAGAAAGACCAAAATGGACGAACTTGGTTAAGGTGGATGATTCTTGGACCAAATCTCTCTTAGATGGTCTCAAACTTCTCCACATGGTTTCTTGTGTCATATTACATCAATCTATGCTAGACAATTGGCTTCGGTCAACTTTGAAGCTTGTCGAAACAAGAAAGACCAAAATGGACGAACTTGGTTAAGGTGGATGATTCTTGGACCAAATCTCTCTTAGATGGTCTCAAACTTCTCCACATGGTTTCTTGTGTCATATTACATCAATCTATGCTAGACAATTGGCTTCGGTCAACTTTGAAGCTTGTCGAAACCAAGAAAGACCAAAATGGACGAACTTGGTTAAGGTGGATGATTCTTGGACCAAATCTCTCTTAGATGGTCTCAAACTTCTCCACATGGTTTCTTGTGTCATATTACATCAATCTATGCTAGACAATTGGCTTCGGTCAACTTTGAAGCTTGTCGAAACAAAGAAAGACCAAAATGGACGAACTTGGTTAAGGTGGATGATTCTTGGACCAAATCTCTCTTAGATGGTCTCAAACTTCTCCACATGGTTTCTTGTGTCATATTACATCAATCTATGCTAGACAATTGGCTTCGGTCAACTTTGAAGCTTGTCGAAACCAAGAAAGACCAAAATGGACGAACTTGGTTAAGGTGGATGATTCTTGGACCAAATCTCTCTTAGATGGTCTCAAACTTCTCCACATGGTTTCTTGTGTCATATTACATCAATCTATGCTAGACAATTGGCTTCGGTCAACTTTGAAGCTTGTCGAAACCAAGAAAGACCAAAATGGACGAACTTGGTTAAGGTGGATGATTCTTGGACCAAATCTCTCTTAGATGGTCTCAAACTTCTCCACATGGTTTCTTGTGTCATATTACATCAATCTATGCTAGACAATTGGCTTCGGTCAACTTTGAAGCTTGTCGAAACAAAGAAAGACCAAAATGGACGAACTTGGTTAAGGTGGATGATTCTTGGACCAAATCTCTCTTAGATGGTCTCAAACTTCTCCACATGGTTTCTTGTGTCATATTACATCAATCTATGCTAGACAATTGGCTTCGGTCAACTTTGAAGCTTGTCGAAACAAGAAAGACCAAAATGGACGAACTTGGTTAAGGTGGATGATTCTTGGACCAAATCTCTCTTAGATGGTCTCAAACTTCTCCACATGGTTTCTTGTGTCATATTACATCAATCTATGCTAGACAATTGGCTTCGGTCAACTTTGAAGCTTGTCGAAACAAGAAAGACCAAAATGGACGAACTTGGTTAAGGTGGATGATTCTTGGACCAAATCTCTCTTAGATGGTCTCAAACTTCTCCACATGGTTTCTTGTGTCATATTACATCAATCTATGCTAGACAATTGGCTTCGGTCAACTTTGAAGCTTGTCGAAACCAAGAAAGACCAAAATGGACGAACTTGGTTAAGGTGGATGATTCTTGGACCAAATCTCTCTTAGATGGTCTCAAACTTCTCCACATGGTTTCTTGTGTCATATTACATCAATCTATGCTAGACAATTGGCTTCGGTCAACTTTGAAGCTTGTCGAAACCAAGAAAGACCAAAATGGACGAACTTGGTTAAGGTGGATGATTCTTGGACCAAATCTCTCTTAGATGGTCTCAAACTTCTCCACATGGTTTCTTGTGTCATATTACATCAATCTATGCTAGACAATTGGCTTCGGTCAACTTTGAAGCTTGTCGAAACCAAGAAAGACCAAAATGGACGAACTTGGTTAAGGTGGATGATTCTTGGACCAAATCTCTCTTAGATGGTCTCAAACTTCTCCACATGGTTTCTTGTGTCATATTACATCAATCTATGCTAGACAATTGGCTTCGGTCAACTTTGAAGCTTGTCGAAACCAAGAAAGACCAAAATGGACGAACTTGGTTAAGGTGGATGATTCTTGGACCAAATCTCTCTTAGATGGTCTCAAACTTCTCCACATGGTTTCTTGTGTCATATTACATCAATCTATGCTAGACAATTGGCTTCGGTCAACTTTGAAGCTTGTCGAAACAAGAAAGACCAAAATGGACGAACTTGGTTAAGGTGGATGATTCTTGGACCAAATCTCTCTTAGATGGTCTCAAACTTCTCCACATGGTTTCTTGTGTCATATTACATCAATCTATGCTAGACAATTGGCTTCGGTCAACTTTGAAGCTTGTCGAAACAAAGAAAGACCAAAATGGACGAACTTGGTTAAGGTGGATGATTCTTGGACCAAATCTCTCTTAGATGGTCTCAAACTTCTCCACATGGTTTCTTGTGTCATATTACATCAATCTATGCTAGACAATTGGCTTCGGTCAACTTTGAAGCTTGTCGAAACAAAGAAAGACCAAAATGGACGAACTTGGTTAAGGTGGATGATTCTTGGACCAAATCTCTCTTAGATGGTCTCAAACTTCTCCACATGGTTTCTTGTGTCATATTACATCAATCTATGCTAGACAATTGGCTTCGGTCAACTTTGAAGCTTGTCGAAACCAAGAAAGACCAAAATGGACGAACTTGGTTAAGGTGGATGATTCTTGGACCAAATCTCTCTTAGATGGTCTCAAACTTCTCCACATGGTTTCTTGTGTCATATTACATCAATCTATGCTAGACAATTGGCTTCGGTCAACTTTGAAGCTTGTCGAAACAAAGAAAGACCAAAATGGACGAACTTGGTTAAGGTGGATGATTCTTGGACCAAATCTCTCTTAGATGGTCTCAAACTTCTCCACATGGTTTCTTGTGTCATATTACATCAATCTATGCTAGACAATTGGCTTCGGTCAACTTTGAAGCTTGTCGAAACCAAGAAAGACCAAAATGGACGAACTTGGTTAAGGTGGATGATTCTTGGACCAAATCTCTCTTAGATGGTCTCAAACTTCTCCACATGGTTTCTTGTGTCATATTACATCAATCTATGCTAGACAATTGGCTTCGGTCAACTTTGAAGCTTGTCGAAACCAAGAAAGACCAAAATGGACGAACTTGGTTAAGGTGGATGATTCTTGGACCAAATCTCTCTTAGATGGTCTCAAACTTCTCCACATGGTTTCTTGTGTCATATTACATCAATCTATGCTAGACAATTGGCTTCGGTCAACTTTGAAGCTTGTCGAAACAAAGAAAGACCAAAATGGACGAACTTGGTTAAGGTGGATGATTCTTGGACCAAATCTCTCTTAGATGGTCTCAAACTTCTCCACATGGTTTCTTGTGTCATATTACATCAATCTATGCTAGACAATTGGCTTCGGTCAACTTTGAAGCTTGTCGAAACAAAGAAAGACCAAAATGGACGAACTTGGTTAAGGTGGATGATTCTTGGACCAAATCTCTCTTAGATGGTCTCAAACTTCTCCACATGGTTTCTTGTGTCATATTACATCAATCTATGCTAGACAATTGGCTTCGGTCAACTTTGAAGCTTGTCGAAACAAAGAAAGACCAAAATGGACGAACTTGGTTAAGGTGGATGATTCTTGGACCAAATCTCTCTTAGATGGTCTCAAACTTCTCCACATGGTTTCTTGTGTCATATTACATCAATCTATGCTAGACAATTGGCTTCGGTCAACTTTGAAGCTTGTCGAAACCAAGAAAGACCAAAATGGACGAACTTGGTTAAGGTGGATGATTCTTGGACCAAATCTCTCTTAGATGGTCTCAAACTTCTCCACATGGTTTCTTGTGTCATATTACATCAATCTATGCTAGACAATTGGCTTCGGTCAACTTTGAAGCTTGTCGAAACCAAGAAAGACCAAAATGGACGAACTTGGTTAAGGTGGATGATTCTTGGACCAAATCTCTCTTAGATGGTCTCAAACTTCTCCACATGGTTTCTTGTGTCATATTACATCAATCTATGCTAGACAATTGGCTTCGGTCAACTTTGAAGCTTGTCGAAACCAAGAAAGACCAAAATGGACGAACTTGGTTAAGGTGGATGATTCTTGGACCAAATCTCTCTTAGATGGTCTCAAACTTCTCCACATGGTTTCTTGTGTCATATTACATCAATCTATGCTAGACAATTGGCTTCGGTCAACTTTGAAGCTTGTCGAAACAAAGAAAGACCAAAATGGACGAACTTGGTTAAGGTGGATGATTCTTGGACCAAATCTCTCTTAGATGGTCTCAAACTTCTCCACATGGTTTCTTGTGTCATATTACATCAATCTATGCTAGACAATTGGCTTCGGTCAACTTTGAAGCTTGTCGAAACCAAGAAAGACCAAAATGGACGAACTTGGTTAAGGTGGATGATTCTTGGACCAAATCTCTCTTAGATGGTCTCAAACTTCTCCACATGGTTTCTTGTGTCATATTACATCAATCTATGCTAGACAATTGGCTTCGGTCAACTTTGAAGCTTGTCGAAACCAAGAAAGACCAAAATGGACGAACTTGGTTAAGGTGGATGATTCTTGGACCAAATCTCTCTTAGATGGTCTCAAACTTCTCCACATGGTTTCTTGTGTCATATTACATCAATCTATGCTAGACAATTGGCTTCGGTCAACTTTGAAGCTTGTCGAAACCAAGAAAGACCAAAATGGACGAACTTGGTTAAGGTGGATGATTCTTGGACCAAATCTCTCTTAGATGGTCTCAAACTTCTCCACATGGTTTCTTGTGTCATATTACATCAATCTATGCTAGACAATTGGCTTCGGTCAACTTTGAAGCTTGTCGAAACCAAGAAAGACCAAAATGGACGAACTTGGTTAAGGTGGATGATTCTTGGACCAAATCTCTCTTAGATGGTCTCAAACTTCTCCACATGGTTTCTTGTGTCATATTACATCAATCTATGCTAGACAATTGGCTTCGGTCAACTTTGAAGCTTGTCGAAACCAAGAAAGACCAAAATGGACGAACTTGGTTAAGGTGGATGATTCTTGGACCAAATCTCTCTTAGATGGTCTCAAACTTCTCCACATGGTTTCTTGTGTCATATTACATCAATCTATGCTAGACAATTGGCTTCGGTCAACTTTGAAGCTTGTCGAAACCAAGAAAGACCAAAATGGACGAACTTGGTTAAGGTGGATGATTCTTGGACCAAATCTCTCTTAGATGGTCTCAAACTTCTCCACATGGTTTCTTGTGTCATATTACATCAATCTATGCTAGACAATTGGCTTCGGTCAACTTTGAAGCTTGTCGAAACAAAGAAAGACCAAAATGGACGAACTTGGTTAAGGTGGATGATTCTTGGACCAAATCTCTCTTAGATGGTCTCAAACTTCTCCACATGGTTTCTTGTGTCATATTACATCAATCTATGCTAGACAATTGGCTTCGGTCAACTTTGAAGCTTGTCGAAACCAAGAAAGACCAAAATGGACGAACTTGGTTAAGGTGGATGATTCTTGGACCAAATCTCTCTTAGATGGTCTCAAACTTCTCCACATGGTTTCTTGTGTCATATTACATCAATCTATGCTAGACAATTGGCTTCGGTCAACTTTGAAGCTTGTCGAAACCAAGAAAGACCAAAATGGACGAACTTGGTTAAGGTGGATGATTCTTGGACCAAATCTCTCTTAGATGGTCTCAAACTTCTCCACATGGTTTCTTGTGTCATATTACATCAATCTATGCTAGACAATTGGCTTCGGTCAACTTTGAAGCTTGTCGAAACAAAGAAAGACCAAAATGGACGAACTTGGTTAAGGTGGATGATTCTTGGACCAAATCTCTCTTAGATGGTCTCAAACTTCTCCACATGGTTTCTTGTGTCATATTACATCAATCTATGCTAGACAATTGGCTTCGGTCAACTTTGAAGCTTGTCGAAACCAAGAAAGACCAAAATGGACGAACTTGGTTAAGGTGGATGATTCTTGGACCAAATCTCTCTTAGATGGTCTCAAACTTCTCCACATGGTTTCTTGTGTCATATTACATCAATCTATGCTAGACAATTGGCTTCGGTCAACTTTGAAGCTTGTCGAAACCAAGAAAGACCAAAATGGACGAACTTGGTTAAGGTGGATGATTCTTGGACCAAATCTCTCTTAGATGGTCTCAAACTTCTCCACATGGTTTCTTGTGTCATATTACATCAATCTATGCTAGACAATTGGCTTCGGTCAACTTTGAAGCTTGTCGAAACAAAGAAAGACCAAAATGGACGAACTTGGTTAAGGTGGATGATTCTTGGACCAAATCTCTCTTAGATGGTCTCAAACTTCTCCACATGGTTTCTTGTGTCATATTACATCAATCTATGCTAGACAATTGGCTTCGGTCAACTTTGAAGCTTGTCGAAACAAAGAAAGACCAAAATGGACGAACTTGGTTAAGGTGGATGATTCTTGGACCAAATCTCTCTTAGATGGTCTCAAACTTCTCCACATGGTTTCTTGTGTCATATTACATCAATCTATGCTAGACAATTGGCTTCGGTCAACTTTGAAGCTTGTCGAAACAAAGAAAGACCAAAATGGACGAACTTGGTTAAGGTGGATGATTCTTGGACCAAATCTCTCTTAGATGGTCTCAAACTTCTCCACATGGTTTCTTGTGTCATATTACATCAATCTATGCTAGACAATTGGCTTCGGTCAACTTTGAAGCTTGTCGAAACCAAGAAAGACCAAAATGGACGAACTTGGTTAAGGTGGATGATTCTTGGACCAAATCTCTCTTAGATGGTCTCAAACTTCTCCACATGGTTTCTTGTGTCATATTACATCAATCTATGCTAGACAATTGGCTTCGGTCAACTTTGAAGCTTGTCGAAACAAAGAAAGACCAAAATGGACGAACTTGGTTAAGGTGGATGATTCTTGGACCAAATCTCTCTTAGATGGTCTCAAACTTCTCCACATGGTTTCTTGTGTCATATTACATCAATCTATGCTAGACAATTGGCTTCGGTCAACTTTGAAGCTTGTCGAAACCAAGAAAGACCAAAATGGACGAACTTGGTTAAGGTGGATGATTCTTGGACCAAATCTCTCTTAGATGGTCTCAAACTTCTCCACATGGTTTCTTGTGTCATATTACATCAATCTATGCTAGACAATTGGCTTCGGTCAACTTTGAAGCTTGTCGAAACCAAGAAAGACCAAAATGGACGAACTTGGTTAAGGTGGATGATTCTTGGACCAAATCTCTCTTAGATGGTCTCAAACTTCTCCACATGGTTTCTTGTGTCATATTACATCAATCTATGCTAGACAATTGGCTTCGGTCAACTTTGAAGCTTGTCGAAACAAAGAAAGACCAAAATGGACGAACTTGGTTAAGGTGGATGATTCTTGGACCAAATCTCTCTTAGATGGTCTCAAACTTCTCCACATGGTTTCTTGTGTCATATTACATCAATCTATGCTAGACAATTGGCTTCGGTCAACTTTGAAGCTTGTCGAAACCAAGAAAGACCAAAATGGACGAACTTGGTTAAGGTGGATGATTCTTGGACCAAATCTCTCTTAGATGGTCTCAAACTTCTCCACATGGTTTCTTGTGTCATATTACATCAATCTATGCTAGACAATTGGCTTCGGTCAACTTTGAAGCTTGTCGAAACAAGAAAGACCAAAATGGACGAACTTGGTTAAGGTGGATGATTCTTGGACCAAATCTCTCTTAGATGGTCTCAAACTTCTCCACATGGTTTCTTGTGTCATATTACATCAATCTATGCTAGACAATTGGCTTCGGTCAACTTTGAAGCTTGTCGAAACCAAGAAAGACCAAAATGGACGAACTTGGTTAAGGTGGATGATTCTTGGACCAAATCTCTCTTAGATGGTCTCAAACTTCTCCACATGGTTTCTTGTGTCATATTACATCAATCTATGCTAGACAATTGGCTTCGGTCAACTTTGAAGCTTGTCGAAACAAAGAAAGACCAAAATGGACGAACTTGGTTAAGGTGGATGATTCTTGGACCAAATCTCTCTTAGATGGTCTCAAACTTCTCCACATGGTTTCTTGTGTCATATTACATCAATCTATGCTAGACAATTGGCTTCGGTCAACTTTGAAGCTTGTCGAAACAAAGAAAGACCAAAATGGACGAACTTGGTTAAGGTGGATGATTCTTGGACCAAATCTCTCTTAGATGGTCTCAAACTTCTCCACATGGTTTCTTGTGTCATATTACATCAATCTATGCTAGACAATTGGCTTCGGTCAACTTTGAAGCTTGTCGAAACAAAGAAAGACCAAAATGGACGAACTTGGTTAAGGTGGATGATTCTTGGACCAAATCTCTCTTAGATGGTCTCAAACTTCTCCACATGGTTTCTTGTGTCATATTACATCAATCTATGCTAGACAATTGGCTTCGGTCAACTTTGAAGCTTGTCGAAACCAAGAAAGACCAAAATGGACGAACTTGGTTAAGGTGGATGATTCTTGGACCAAATCTCTCTTAGATGGTCTCAAACTTCTCCACATGGTTTCTTGTGTCATATTACATCAATCTATGCTAGACAATTGGCTTCGGTCAACTTTGAAGCTTGTCGAAACAAAGAAAGACCAAAATGGACGAACTTGGTTAAGGTGGATGATTCTTGGACCAAATCTCTCTTAGATGGTCTCAAACTTCTCCACATGGTTTCTTGTGTCATATTACATCAATCTATGCTAGACAATTGGCTTCGGTCAACTTTGAAGCTTGTCGAAACAAAGAAAGACCAAAATGGACGAACTTGGTTAAGGTGGATGATTCTTGGACCAAATCTCTCTTAGATGGTCTCAAACTTCTCCACATGGTTTCTTGTGTCATATTACATCAATCTATGCTAGACAATTGGCTTCGGTCAACTTTGAAGCTTGTCGAAACAAAGAAAGACCAAAATGGACGAACTTGGTTAAGGTGGATGATTCTTGGACCAAATCTCTCTTAGATGGTCTCAAACTTCTCCACATGGTTTCTTGTGTCATATTACATCAATCTATGCTAGACAATTGGCTTCGGTCAACTTTGAAGCTTGTCGAAACAAAGAAAGACCAAAATGGACGAACTTGGTTAAGGTGGATGATTCTTGGACCAAATCTCTCTTAGATGGTCTCAAACTTCTCCACATGGTTTCTTGTGTCATATTACATCAATCTATGCTAGACAATTGGCTTCGGTCAACTTTGAAGCTTGTCGAAACCAAGAAAGACCAAAATGGACGAACTTGGTTAAGGTGGATGATTCTTGGACCAAATCTCTCTTAGATGGTCTCAAACTTCTCCACATGGTTTCTTGTGTCATATTACATCAATCTATGCTAGACAATTGGCTTCGGTCAACTTTGAAGCTTGTCGAAACCAAGAAAGACCAAAATGGACGAACTTGGTTAAGGTGGATGATTCTTGGACCAAATCTCTCTTAGATGGTCTCAAACTTCTCCACATGGTTTCTTGTGTCATATTACATCAATCTATGCTAGACAATTGGCTTCGGTCAACTTTGAAGCTTGTCGAAACAAGAAAGACCAAAATGGACGAACTTGGTTAAGGTGGATGATTCTTGGACCAAATCTCTCTTAGATGGTCTCAAACTTCTCCACATGGTTTCTTGTGTCATATTACATCAATCTATGCTAGACAATTGGCTTCGGTCAACTTTGAAGCTTGTCGAAACCAAGAAAGACCAAAATGGACGAACTTGGTTAAGGTGGATGATTCTTGGACCAAATCTCTCTTAGATGGTCTCAAACTTCTCCACATGGTTTCTTGTGTCATATTACATCAATCTATGCTAGACAATTGGCTTCGGTCAACTTTGAAGCTTGTCGAAAAAGAAAGACCAAAATGGACGAACTTGGTTAAGGTGGATGATTCTTGGACCAAATCTCTCTTAGATGGTCTCAAACTTCTCCACATGGTTTCTTGTGTCATATTACATCAATCTATGCTAGACAATTGGCTTCGGTCAACTTTGAAGCTTGTCGAAACAAGAAAGACCAAAATGGACGAACTTGGTTAAGGTGGATGATTCTTGGACCAAATCTCTCTTAGATGGTCTCAAACTTCTCCACATGGTTTCTTGTGTCATATTACATCAATCTATGCTAGACAATTGGCTTCGGTCAACTTTGAAGCTTGTCGAAACCAAGAAAGACCAAAATGGACGAACTTGGTTAAGGTGGATGATTCTTGGACCAAATCTCTCTTAGATGGTCTCAAACTTCTCCACATGGTTTCTTGTGTCATATTACATCAATCTATGCTAGACAATTGGCTTCGGTCAACTTTGAAGCTTGTCGAAACCAAGAAAGACCAAAATGGACGAACTTGGTTAAGGTGGATGATTCTTGGACCAAATCTCTCTTAGATGGTCTCAAACTTCTCCACATGGTTTCTTGTGTCATATTACATCAATCTATGCTAGACAATTGGCTTCGGTCAACTTTGAAGCTTGTCGAAACCAAGAAAGACCAAAATGGACGAACTTGGTTAAGGTGGATGATTCTTGGACCAAATCTCTCTTAGATGGTCTCAAACTTCTCCACATGGTTTCTTGTGTCATATTACATCAATCTATGCTAGACAATTGGCTTCGGTCAACTTTGAAGCTTGTCGAAACCAAGAAAGACCAAAATGGACGAACTTGGTTAAGGTGGATGATTCTTGGACCAAATCTCTCTTAGATGGTCTCAAACTTCTCCACATGGTTTCTTGTGTCATATTACATCAATCTATGCTAGACAATTGGCTTCGGTCAACTTTGAAGCTTGTCGAAACAAAGAAAGACCAAAATGGACGAACTTGGTTAAGGTGGATGATTCTTGGACCAAATCTCTCTTAGATGGTCTCAAACTTCTCCACATGGTTTCTTGTGTCATATTACATCAATCTATGCTAGACAATTGGCTTCGGTCAACTTTGAAGCTTGTCGAAACAAAGAAAGACCAAAATGGACGAACTTGGTTAAGGTGGATGATTCTTGGACCAAATCTCTCTTAGATGGTCTCAAACTTCTCCACATGGTTTCTTGTGTCATATTACATCAATCTATGCTAGACAATTGGCTTCGGTCAACTTTGAAGCTTGTCGAAACCAAGAAAGACCAAAATGGACGAACTTGGTTAAGGTGGATGATTCTTGGACCAAATCTCTCTTAGATGGTCTCAAACTTCTCCACATGGTTTCTTGTGTCATATTACATCAATCTATGCTAGACAATTGGCTTCGGTCAACTTTGAAGCTTGTCGAAACAAAGAAAGACCAAAATGGACGAACTTGGTTAAGGTGGATGATTCTTGGACCAAATCTCTCTTAGATGGTCTCAAACTTCTCCACATGGTTTCTTGTGTCATATTACATCAATCTATGCTAGACAATTGGCTTCGGTCAACTTTGAAGCTTGTCGAAACCAAGAAAGACCAAAATGGACGAACTTGGTTAAGGTGGATGATTCTTGGACCAAATCTCTCTTAGATGGTCTCAAACTTCTCCACATGGTTTCTTGTGTCATATTACATCAATCTATGCTAGACAATTGGCTTCGGTCAACTTTGAAGCTTGTCGAAACCAAGAAAGACCAAAATGGACGAACTTGGTTAAGGTGGATGATTCTTGGACCAAATCTCTCTTAGATGGTCTCAAACTTCTCCACATGGTTTCTTGTGTCATATTACATCAATCTATGCTAGACAATTGGCTTCGGTCAACTTTGAAGCTTGTCGAAACAAGAAAGACCAAAATGGACGAACTTGGTTAAGGTGGATGATTCTTGGACCAAATCTCTCTTAGATGGTCTCAAACTTCTCCACATGGTTTCTTGTGTCATATTACATCAATCTATGCTAGACAATTGGCTTCGGTCAACTTTGAAGCTTGTCGAAACAAAGAAAGACCAAAATGGACGAACTTGGTTAAGGTGGATGATTCTTGGACCAAATCTCTCTTAGATGGTCTCAAACTTCTCCACATGGTTTCTTGTGTCATATTACATCAATCTATGCTAGACAATTGGCTTCGGTCAACTTTGAAGCTTGTCGAAACAAAGAAAGACCAAAATGGACGAACTTGGTTAAGGTGGATGATTCTTGGACCAAATCTCTCTTAGATGGTCTCAAACTTCTCCACATGGTTTCTTGTGTCATATTACATCAATCTATGCTAGACAATTGGCTTCGGTCAACTTTGAAGCTTGTCGAAACCAAGAAAGACCAAAATGGACGAACTTGGTTAAGGTGGATGATTCTTGGACCAAATCTCTCTTAGATGGTCTCAAACTTCTCCACATGGTTTCTTGTGTCATATTACATCAATCTATGCTAGACAATTGGCTTCGGTCAACTTTGAAGCTTGTCGAAACCAAGAAAGACCAAAATGGACGAACTTGGTTAAGGTGGATGATTCTTGGACCAAATCTCTCTTAGATGGTCTCAAACTTCTCCACATGGTTTCTTGTGTCATATTACATCAATCTATGCTAGACAATTGGCTTCGGTCAACTTTGAAGCTTGTCGAAACCAAGAAAGACCAAAATGGACGAACTTGGTTAAGGTGGATGATTCTTGGACCAAATCTCTCTTAGATGGTCTCAAACTTCTCCACATGGTTTCTTGTGTCATATTACATCAATCTATGCTAGACAATTGGCTTCGGTCAACTTTGAAGCTTGTCGAAACAAGAAAGACCAAAATGGACGAACTTGGTTAAGGTGGATGATTCTTGGACCAAATCTCTCTTAGATGGTCTCAAACTTCTCCACATGGTTTCTTGTGTCATATTACATCAATCTATGCTAGACAATTGGCTTCGGTCAACTTTGAAGCTTGTCGAAACAAAGAAAGACCAAAATGGACGAACTTGGTTAAGGTGGATGATTCTTGGACCAAATCTCTCTTAGATGGTCTCAAACTTCTCCACATGGTTTCTTGTGTCATATTACATCAATCTATGCTAGACAATTGGCTTCGGTCAACTTTGAAGCTTGTCGAAACCAAGAAAGACCAAAATGGACGAACTTGGTTAAGGTGGATGATTCTTGGACCAAATCTCTCTTAGATGGTCTCAAACTTCTCCACATGGTTTCTTGTGTCATATTACATCAATCTATGCTAGACAATTGGCTTCGGTCAACTTTGAAGCTTGTCGAAACCAAGAAAGACCAAAATGGACGAACTTGGTTAAGGTGGATGATTCTTGGACCAAATCTCTCTTAGATGGTCTCAAACTTCTCCACATGGTTTCTTGTGTCATATTACATCAATCTATGCTAGACAATTGGCTTCGGTCAACTTTGAAGCTTGTCGAAACAAAGAAAGACCAAAATGGACGAACTTGGTTAAGGTGGATGATTCTTGGACCAAATCTCTCTTAGATGGTCTCAAACTTCTCCACATGGTTTCTTGTGTCATATTACATCAATCTATGCTAGACAATTGGCTTCGGTCAACTTTGAAGCTTGTCGAAACCAAGAAAGACCAAAATGGACGAACTTGGTTAAGGTGGATGATTCTTGGACCAAATCTCTCTTAGATGGTCTCAAACTTCTCCACATGGTTTCTTGTGTCATATTACATCAATCTATGCTAGACAATTGGCTTCGGTCAACTTTGAAGCTTGTCGAAACCAAGAAAGACCAAAATGGACGAACTTGGTTAAGGTGGATGATTCTTGGACCAAATCTCTCTTAGATGGTCTCAAACTTCTCCACATGGTTTCTTGTGTCATATTACATCAATCTATGCTAGACAATTGGCTTCGGTCAACTTTGAAGCTTGTCGAAACCAAGAAAGACCAAAATGGACGAACTTGGTTAAGGTGGATGATTCTTGGACCAAATCTCTCTTAGATGGTCTCAAACTTCTCCACATGGTTTCTTGTGTCATATTACATCAATCTATGCTAGACAATTGGCTTCGGTCAACTTTGAAGCTTGTCGAAACAAGAAAGACCAAAATGGACGAACTTGGTTAAGGTGGATGATTCTTGGACCAAATCTCTCTTAGATGGTCTCAAACTTCTCCACATGGTTTCTTGTGTCATATTACATCAATCTATGCTAGACAATTGGCTTCGGTCAACTTTGAAGCTTGTCGAAACCAAGAAAGACCAAAATGGACGAACTTGGTTAAGGTGGATGATTCTTGGACCAAATCTCTCTTAGATGGTCTCAAACTTCTCCACATGGTTTCTTGTGTCATATTACATCAATCTATGCTAGACAATTGGCTTCGGTCAACTTTGAAGCTTGTCGAAACAAAGAAAGACCAAAATGGACGAACTTGGTTAAGGTGGATGATTCTTGGACCAAATCTCTCTTAGATGGTCTCAAACTTCTCCACATGGTTTCTTGTGTCATATTACATCAATCTATGCTAGACAATTGGCTTCGGTCAACTTTGAAGCTTGTCGAAACCAAGAAAGACCAAAATGGACGAACTTGGTTAAGGTGGATGATTCTTGGACCAAATCTCTCTTAGATGGTCTCAAACTTCTCCACATGGTTTCTTGTGTCATATTACATCAATCTATGCTAGACAATTGGCTTCGGTCAACTTTGAAGCTTGTCGAAACAAAGAAAGACCAAAATGGACGAACTTGGTTAAGGTGGATGATTCTTGGACCAAATCTCTCTTAGATGGTCTCAAACTTCTCCACATGGTTTCTTGTGTCATATTACATCAATCTATGCTAGACAATTGGCTTCGGTCAACTTTGAAGCTTGTCGAAACCAAGAAAGACCAAAATGGACGAACTTGGTTAAGGTGGATGATTCTTGGACCAAATCTCTCTTAGATGGTCTCAAACTTCTCCACATGGTTTCTTGTGTCATATTACATCAATCTATGCTAGACAATTGGCTTCGGTCAACTTTGAAGCTTGTCGAAACCAAGAAAGACCAAAATGGACGAACTTGGTTAAGGTGGATGATTCTTGGACCAAATCTCTCTTAGATGGTCTCAAACTTCTCCACATGGTTTCTTGTGTCATATTACATCAATCTATGCTAGACAATTGGCTTCGGTCAACTTTGAAGCTTGTCGAAACCAAGAAAGACCAAAATGGACGAACTTGGTTAAGGTGGATGATTCTTGGACCAAATCTCTCTTAGATGGTCTCAAACTTCTCCACATGGTTTCTTGTGTCATATTACATCAATCTATGCTAGACAATTGGCTTCGGTCAACTTTGAAGCTTGTCGAAACAAGAAAGACCAAAATGGACGAACTTGGTTAAGGTGGATGATTCTTGGACCAAATCTCTCTTAGATGGTCTCAAACTTCTCCACATGGTTTCTTGTGTCATATTACATCAATCTATGCTAGACAATTGGCTTCGGTCAACTTTGAAGCTTGTCGAAACAAAGAAAGACCAAAATGGACGAACTTGGTTAAGGTGGATGATTCTTGGACCAAATCTCTCTTAGATGGTCTCAAACTTCTCCACATGGTTTCTTGTGTCATATTACATCAATCTATGCTAGACAATTGGCTTCGGTCAACTTTGAAGCTTGTCGAAACCAAGAAAGACCAAAATGGACGAACTTGGTTAAGGTGGATGATTCTTGGACCAAATCTCTCTTAGATGGTCTCAAACTTCTCCACATGGTTTCTTGTGTCATATTACATCAATCTATGCTAGACAATTGGCTTCGGTCAACTTTGAAGCTTGTCGAAACCAAGAAAGACCAAAATGGACGAACTTGGTTAAGGTGGATGATTCTTGGACCAAATCTCTCTTAGATGGTCTCAAACTTCTCCACATGGTTTCTTGTGTCATATTACATCAATCTATGCTAGACAATTGGCTTCGGTCAACTTTGAAGCTTGTCGAAACCAAGAAAGACCAAAATGGACGAACTTGGTTAAGGTGGATGATTCTTGGACCAAATCTCTCTTAGATGGTCTCAAACTTCTCCACATGGTTTCTTGTGTCATATTACATCAATCTATGCTAGACAATTGGCTTCGGTCAACTTTGAAGCTTGTCGAAACAAAGAAAGACCAAAATGGACGAACTTGGTTAAGGTGGATGATTCTTGGACCAAATCTCTCTTAGATGGTCTCAAACTTCTCCACATGGTTTCTTGTGTCATATTACATCAATCTATGCTAGACAATTGGCTTCGGTCAACTTTGAAGCTTGTCGAAACCAAGAAAGACCAAAATGGACGAACTTGGTTAAGGTGGATGATTCTTGGACCAAATCTCTCTTAGATGGTCTCAAACTTCTCCACATGGTTTCTTGTGTCATATTACATCAATCTATGCTAGACAATTGGCTTCGGTCAACTTTGAAGCTTGTCGAAACCAAGAAAGACCAAAATGGACGAACTTGGTTAAGGTGGATGATTCTTGGACCAAATCTCTCTTAGATGGTCTCAAACTTCTCCACATGGTTTCTTGTGTCATATTACATCAATCTATGCTAGACAATTGGCTTCGGTCAACTTTGAAGCTTGTCGAAACAAAGAAAGACCAAAATGGACGAACTTGGTTAAGGTGGATGATTCTTGGACCAAATCTCTCTTAGATGGTCTCAAACTTCTCCACATGGTTTCTTGTGTCATATTACATCAATCTATGCTAGACAATTGGCTTCGGTCAACTTTGAAGCTTGTCGAAACCAAGAAAGACCAAAATGGACGAACTTGGTTAAGGTGGATGATTCTTGGACCAAATCTCTCTTAGATGGTCTCAAACTTCTCCACATGGTTTCTTGTGTCATATTACATCAATCTATGCTAGACAATTGGCTTCGGTCAACTTTGAAGCTTGTCGAAACCAAGAAAGACCAAAATGGACGAACTTGGTTAAGGTGGATGATTCTTGGACCAAATCTCTCTTAGATGGTCTCAAACTTCTCCACATGGTTTCTTGTGTCATATTACATCAATCTATGCTAGACAATTGGCTTCGGTCAACTTTGAAGCTTGTCGAAACCAAGAAAGACCAAAATGGACGAACTTGGTTAAGGTGGATGATTCTTGGACCAAATCTCTCTTAGATGGTCTCAAACTTCTCCACATGGTTTCTTGTGTCATATTACATCAATCTATGCTAGACAATTGGCTTCGGTCAACTTTGAAGCTTGTCGAAACAAAGAAAGACCAAAATGGACGAACTTGGTTAAGGTGGATGATTCTTGGACCAAATCTCTCTTAGATGGTCTCAAACTTCTCCACATGGTTTCTTGTGTCATATTACATCAATCTATGCTAGACAATTGGCTTCGGTCAACTTTGAAGCTTGTCGAAACCAAGAAAGACCAAAATGGACGAACTTGGTTAAGGTGGATGATTCTTGGACCAAATCTCTCTTAGATGGTCTCAAACTTCTCCACATGGTTTCTTGTGTCATATTACATCAATCTATGCTAGACAATTGGCTTCGGTCAACTTTGAAGCTTGTCGAAACAAAGAAAGACCAAAATGGACGAACTTGGTTAAGGTGGATGATTCTTGGACCAAATCTCTCTTAGATGGTCTCAAACTTCTCCACATGGTTTCTTGTGTCATATTACATCAATCTATGCTAGACAATTGGCTTCGGTCAACTTTGAAGCTTGTCGAAACAAGAAAGACCAAAATGGACGAACTTGGTTAAGGTGGATGATTCTTGGACCAAATCTCTCTTAGATGGTCTCAAACTTCTCCACATGGTTTCTTGTGTCATATTACATCAATCTATGCTAGACAATTGGCTTCGGTCAACTTTGAAGCTTGTCGAAACAAAGAAAGACCAAAATGGACGAACTTGGTTAAGGTGGATGATTCTTGGACCAAATCTCTCTTAGATGGTCTCAAACTTCTCCACATGGTTTCTTGTGTCATATTACATCAATCTATGCTAGACAATTGGCTTCGGTCAACTTTGAAGCTTGTCGAAACCAAGAAAGACCAAAATGGACGAACTTGGTTAAGGTGGATGATTCTTGGACCAAATCTCTCTTAGATGGTCTCAAACTTCTCCACATGGTTTCTTGTGTCATATTACATCAATCTATGCTAGACAATTGGCTTCGGTCAACTTTGAAGCTTGTCGAAACAAAGAAAGACCAAAATGGACGAACTTGGTTAAGGTGGATGATTCTTGGACCAAATCTCTCTTAGATGGTCTCAAACTTCTCCACATGGTTTCTTGTGTCATATTACATCAATCTATGCTAGACAATTGGCTTCGGTCAACTTTGAAGCTTGTCGAAACCAAGAAAGACCAAAATGGACGAACTTGGTTAAGGTGGATGATTCTTGGACCAAATCTCTCTTAGATGGTCTCAAACTTCTCCACATGGTTTCTTGTGTCATATTACATCAATCTATGCTAGACAATTGGCTTCGGTCAACTTTGAAGCTTGTCGAAACCAAGAAAGACCAAAATGGACGAACTTGGTTAAGGTGGATGATTCTTGGACCAAATCTCTCTTAGATGGTCTCAAACTTCTCCACATGGTTTCTTGTGTCATATTACATCAATCTATGCTAGACAATTGGCTTCGGTCAACTTTGAAGCTTGTCGAAACCAAGAAAGACCAAAATGGACGAACTTGGTTAAGGTGGATGATTCTTGGACCAAATCTCTCTTAGATGGTCTCAAACTTCTCCACATGGTTTCTTGTGTCATATTACATCAATCTATGCTAGACAATTGGCTTCGGTCAACTTTGAAGCTTGTCGAAACCAAGAAAGACCAAAATGGACGAACTTGGTTAAGGTGGATGATTCTTGGACCAAATCTCTCTTAGATGGTCTCAAACTTCTCCACATGGTTTCTTGTGTCATATTACATCAATCTATGCTAGACAATTGGCTTCGGTCAACTTTGAAGCTTGTCGAAACCAAGAAAGACCAAAATGGACGAACTTGGTTAAGGTGGATGATTCTTGGACCAAATCTCTCTTAGATGGTCTCAAACTTCTCCACATGGTTTCTTGTGTCATATTACATCAATCTATGCTAGACAATTGGCTTCGGTCAACTTTGAAGCTTGTCGAAACCAAGAAAGACCAAAATGGACGAACTTGGTTAAGGTGGATGATTCTTGGACCAAATCTCTCTTAGATGGTCTCAAACTTCTCCACATGGTTTCTTGTGTCATATTACATCAATCTATGCTAGACAATTGGCTTCGGTCAACTTTGAAGCTTGTCGAAACAAAGAAAGACCAAAATGGACGAACTTGGTTAAGGTGGATGATTCTTGGACCAAATCTCTCTTAGATGGTCTCAAACTTCTCCACATGGTTTCTTGTGTCATATTACATCAATCTATGCTAGACAATTGGCTTCGGTCAACTTTGAAGCTTGTCGAAACCAAGAAAGACCAAAATGGACGAACTTGGTTAAGGTGGATGATTCTTGGACCAAATCTCTCTTAGATGGTCTCAAACTTCTCCACATGGTTTCTTGTGTCATATTACATCAATCTATGCTAGACAATTGGCTTCGGTCAACTTTGAAGCTTGTCGAAACCAAGAAAGACCAAAATGGACGAACTTGGTTAAGGTGGATGATTCTTGGACCAAATCTCTCTTAGATGGTCTCAAACTTCTCCACATGGTTTCTTGTGTCATATTACATCAATCTATGCTAGACAATTGGCTTCGGTCAACTTTGAAGCTTGTCGAAACAAAGAAAGACCAAAATGGACGAACTTGGTTAAGGTGGATGATTCTTGGACCAAATCTCTCTTAGATGGTCTCAAACTTCTCCACATGGTTTCTTGTGTCATATTACATCAATCTATGCTAGACAATTGGCTTCGGTCAACTTTGAAGCTTGTCGAAACCAAGAAAGACCAAAATGGACGAACTTGGTTAAGGTGGATGATTCTTGGACCAAATCTCTCTTAGATGGTCTCAAACTTCTCCACATGGTTTCTTGTGTCATATTACATCAATCTATGCTAGACAATTGGCTTCGGTCAACTTTGAAGCTTGTCGAAACCAAGAAAGACCAAAATGGACGAACTTGGTTAAGGTGGATGATTCTTGGACCAAATCTCTCTTAGATGGTCTCAAACTTCTCCACATGGTTTCTTGTGTCATATTACATCAATCTATGCTAGACAATTGGCTTCGGTCAACTTTGAAGCTTGTCGAAACAAAGAAAGACCAAAATGGACGAACTTGGTTAAGGTGGATGATTCTTGGACCAAATCTCTCTTAGATGGTCTCAAACTTCTCCACATGGTTTCTTGTGTCATATTACATCAATCTATGCTAGACAATTGGCTTCGGTCAACTTTGAAGCTTGTCGAAACAAAGAAAGACCAAAATGGACGAACTTGGTTAAGGTGGATGATTCTTGGACCAAATCTCTCTTAGATGGTCTCAAACTTCTCCACATGGTTTCTTGTGTCATATTACATCAATCTATGCTAGACAATTGGCTTCGGTCAACTTTGAAGCTTGTCGAAACCAAGAAAGACCAAAATGGACGAACTTGGTTAAGGTGGATGATTCTTGGACCAAATCTCTCTTAGATGGTCTCAAACTTCTCCACATGGTTTCTTGTGTCATATTACATCAATCTATGCTAGACAATTGGCTTCGGTCAACTTTGAAGCTTGTCGAAACCAAGAAAGACCAAAATGGACGAACTTGGTTAAGGTGGATGATTCTTGGACCAAATCTCTCTTAGATGGTCTCAAACTTCTCCACATGGTTTCTTGTGTCATATTACATCAATCTATGCTAGACAATTGGCTTCGGTCAACTTTGAAGCTTGTCGAAACAAGAAAGACCAAAATGGACGAACTTGGTTAAGGTGGATGATTCTTGGACCAAATCTCTCTTAGATGGTCTCAAACTTCTCCACATGGTTTCTTGTGTCATATTACATCAATCTATGCTAGACAATTGGCTTCGGTCAACTTTGAAGCTTGTCGAAACCAAGAAAGACCAAAATGGACGAACTTGGTTAAGGTGGATGATTCTTGGACCAAATCTCTCTTAGATGGTCTCAAACTTCTCCACATGGTTTCTTGTGTCATATTACATCAATCTATGCTAGACAATTGGCTTCGGTCAACTTTGAAGCTTGTCGAAACAAAGAAAGACCAAAATGGACGAACTTGGTTAAGGTGGATGATTCTTGGACCAAATCTCTCTTAGATGGTCTCAAACTTCTCCACATGGTTTCTTGTGTCATATTACATCAATCTATGCTAGACAATTGGCTTCGGTCAACTTTGAAGCTTGTCGAAACCAAGAAAGACCAAAATGGACGAACTTGGTTAAGGTGGATGATTCTTGGACCAAATCTCTCTTAGATGGTCTCAAACTTCTCCACATGGTTTCTTGTGTCATATTACATCAATCTATGCTAGACAATTGGCTTCGGTCAACTTTGAAGCTTGTCGAAACCAAGAAAGACCAAAATGGACGAACTTGGTTAAGGTGGATGATTCTTGGACCAAATCTCTCTTAGATGGTCTCAAACTTCTCCACATGGTTTCTTGTGTCATATTACATCAATCTATGCTAGACAATTGGCTTCGGTCAACTTTGAAGCTTGTCGAAACCAAGAAAGACCAAAATGGACGAACTTGGTTAAGGTGGATGATTCTTGGACCAAATCTCTCTTAGATGGTCTCAAACTTCTCCACATGGTTTCTTGTGTCATATTACATCAATCTATGCTAGACAATTGGCTTCGGTCAACTTTGAAGCTTGTCGAAACCAAGAAAGACCAAAATGGACGAACTTGGTTAAGGTGGATGATTCTTGGACCAAATCTCTCTTAGATGGTCTCAAACTTCTCCACATGGTTTCTTGTGTCATATTACATCAATCTATGCTAGACAATTGGCTTCGGTCAACTTTGAAGCTTGTCGAAACAAAGAAAGACCAAAATGGACGAACTTGGTTAAGGTGGATGATTCTTGGACCAAATCTCTCTTAGATGGTCTCAAACTTCTCCACATGGTTTCTTGTGTCATATTACATCAATCTATGCTAGACAATTGGCTTCGGTCAACTTTGAAGCTTGTCGAAACAAAGAAAGACCAAAATGGACGAACTTGGTTAAGGTGGATGATTCTTGGACCAAATCTCTCTTAGATGGTCTCAAACTTCTCCACATGGTTTCTTGTGTCATATTACATCAATCTATGCTAGACAATTGGCTTCGGTCAACTTTGAAGCTTGTCGAAACCAAGAAAGACCAAAATGGACGAACTTGGTTAAGGTGGATGATTCTTGGACCAAATCTCTCTTAGATGGTCTCAAACTTCTCCACATGGTTTCTTGTGTCATATTACATCAATCTATGCTAGACAATTGGCTTCGGTCAACTTTGAAGCTTGTCGAAACCAAGAAAGACCAAAATGGACGAACTTGGTTAAGGTGGATGATTCTTGGACCAAATCTCTCTTAGATGGTCTCAAACTTCTCCACATGGTTTCTTGTGTCATATTACATCAATCTATGCTAGACAATTGGCTTCGGTCAACTTTGAAGCTTGTCGAAACCAAGAAAGACCAAAATGGACGAACTTGGTTAAGGTGGATGATTCTTGGACCAAATCTCTCTTAGATGGTCTCAAACTTCTCCACATGGTTTCTTGTGTCATATTACATCAATCTATGCTAGACAATTGGCTTCGGTCAACTTTGAAGCTTGTCGAAACAAAGAAAGACCAAAATGGACGAACTTGGTTAAGGTGGATGATTCTTGGACCAAATCTCTCTTAGATGGTCTCAAACTTCTCCACATGGTTTCTTGTGTCATATTACATCAATCTATGCTAGACAATTGGCTTCGGTCAACTTTGAAGCTTGTCGAAACCAAGAAAGACCAAAATGGACGAACTTGGTTAAGGTGGATGATTCTTGGACCAAATCTCTCTTAGATGGTCTCAAACTTCTCCACATGGTTTCTTGTGTCATATTACATCAATCTATGCTAGACAATTGGCTTCGGTCAACTTTGAAGCTTGTCGAAACCAAGAAAGACCAAAATGGACGAACTTGGTTAAGGTGGATGATTCTTGGACCAAATCTCTCTTAGATGGTCTCAAACTTCTCCACATGGTTTCTTGTGTCATATTACATCAATCTATGCTAGACAATTGGCTTCGGTCAACTTTGAAGCTTGTCGAAACCAAGAAAGACCAAAATGGACGAACTTGGTTAAGGTGGATGATTCTTGGACCAAATCTCTCTTAGATGGTCTCAAACTTCTCCACATGGTTTCTTGTGTCATATTACATCAATCTATGCTAGACAATTGGCTTCGGTCAACTTTGAAGCTTGTCGAAACAAAGAAAGACCAAAATGGACGAACTTGGTTAAGGTGGATGATTCTTGGACCAAATCTCTCTTAGATGGTCTCAAACTTCTCCACATGGTTTCTTGTGTCATATTACATCAATCTATGCTAGACAATTGGCTTCGGTCAACTTTGAAGCTTGTCGAAACCAAGAAAGACCAAAATGGACGAACTTGGTTAAGGTGGATGATTCTTGGACCAAATCTCTCTTAGATGGTCTCAAACTTCTCCACATGGTTTCTTGTGTCATATTACATCAATCTATGCTAGACAATTGGCTTCGGTCAACTTTGAAGCTTGTCGAAACCAAGAAAGACCAAAATGGACGAACTTGGTTAAGGTGGATGATTCTTGGACCAAATCTCTCTTAGATGGTCTCAAACTTCTCCACATGGTTTCTTGTGTCATATTACATCAATCTATGCTAGACAATTGGCTTCGGTCAACTTTGAAGCTTGTCGAAACCAAGAAAGACCAAAATGGACGAACTTGGTTAAGGTGGATGATTCTTGGACCAAATCTCTCTTAGATGGTCTCAAACTTCTCCACATGGTTTCTTGTGTCATATTACATCAATCTATGCTAGACAATTGGCTTCGGTCAACTTTGAAGCTTGTCGAAACAAAGAAAGACCAAAATGGACGAACTTGGTTAAGGTGGATGATTCTTGGACCAAATCTCTCTTAGATGGTCTCAAACTTCTCCACATGGTTTCTTGTGTCATATTACATCAATCTATGCTAGACAATTGGCTTCGGTCAACTTTGAAGCTTGTCGAAACCAAGAAAGACCAAAATGGACGAACTTGGTTAAGGTGGATGATTCTTGGACCAAATCTCTCTTAGATGGTCTCAAACTTCTCCACATGGTTTCTTGTGTCATATTACATCAATCTATGCTAGACAATTGGCTTCGGTCAACTTTGAAGCTTGTCGAAACAAAGAAAGACCAAAATGGACGAACTTGGTTAAGGTGGATGATTCTTGGACCAAATCTCTCTTAGATGGTCTCAAACTTCTCCACATGGTTTCTTGTGTCATATTACATCAATCTATGCTAGACAATTGGCTTCGGTCAACTTTGAAGCTTGTCGAAACCAAGAAAGACCAAAATGGACGAACTTGGTTAAGGTGGATGATTCTTGGACCAAATCTCTCTTAGATGGTCTCAAACTTCTCCACATGGTTTCTTGTGTCATATTACATCAATCTATGCTAGACAATTGGCTTCGGTCAACTTTGAAGCTTGTCGAAACAAGAAAGACCAAAATGGACGAACTTGGTTAAGGTGGATGATTCTTGGACCAAATCTCTCTTAGATGGTCTCAAACTTCTCCACATGGTTTCTTGTGTCATATTACATCAATCTATGCTAGACAATTGGCTTCGGTCAACTTTGAAGCTTGTCGAAACCAAGAAAGACCAAAATGGACGAACTTGGTTAAGGTGGATGATTCTTGGACCAAATCTCTCTTAGATGGTCTCAAACTTCTCCACATGGTTTCTTGTGTCATATTACATCAATCTATGCTAGACAATTGGCTTCGGTCAACTTTGAAGCTTGTCGAAACCAAGAAAGACCAAAATGGACGAACTTGGTTAAGGTGGATGATTCTTGGACCAAATCTCTCTTAGATGGTCTCAAACTTCTCCACATGGTTTCTTGTGTCATATTACATCAATCTATGCTAGACAATTGGCTTCGGTCAACTTTGAAGCTTGTCGAAACCAAGAAAGACCAAAATGGACGAACTTGGTTAAGGTGGATGATTCTTGGACCAAATCTCTCTTAGATGGTCTCAAACTTCTCCACATGGTTTCTTGTGTCATATTACATCAATCTATGCTAGACAATTGGCTTCGGTCAACTTTGAAGCTTGTCGAAACAAGAAAGACCAAAATGGACGAACTTGGTTAAGGTGGATGATTCTTGGACCAAATCTCTCTTAGATGGTCTCAAACTTCTCCACATGGTTTCTTGTGTCATATTACATCAATCTATGCTAGACAATTGGCTTCGGTCAACTTTGAAGCTTGTCGAAACAAAGAAAGACCAAAATGGACGAACTTGGTTAAGGTGGATGATTCTTGGACCAAATCTCTCTTAGATGGTCTCAAACTTCTCCACATGGTTTCTTGTGTCATATTACATCAATCTATGCTAGACAATTGGCTTCGGTCAACTTTGAAGCTTGTCGAAACCAAGAAAGACCAAAATGGACGAACTTGGTTAAGGTGGATGATTCTTGGACCAAATCTCTCTTAGATGGTCTCAAACTTCTCCACATGGTTTCTTGTGTCATATTACATCAATCTATGCTAGACAATTGGCTTCGGTCAACTTTGAAGCTTGTCGAAACAAAGAAAGACCAAAATGGACGAACTTGGTTAAGGTGGATGATTCTTGGACCAAATCTCTCTTAGATGGTCTCAAACTTCTCCACATGGTTTCTTGTGTCATATTACATCAATCTATGCTAGACAATTGGCTTCGGTCAACTTTGAAGCTTGTCGAAACCAAGAAAGACCAAAATGGACGAACTTGGTTAAGGTGGATGATTCTTGGACCAAATCTCTCTTAGATGGTCTCAAACTTCTCCACATGGTTTCTTGTGTCATATTACATCAATCTATGCTAGACAATTGGCTTCGGTCAACTTTGAAGCTTGTCGAAACCAAGAAAGACCAAAATGGACGAACTTGGTTAAGGTGGATGATTCTTGGACCAAATCTCTCTTAGATGGTCTCAAACTTCTCCACATGGTTTCTTGTGTCATATTACATCAATCTATGCTAGACAATTGGCTTCGGTCAACTTTGAAGCTTGTCGAAACAAGAAAGACCAAAATGGACGAACTTGGTTAAGGTGGATGATTCTTGGACCAAATCTCTCTTAGATGGTCTCAAACTTCTCCACATGGTTTCTTGTGTCATATTACATCAATCTATGCTAGACAATTGGCTTCGGTCAACTTTGAAGCTTGTCGAAACCAAGAAAGACCAAAATGGACGAACTTGGTTAAGGTGGATGATTCTTGGACCAAATCTCTCTTAGATGGTCTCAAACTTCTCCACATGGTTTCTTGTGTCATATTACATCAATCTATGCTAGACAATTGGCTTCGGTCAACTTTGAAGCTTGTCGAAACAAAGAAAGACCAAAATGGACGAACTTGGTTAAGGTGGATGATTCTTGGACCAAATCTCTCTTAGATGGTCTCAAACTTCTCCACATGGTTTCTTGTGTCATATTACATCAATCTATGCTAGACAATTGGCTTCGGTCAACTTTGAAGCTTGTCGAAACAAGAAAGACCAAAATGGACGAACTTGGTTAAGGTGGATGATTCTTGGACCAAATCTCTCTTAGATGGTCTCAAACTTCTCCACATGGTTTCTTGTGTCATATTACATCAATCTATGCTAGACAATTGGCTTCGGTCAACTTTGAAGCTTGTCGAAACAAAGAAAGACCAAAATGGACGAACTTGGTTAAGGTGGATGATTCTTGGACCAAATCTCTCTTAGATGGTCTCAAACTTCTCCACATGGTTTCTTGTGTCATATTACATCAATCTATGCTAGACAATTGGCTTCGGTCAACTTTGAAGCTTGTCGAAACCAAGAAAGACCAAAATGGACGAACTTGGTTAAGGTGGATGATTCTTGGACCAAATCTCTCTTAGATGGTCTCAAACTTCTCCACATGGTTTCTTGTGTCATATTACATCAATCTATGCTAGACAATTGGCTTCGGTCAACTTTGAAGCTTGTCGAAACAAAGAAAGACCAAAATGGACGAACTTGGTTAAGGTGGATGATTCTTGGACCAAATCTCTCTTAGATGGTCTCAAACTTCTCCACATGGTTTCTTGTGTCATATTACATCAATCTATGCTAGACAATTGGCTTCGGTCAACTTTGAAGCTTGTCGAAACCAAGAAAGACCAAAATGGACGAACTTGGTTAAGGTGGATGATTCTTGGACCAAATCTCTCTTAGATGGTCTCAAACTTCTCCACATGGTTTCTTGTGTCATATTACATCAATCTATGCTAGACAATTGGCTTCGGTCAACTTTGAAGCTTGTCGAAACCAAGAAAGACCAAAATGGACGAACTTGGTTAAGGTGGATGATTCTTGGACCAAATCTCTCTTAGATGGTCTCAAACTTCTCCACATGGTTTCTTGTGTCATATTACATCAATCTATGCTAGACAATTGGCTTCGGTCAACTTTGAAGCTTGTCGAAACAAAGAAAGACCAAAATGGACGAACTTGGTTAAGGTGGATGATTCTTGGACCAAATCTCTCTTAGATGGTCTCAAACTTCTCCACATGGTTTCTTGTGTCATATTACATCAATCTATGCTAGACAATTGGCTTCGGTCAACTTTGAAGCTTGTCGAAACAAAGAAAGACCAAAATGGACGAACTTGGTTAAGGTGGATGATTCTTGGACCAAATCTCTCTTAGATGGTCTCAAACTTCTCCACATGGTTTCTTGTGTCATATTACATCAATCTATGCTAGACAATTGGCTTCGGTCAACTTTGAAGCTTGTCGAAACAAAGAAAGACCAAAATGGACGAACTTGGTTAAGGTGGATGATTCTTGGACCAAATCTCTCTTAGATGGTCTCAAACTTCTCCACATGGTTTCTTGTGTCATATTACATCAATCTATGCTAGACAATTGGCTTCGGTCAACTTTGAAGCTTGTCGAAACCAAGAAAGACCAAAATGGACGAACTTGGTTAAGGTGGATGATTCTTGGACCAAATCTCTCTTAGATGGTCTCAAACTTCTCCACATGGTTTCTTGTGTCATATTACATCAATCTATGCTAGACAATTGGCTTCGGTCAACTTTGAAGCTTGTCGAAACCAAGAAAGACCAAAATGGACGAACTTGGTTAAGGTGGATGATTCTTGGACCAAATCTCTCTTAGATGGTCTCAAACTTCTCCACATGGTTTCTTGTGTCATATTACATCAATCTATGCTAGACAATTGGCTTCGGTCAACTTTGAAGCTTGTCGAAACCAAGAAAGACCAAAATGGACGAACTTGGTTAAGGTGGATGATTCTTGGACCAAATCTCTCTTAGATGGTCTCAAACTTCTCCACATGGTTTCTTGTGTCATATTACATCAATCTATGCTAGACAATTGGCTTCGGTCAACTTTGAAGCTTGTCGAAACCAAGAAAGACCAAAATGGACGAACTTGGTTAAGGTGGATGATTCTTGGACCAAATCTCTCTTAGATGGTCTCAAACTTCTCCACATGGTTTCTTGTGTCATATTACATCAATCTATGCTAGACAATTGGCTTCGGTCAACTTTGAAGCTTGTCGAAACCAAGAAAGACCAAAATGGACGAACTTGGTTAAGGTGGATGATTCTTGGACCAAATCTCTCTTAGATGGTCTCAAACTTCTCCACATGGTTTCTTGTGTCATATTACATCAATCTATGCTAGACAATTGGCTTCGGTCAACTTTGAAGCTTGTCGAAACAAGAAAGACCAAAATGGACGAACTTGGTTAAGGTGGATGATTCTTGGACCAAATCTCTCTTAGATGGTCTCAAACTTCTCCACATGGTTTCTTGTGTCATATTACATCAATCTATGCTAGACAATTGGCTTCGGTCAACTTTGAAGCTTGTCGAAACCAAGAAAGACCAAAATGGACGAACTTGGTTAAGGTGGATGATTCTTGGACCAAATCTCTCTTAGATGGTCTCAAACTTCTCCACATGGTTTCTTGTGTCATATTACATCAATCTATGCTAGACAATTGGCTTCGGTCAACTTTGAAGCTTGTCGAAACCAAGAAAGACCAAAATGGACGAACTTGGTTAAGGTGGATGATTCTTGGACCAAATCTCTCTTAGATGGTCTCAAACTTCTCCACATGGTTTCTTGTGTCATATTACATCAATCTATGCTAGACAATTGGCTTCGGTCAACTTTGAAGCTTGTCGAAACCAAGAAAGACCAAAATGGACGAACTTGGTTAAGGTGGATGATTCTTGGACCAAATCTCTCTTAGATGGTCTCAAACTTCTCCACATGGTTTCTTGTGTCATATTACATCAATCTATGCTAGACAATTGGCTTCGGTCAACTTTGAAGCTTGTCGAAACCAAGAAAGACCAAAATGGACGAACTTGGTTAAGGTGGATGATTCTTGGACCAAATCTCTCTTAGATGGTCTCAAACTTCTCCACATGGTTTCTTGTGTCATATTACATCAATCTATGCTAGACAATTGGCTTCGGTCAACTTTGAAGCTTGTCGAAACCAAGAAAGACCAAAATGGACGAACTTGGTTAAGGTGGATGATTCTTGGACCAAATCTCTCTTAGATGGTCTCAAACTTCTCCACATGGTTTCTTGTGTCATATTACATCAATCTATGCTAGACAATTGGCTTCGGTCAACTTTGAAGCTTGTCGAAACCAAGAAAGACCAAAATGGACGAACTTGGTTAAGGTGGATGATTCTTGGACCAAATCTCTCTTAGATGGTCTCAAACTTCTCCACATGGTTTCTTGTGTCATATTACATCAATCTATGCTAGACAATTGGCTTCGGTCAACTTTGAAGCTTGTCGAAACAAAGAAAGACCAAAATGGACGAACTTGGTTAAGGTGGATGATTCTTGGACCAAATCTCTCTTAGATGGTCTCAAACTTCTCCACATGGTTTCTTGTGTCATATTACATCAATCTATGCTAGACAATTGGCTTCGGTCAACTTTGAAGCTTGTCGAAACCAAGAAAGACCAAAATGGACGAACTTGGTTAAGGTGGATGATTCTTGGACCAAATCTCTCTTAGATGGTCTCAAACTTCTCCACATGGTTTCTTGTGTCATATTACATCAATCTATGCTAGACAATTGGCTTCGGTCAACTTTGAAGCTTGTCGAAACCAAGAAAGACCAAAATGGACGAACTTGGTTAAGGTGGATGATTCTTGGACCAAATCTCTCTTAGATGGTCTCAAACTTCTCCACATGGTTTCTTGTGTCATATTACATCAATCTATGCTAGACAATTGGCTTCGGTCAACTTTGAAGCTTGTCGAAACCAAGAAAGACCAAAATGGACGAACTTGGTTAAGGTGGATGATTCTTGGACCAAATCTCTCTTAGATGGTCTCAAACTTCTCCACATGGTTTCTTGTGTCATATTACATCAATCTATGCTAGACAATTGGCTTCGGTCAACTTTGAAGCTTGTCGAAACCAAGAAAGACCAAAATGGACGAACTTGGTTAAGGTGGATGATTCTTGGACCAAATCTCTCTTAGATGGTCTCAAACTTCTCCACATGGTTTCTTGTGTCATATTACATCAATCTATGCTAGACAATTGGCTTCGGTCAACTTTGAAGCTTGTCGAAACCAAGAAAGACCAAAATGGACGAACTTGGTTAAGGTGGATGATTCTTGGACCAAATCTCTCTTAGATGGTCTCAAACTTCTCCACATGGTTTCTTGTGTCATATTACATCAATCTATGCTAGACAATTGGCTTCGGTCAACTTTGAAGCTTGTCGAAACAAAGAAAGACCAAAATGGACGAACTTGGTTAAGGTGGATGATTCTTGGACCAAATCTCTCTTAGATGGTCTCAAACTTCTCCACATGGTTTCTTGTGTCATATTACATCAATCTATGCTAGACAATTGGCTTCGGTCAACTTTGAAGCTTGTCGAAACCAAGAAAGACCAAAATGGACGAACTTGGTTAAGGTGGATGATTCTTGGACCAAATCTCTCTTAGATGGTCTCAAACTTCTCCACATGGTTTCTTGTGTCATATTACATCAATCTATGCTAGACAATTGGCTTCGGTCAACTTTGAAGCTTGTCGAAACAAAGAAAGACCAAAATGGACGAACTTGGTTAAGGTGGATGATTCTTGGACCAAATCTCTCTTAGATGGTCTCAAACTTCTCCACATGGTTTCTTGTGTCATATTACATCAATCTATGCTAGACAATTGGCTTCGGTCAACTTTGAAGCTTGTCGAAACCAAGAAAGACCAAAATGGACGAACTTGGTTAAGGTGGATGATTCTTGGACCAAATCTCTCTTAGATGGTCTCAAACTTCTCCACATGGTTTCTTGTGTCATATTACATCAATCTATGCTAGACAATTGGCTTCGGTCAACTTTGAAGCTTGTCGAAACAAAGAAAGACCAAAATGGACGAACTTGGTTAAGGTGGATGATTCTTGGACCAAATCTCTCTTAGATGGTCTCAAACTTCTCCACATGGTTTCTTGTGTCATATTACATCAATCTATGCTAGACAATTGGCTTCGGTCAACTTTGAAGCTTGTCGAAACCAAGAAAGACCAAAATGGACGAACTTGGTTAAGGTGGATGATTCTTGGACCAAATCTCTCTTAGATGGTCTCAAACTTCTCCACATGGTTTCTTGTGTCATATTACATCAATCTATGCTAGACAATTGGCTTCGGTCAACTTTGAAGCTTGTCGAAACCAAGAAAGACCAAAATGGACGAACTTGGTTAAGGTGGATGATTCTTGGACCAAATCTCTCTTAGATGGTCTCAAACTTCTCCACATGGTTTCTTGTGTCATATTACATCAATCTATGCTAGACAATTGGCTTCGGTCAACTTTGAAGCTTGTCGAAACCAAGAAAGACCAAAATGGACGAACTTGGTTAAGGTGGATGATTCTTGGACCAAATCTCTCTTAGATGGTCTCAAACTTCTCCACATGGTTTCTTGTGTCATATTACATCAATCTATGCTAGACAATTGGCTTCGGTCAACTTTGAAGCTTGTCGAAACAAAGAAAGACCAAAATGGACGAACTTGGTTAAGGTGGATGATTCTTGGACCAAATCTCTCTTAGATGGTCTCAAACTTCTCCACATGGTTTCTTGTGTCATATTACATCAATCTATGCTAGACAATTGGCTTCGGTCAACTTTGAAGCTTGTCGAAACCAAGAAAGACCAAAATGGACGAACTTGGTTAAGGTGGATGATTCTTGGACCAAATCTCTCTTAGATGGTCTCAAACTTCTCCACATGGTTTCTTGTGTCATATTACATCAATCTATGCTAGACAATTGGCTTCGGTCAACTTTGAAGCTTGTCGAAACCAAGAAAGACCAAAATGGACGAACTTGGTTAAGGTGGATGATTCTTGGACCAAATCTCTCTTAGATGGTCTCAAACTTCTCCACATGGTTTCTTGTGTCATATTACATCAATCTATGCTAGACAATTGGCTTCGGTCAACTTTGAAGCTTGTCGAAACCAAGAAAGACCAAAATGGACGAACTTGGTTAAGGTGGATGATTCTTGGACCAAATCTCTCTTAGATGGTCTCAAACTTCTCCACATGGTTTCTTGTGTCATATTACATCAATCTATGCTAGACAATTGGCTTCGGTCAACTTTGAAGCTTGTCGAAACAAAGAAAGACCAAAATGGACGAACTTGGTTAAGGTGGATGATTCTTGGACCAAATCTCTCTTAGATGGTCTCAAACTTCTCCACATGGTTTCTTGTGTCATATTACATCAATCTATGCTAGACAATTGGCTTCGGTCAACTTTGAAGCTTGTCGAAACCAAGAAAGACCAAAATGGACGAACTTGGTTAAGGTGGATGATTCTTGGACCAAATCTCTCTTAGATGGTCTCAAACTTCTCCACATGGTTTCTTGTGTCATATTACATCAATCTATGCTAGACAATTGGCTTCGGTCAACTTTGAAGCTTGTCGAAACAAGAAAGACCAAAATGGACGAACTTGGTTAAGGTGGATGATTCTTGGACCAAATCTCTCTTAGATGGTCTCAAACTTCTCCACATGGTTTCTTGTGTCATATTACATCAATCTATGCTAGACAATTGGCTTCGGTCAACTTTGAAGCTTGTCGAAACAAAGAAAGACCAAAATGGACGAACTTGGTTAAGGTGGATGATTCTTGGACCAAATCTCTCTTAGATGGTCTCAAACTTCTCCACATGGTTTCTTGTGTCATATTACATCAATCTATGCTAGACAATTGGCTTCGGTCAACTTTGAAGCTTGTCGAAACCAAGAAAGACCAAAATGGACGAACTTGGTTAAGGTGGATGATTCTTGGACCAAATCTCTCTTAGATGGTCTCAAACTTCTCCACATGGTTTCTTGTGTCATATTACATCAATCTATGCTAGACAATTGGCTTCGGTCAACTTTGAAGCTTGTCGAAACCAAGAAAGACCAAAATGGACGAACTTGGTTAAGGTGGATGATTCTTGGACCAAATCTCTCTTAGATGGTCTCAAACTTCTCCACATGGTTTCTTGTGTCATATTACATCAATCTATGCTAGACAATTGGCTTCGGTCAACTTTGAAGCTTGTCGAAACAAGAAAGACCAAAATGGACGAACTTGGTTAAGGTGGATGATTCTTGGACCAAATCTCTCTTAGATGGTCTCAAACTTCTCCACATGGTTTCTTGTGTCATATTACATCAATCTATGCTAGACAATTGGCTTCGGTCAACTTTGAAGCTTGTCGAAACCAAGAAAGACCAAAATGGACGAACTTGGTTAAGGTGGATGATTCTTGGACCAAATCTCTCTTAGATGGTCTCAAACTTCTCCACATGGTTTCTTGTGTCATATTACATCAATCTATGCTAGACAATTGGCTTCGGTCAACTTTGAAGCTTGTCGAAACAAAGAAAGACCAAAATGGACGAACTTGGTTAAGGTGGATGATTCTTGGACCAAATCTCTCTTAGATGGTCTCAAACTTCTCCACATGGTTTCTTGTGTCATATTACATCAATCTATGCTAGACAATTGGCTTCGGTCAACTTTGAAGCTTGTCGAAACAAGAAAGACCAAAATGGACGAACTTGGTTAAGGTGGATGATTCTTGGACCAAATCTCTCTTAGATGGTCTCAAACTTCTCCACATGGTTTCTTGTGTCATATTACATCAATCTATGCTAGACAATTGGCTTCGGTCAACTTTGAAGCTTGTCGAAACCAAGAAAGACCAAAATGGACGAACTTGGTTAAGGTGGATGATTCTTGGACCAAATCTCTCTTAGATGGTCTCAAACTTCTCCACATGGTTTCTTGTGTCATATTACATCAATCTATGCTAGACAATTGGCTTCGGTCAACTTTGAAGCTTGTCGAAACCAAGAAAGACCAAAATGGACGAACTTGGTTAAGGTGGATGATTCTTGGACCAAATCTCTCTTAGATGGTCTCAAACTTCTCCACATGGTTTCTTGTGTCATATTACATCAATCTATGCTAGACAATTGGCTTCGGTCAACTTTGAAGCTTGTCGAAACCAAGAAAGACCAAAATGGACGAACTTGGTTAAGGTGGATGATTCTTGGACCAAATCTCTCTTAGATGGTCTCAAACTTCTCCACATGGTTTCTTGTGTCATATTACATCAATCTATGCTAGACAATTGGCTTCGGTCAACTTTGAAGCTTGTCGAAACAAAGAAAGACCAAAATGGACGAACTTGGTTAAGGTGGATGATTCTTGGACCAAATCTCTCTTAGATGGTCTCAAACTTCTCCACATGGTTTCTTGTGTCATATTACATCAATCTATGCTAGACAATTGGCTTCGGTCAACTTTGAAGCTTGTCGAAACCAAGAAAGACCAAAATGGACGAACTTGGTTAAGGTGGATGATTCTTGGACCAAATCTCTCTTAGATGGTCTCAAACTTCTCCACATGGTTTCTTGTGTCATATTACATCAATCTATGCTAGACAATTGGCTTCGGTCAACTTTGAAGCTTGTCGAAACCAAGAAAGACCAAAATGGACGAACTTGGTTAAGGTGGATGATTCTTGGACCAAATCTCTCTTAGATGGTCTCAAACTTCTCCACATGGTTTCTTGTGTCATATTACATCAATCTATGCTAGACAATTGGCTTCGGTCAACTTTGAAGCTTGTCGAAACCAAGAAAGACCAAAATGGACGAACTTGGTTAAGGTGGATGATTCTTGGACCAAATCTCTCTTAGATGGTCTCAAACTTCTCCACATGGTTTCTTGTGTCATATTACATCAATCTATGCTAGACAATTGGCTTCGGTCAACTTTGAAGCTTGTCGAAACAAGAAAGACCAAAATGGACGAACTTGGTTAAGGTGGATGATTCTTGGACCAAATCTCTCTTAGATGGTCTCAAACTTCTCCACATGGTTTCTTGTGTCATATTACATCAATCTATGCTAGACAATTGGCTTCGGTCAACTTTGAAGCTTGTCGAAACCAAGAAAGACCAAAATGGACGAACTTGGTTAAGGTGGATGATTCTTGGACCAAATCTCTCTTAGATGGTCTCAAACTTCTCCACATGGTTTCTTGTGTCATATTACATCAATCTATGCTAGACAATTGGCTTCGGTCAACTTTGAAGCTTGTCGAAACAAGAAAGACCAAAATGGACGAACTTGGTTAAGGTGGATGATTCTTGGACCAAATCTCTCTTAGATGGTCTCAAACTTCTCCACATGGTTTCTTGTGTCATATTACATCAATCTATGCTAGACAATTGGCTTCGGTCAACTTTGAAGCTTGTCGAAACAAAGAAAGACCAAAATGGACGAACTTGGTTAAGGTGGATGATTCTTGGACCAAATCTCTCTTAGATGGTCTCAAACTTCTCCACATGGTTTCTTGTGTCATATTACATCAATCTATGCTAGACAATTGGCTTCGGTCAACTTTGAAGCTTGTCGAAACCAAGAAAGACCAAAATGGACGAACTTGGTTAAGGTGGATGATTCTTGGACCAAATCTCTCTTAGATGGTCTCAAACTTCTCCACATGGTTTCTTGTGTCATATTACATCAATCTATGCTAGACAATTGGCTTCGGTCAACTTTGAAGCTTGTCGAAACCAAGAAAGACCAAAATGGACGAACTTGGTTAAGGTGGATGATTCTTGGACCAAATCTCTCTTAGATGGTCTCAAACTTCTCCACATGGTTTCTTGTGTCATATTACATCAATCTATGCTAGACAATTGGCTTCGGTCAACTTTGAAGCTTGTCGAAACCAAGAAAGACCAAAATGGACGAACTTGGTTAAGGTGGATGATTCTTGGACCAAATCTCTCTTAGATGGTCTCAAACTTCTCCACATGGTTTCTTGTGTCATATTACATCAATCTATGCTAGACAATTGGCTTCGGTCAACTTTGAAGCTTGTCGAAACCAAGAAAGACCAAAATGGACGAACTTGGTTAAGGTGGATGATTCTTGGACCAAATCTCTCTTAGATGGTCTCAAACTTCTCCACATGGTTTCTTGTGTCATATTACATCAATCTATGCTAGACAATTGGCTTCGGTCAACTTTGAAGCTTGTCGAAACAAAGAAAGACCAAAATGGACGAACTTGGTTAAGGTGGATGATTCTTGGACCAAATCTCTCTTAGATGGTCTCAAACTTCTCCACATGGTTTCTTGTGTCATATTACATCAATCTATGCTAGACAATTGGCTTCGGTCAACTTTGAAGCTTGTCGAAACAAGAAAGACCAAAATGGACGAACTTGGTTAAGGTGGATGATTCTTGGACCAAATCTCTCTTAGATGGTCTCAAACTTCTCCACATGGTTTCTTGTGTCATATTACATCAATCTATGCTAGACAATTGGCTTCGGTCAACTTTGAAGCTTGTCGAAACCAAGAAAGACCAAAATGGACGAACTTGGTTAAGGTGGATGATTCTTGGACCAAATCTCTCTTAGATGGTCTCAAACTTCTCCACATGGTTTCTTGTGTCATATTACATCAATCTATGCTAGACAATTGGCTTCGGTCAACTTTGAAGCTTGTCGAAACAAAGAAAGACCAAAATGGACGAACTTGGTTAAGGTGGATGATTCTTGGACCAAATCTCTCTTAGATGGTCTCAAACTTCTCCACATGGTTTCTTGTGTCATATTACATCAATCTATGCTAGACAATTGGCTTCGGTCAACTTTGAAGCTTGTCGAAACCAAGAAAGACCAAAATGGACGAACTTGGTTAAGGTGGATGATTCTTGGACCAAATCTCTCTTAGATGGTCTCAAACTTCTCCACATGGTTTCTTGTGTCATATTACATCAATCTATGCTAGACAATTGGCTTCGGTCAACTTTGAAGCTTGTCGAAACCAAGAAAGACCAAAATGGACGAACTTGGTTAAGGTGGATGATTCTTGGACCAAATCTCTCTTAGATGGTCTCAAACTTCTCCACATGGTTTCTTGTGTCATATTACATCAATCTATGCTAGACAATTGGCTTCGGTCAACTTTGAAGCTTGTCGAAACAAAGAAAGACCAAAATGGACGAACTTGGTTAAGGTGGATGATTCTTGGACCAAATCTCTCTTAGATGGTCTCAAACTTCTCCACATGGTTTCTTGTGTCATATTACATCAATCTATGCTAGACAATTGGCTTCGGTCAACTTTGAAGCTTGTCGAAACAAAGAAAGACCAAAATGGACGAACTTGGTTAAGGTGGATGATTCTTGGACCAAATCTCTCTTAGATGGTCTCAAACTTCTCCACATGGTTTCTTGTGTCATATTACATCAATCTATGCTAGACAATTGGCTTCGGTCAACTTTGAAGCTTGTCGAAACCAAGAAAGACCAAAATGGACGAACTTGGTTAAGGTGGATGATTCTTGGACCAAATCTCTCTTAGATGGTCTCAAACTTCTCCACATGGTTTCTTGTGTCATATTACATCAATCTATGCTAGACAATTGGCTTCGGTCAACTTTGAAGCTTGTCGAAACAAAGAAAGACCAAAATGGACGAACTTGGTTAAGGTGGATGATTCTTGGACCAAATCTCTCTTAGATGGTCTCAAACTTCTCCACATGGTTTCTTGTGTCATATTACATCAATCTATGCTAGACAATTGGCTTCGGTCAACTTTGAAGCTTGTCGAAACAAAGAAAGACCAAAATGGACGAACTTGGTTAAGGTGGATGATTCTTGGACCAAATCTCTCTTAGATGGTCTCAAACTTCTCCACATGGTTTCTTGTGTCATATTACATCAATCTATGCTAGACAATTGGCTTCGGTCAACTTTGAAGCTTGTCGAAACCAAGAAAGACCAAAATGGACGAACTTGGTTAAGGTGGATGATTCTTGGACCAAATCTCTCTTAGATGGTCTCAAACTTCTCCACATGGTTTCTTGTGTCATATTACATCAATCTATGCTAGACAATTGGCTTCGGTCAACTTTGAAGCTTGTCGAAACAAAGAAAGACCAAAATGGACGAACTTGGTTAAGGTGGATGATTCTTGGACCAAATCTCTCTTAGATGGTCTCAAACTTCTCCACATGGTTTCTTGTGTCATATTACATCAATCTATGCTAGACAATTGGCTTCGGTCAACTTTGAAGCTTGTCGAAACAAAGAAAGACCAAAATGGACGAACTTGGTTAAGGTGGATGATTCTTGGACCAAATCTCTCTTAGATGGTCTCAAACTTCTCCACATGGTTTCTTGTGTCATATTACATCAATCTATGCTAGACAATTGGCTTCGGTCAACTTTGAAGCTTGTCGAAACAAAGAAAGACCAAAATGGACGAACTTGGTTAAGGTGGATGATTCTTGGACCAAATCTCTCTTAGATGGTCTCAAACTTCTCCACATGGTTTCTTGTGTCATATTACATCAATCTATGCTAGACAATTGGCTTCGGTCAACTTTGAAGCTTGTCGAAACAAAGAAAGACCAAAATGGACGAACTTGGTTAAGGTGGATGATTCTTGGACCAAATCTCTCTTAGATGGTCTCAAACTTCTCCACATGGTTTCTTGTGTCATATTACATCAATCTATGCTAGACAATTGGCTTCGGTCAACTTTGAAGCTTGTCGAAACCAAGAAAGACCAAAATGGACGAACTTGGTTAAGGTGGATGATTCTTGGACCAAATCTCTCTTAGATGGTCTCAAACTTCTCCACATGGTTTCTTGTGTCATATTACATCAATCTATGCTAGACAATTGGCTTCGGTCAACTTTGAAGCTTGTCGAAACCAAGAAAGACCAAAATGGACGAACTTGGTTAAGGTGGATGATTCTTGGACCAAATCTCTCTTAGATGGTCTCAAACTTCTCCACATGGTTTCTTGTGTCATATTACATCAATCTATGCTAGACAATTGGCTTCGGTCAACTTTGAAGCTTGTCGAAACAAGAAAGACCAAAATGGACGAACTTGGTTAAGGTGGATGATTCTTGGACCAAATCTCTCTTAGATGGTCTCAAACTTCTCCACATGGTTTCTTGTGTCATATTACATCAATCTATGCTAGACAATTGGCTTCGGTCAACTTTGAAGCTTGTCGAAACAAAGAAAGACCAAAATGGACGAACTTGGTTAAGGTGGATGATTCTTGGACCAAATCTCTCTTAGATGGTCTCAAACTTCTCCACATGGTTTCTTGTGTCATATTACATCAATCTATGCTAGACAATTGGCTTCGGTCAACTTTGAAGCTTGTCGAAACAAAGAAAGACCAAAATGGACGAACTTGGTTAAGGTGGATGATTCTTGGACCAAATCTCTCTTAGATGGTCTCAAACTTCTCCACATGGTTTCTTGTGTCATATTACATCAATCTATGCTAGACAATTGGCTTCGGTCAACTTTGAAGCTTGTCGAAACAAAGAAAGACCAAAATGGACGAACTTGGTTAAGGTGGATGATTCTTGGACCAAATCTCTCTTAGATGGTCTCAAACTTCTCCACATGGTTTCTTGTGTCATATTACATCAATCTATGCTAGACAATTGGCTTCGGTCAACTTTGAAGCTTGTCGAAACCAAGAAAGACCAAAATGGACGAACTTGGTTAAGGTGGATGATTCTTGGACCAAATCTCTCTTAGATGGTCTCAAACTTCTCCACATGGTTTCTTGTGTCATATTACATCAATCTATGCTAGACAATTGGCTTCGGTCAACTTTGAAGCTTGTCGAAACAAAGAAAGACCAAAATGGACGAACTTGGTTAAGGTGGATGATTCTTGGACCAAATCTCTCTTAGATGGTCTCAAACTTCTCCACATGGTTTCTTGTGTCATATTACATCAATCTATGCTAGACAATTGGCTTCGGTCAACTTTGAAGCTTGTCGAAACCAAGAAAGACCAAAATGGACGAACTTGGTTAAGGTGGATGATTCTTGGACCAAATCTCTCTTAGATGGTCTCAAACTTCTCCACATGGTTTCTTGTGTCATATTACATCAATCTATGCTAGACAATTGGCTTCGGTCAACTTTGAAGCTTGTCGAAACCAAGAAAGACCAAAATGGACGAACTTGGTTAAGGTGGATGATTCTTGGACCAAATCTCTCTTAGATGGTCTCAAACTTCTCCACATGGTTTCTTGTGTCATATTACATCAATCTATGCTAGACAATTGGCTTCGGTCAACTTTGAAGCTTGTCGAAACCAAGAAAGACCAAAATGGACGAACTTGGTTAAGGTGGATGATTCTTGGACCAAATCTCTCTTAGATGGTCTCAAACTTCTCCACATGGTTTCTTGTGTCATATTACATCAATCTATGCTAGACAATTGGCTTCGGTCAACTTTGAAGCTTGTCGAAACAAAGAAAGACCAAAATGGACGAACTTGGTTAAGGTGGATGATTCTTGGACCAAATCTCTCTTAGATGGTCTCAAACTTCTCCACATGGTTTCTTGTGTCATATTACATCAATCTATGCTAGACAATTGGCTTCGGTCAACTTTGAAGCTTGTCGAAACCAAGAAAGACCAAAATGGACGAACTTGGTTAAGGTGGATGATTCTTGGACCAAATCTCTCTTAGATGGTCTCAAACTTCTCCACATGGTTTCTTGTGTCATATTACATCAATCTATGCTAGACAATTGGCTTCGGTCAACTTTGAAGCTTGTCGAAACAAAGAAAGACCAAAATGGACGAACTTGGTTAAGGTGGATGATTCTTGGACCAAATCTCTCTTAGATGGTCTCAAACTTCTCCACATGGTTTCTTGTGTCATATTACATCAATCTATGCTAGACAATTGGCTTCGGTCAACTTTGAAGCTTGTCGAAACAAAGAAAGACCAAAATGGACGAACTTGGTTAAGGTGGATGATTCTTGGACCAAATCTCTCTTAGATGGTCTCAAACTTCTCCACATGGTTTCTTGTGTCATATTACATCAATCTATGCTAGACAATTGGCTTCGGTCAACTTTGAAGCTTGTCGAAACCAAGAAAGACCAAAATGGACGAACTTGGTTAAGGTGGATGATTCTTGGACCAAATCTCTCTTAGATGGTCTCAAACTTCTCCACATGGTTTCTTGTGTCATATTACATCAATCTATGCTAGACAATTGGCTTCGGTCAACTTTGAAGCTTGTCGAAACAAAGAAAGACCAAAATGGACGAACTTGGTTAAGGTGGATGATTCTTGGACCAAATCTCTCTTAGATGGTCTCAAACTTCTCCACATGGTTTCTTGTGTCATATTACATCAATCTATGCTAGACAATTGGCTTCGGTCAACTTTGAAGCTTGTCGAAACAAAGAAAGACCAAAATGGACGAACTTGGTTAAGGTGGATGATTCTTGGACCAAATCTCTCTTAGATGGTCTCAAACTTCTCCACATGGTTTCTTGTGTCATATTACATCAATCTATGCTAGACAATTGGCTTCGGTTAACT
This sequence comes from Bauhinia variegata, assembly GCA_022379115.2. Classification (NCBI taxonomy): domain Eukaryota; kingdom Viridiplantae; phylum Streptophyta; class Magnoliopsida; order Fabales; family Fabaceae; genus Bauhinia; species Bauhinia variegata. The sequence continues at coordinate 10,817,381 of CM039430.1, forward strand.
TTGAAGCTTGTCGAAACAAAGAAAGACCAAAATGGACGAACTTGGTTAAGGTGGATGATTCTTGGACCAAATCTCTCTTAGATGGTCTCAAACTTCTCCACATGGTTTCTTGTGTCATATTACATCAATCTATGCTAGACAATTGGCTTCGGTCAACTTTGAAGCTTGTCGAAACAAAGAAAGACCAAAATGGACGAACTTGGTTAAGGTGGATGATTCTTGGACCAAATCTCTCTTAGATGGTCTCAAACTTCTCCACATGGTTTCTTGTGTCATATTACATCAATCTATGCTAGACAATTGGCTTCGGTCAACTTTGAAGCTTGTCGAAACCAAGAAAGACCAAAATGGACGAACTTGGTTAAGGTGGATGATTCTTGGACCAAATCTCTCTTAGATGGTCTCAAACTTCTCCACATGGTTTCTTGTGTCATATTACATCAATCTATGCTAGACAATTGGCTTCGGTCAACTTTGAAGCTTGTCGAAACAAAGAAAGACCAAAATGGACGAACTTGGTTAAGGTGGATGATTCTTGGACCAAATCTCTCTTAGATGGTCTCAAACTTCTCCACATGGTTTCTTGTGTCATATTACATCAATCTATGCTAGACAATTGGCTTCGGTCAACTTTGAAGCTTGTCGAAACCAAGAAAGACCAAAATGGACGAACTTGGTTAAGGTGGATGATTCTTGGACCAAATCTCTCTTAGATGGTCTCAAACTTCTCCACATGGTTTCTTGTGTCATATTACATCAATCTATGCTAGACAATTGGCTTCGGTCAACTTTGAAGCTTGTCGAAACCAAGAAAGACCAAAATGGACGAACTTGGTTAAGGTGGATGATTCTTGGACCAAATCTCTCTTAGATGGTCTCAAACTTCTCCACATGGTTTCTTGTGTCATATTACATCAATCTATGCTAGACAATTGGCTTCGGTCAACTTTGAAGCTTGTCGAAACCAAGAAAGACCAAAATGGACGAACTTGGTTAAGGTGGATGATTCTTGACCAAATTCTCTTAGATGGCTCAAACTTCTCACATGTCCTTGATTGATCTATTGATGATGAGAAAAGAGAAGATGACCATGTGAGAAGTTTGAGACCATCTAAGAGAGATTTGGTCCAAGAATCATCCACCTTAACCAAGTTCGTCCATTTTGGTCTTTCTTTGTTTCGACAAGCTTCAAAGTTGACCGAAGCCAATTGTCTAGCATAGATTGATGTAATATGACACAAGAAACCATGTGGAGAAGTTTGAGACCATCTAAGAGAGATTTGGTCCAAGAATCATCCACCTTAACCAAGTTCGTCCATTTTGGTCTTTCTTGTTTCGACAAGCTTCAAAGTTGACCGAAGCCAATTGTCTAGCATAGATTGATGTAATATGACACAAGAAACCATGTGGAGAAGTTTGAGACCATCTAAGAGAGATTTGGTCCAAGAATCATCCACCTTAACCAAGTTCGTCCATTTTGGTCTTTCTTGGTTTCGACAAGCTTCAAAGTTGACCGAAGCCAATTGTCTAGCATAGATTGATGTAATATGACACAAGAAACCATGTGGAGAAGTTTGAGACCATCTAAGAGAGATTTGGTCCAAGAATCATCCACCTTAACCAAGTTCGTCCATTTTGGTCTTTCTTGGTTTCGACAAGCTTCAAAGTTGACCGAAGCCAATTGTCTAGCATAGATTGATGTAATATGACACAAGAAACCATGTGGAGAAGTTTGAGACCATCTAAGAGAGATTTGGTCCAAGAATCATCCACCTTAACCAAGTTCGTCCATTTTGGTCTTTCTTGGTTTCGACAAGCTTCAAAGTTGACCGAAGCCAATTGTCTAGCATAGATTGATGTAATATGACACAAGAAACCATGTGGAGAAGTTTGAGACCATCTAAGAGAGATTTGGTCCAAGAATCATCCACCTTAACCAAGTTCGTCCATTTTGGTCTTTCTTGGTTTCGACAAGCTTCAAAGTTGACCGAAGCCAATTGTCTAGCATAGATTGATGTAATATGACACAAGAAACCATGTGGAGAAGTTTGAGACCATCTAAGAGAGATTTGGTCCAAGAATCATCCACCTTAACCAAGTTCGTCCATTTTGGTCTTTCTTGTTTCGACAAGCTTCAAAGTTGACCGAAGCCAATTGTCTAGCATAGATTGATGTAATATGACACAAGAAACCATGTGGAGAAGTTTGAGACCATCTAAGAGAGATTTGGTCCAAGAATCATCCACCTTAACCAAGTTCGTCCATTTTGGTCTTTCTTTGTTTCGACAAGCTTCAAAGTTGACCGAAGCCAATTGTCTAGCATAGATTGATGTAATATGACACAAGAAACCATGTGGAGAAGTTTGAGACCATCTAAGAGAGATTTGGTCCAAGAATCATCCACCTTAACCAAGTTCGTCCATTTTGGTCTTTCTTGGTTTCGACAAGCTTCAAAGTTGACCGAAGCCAATTGTCTAGCATAGATTGATGTAATATGACACAAGAAACCATGTGGAGAAGTTTGAGACCATCTAAGAGAGATTTGGTCCAAGAATCATCCACCTTAACCAAGTTCGTCCATTTTGGTCTTTCTTGTTTCGACAAGCTTCAAAGTTGACCGAAGCCAATTGTCTAGCATAGATTGATGTAATATGACACAAGAAACCATGTGGAGAAGTTTGAGACCATCTAAGAGAGATTTGGTCCAAGAATCATCCACCTTAACCAAGTTCGTCCATTTTGGTCTTTCTTTGTTTCGACAAGCTTCAAAGTTGACCGAAGCCAATTGTCTAGCATAGATTGATGTAATATGACACAAGAAACCATGTGGAGAAGTTTGAGACCATCTAAGAGAGATTTGGTCCAAGAATCATCCACCTTAACCAAGTTCGTCCATTTTGGTCTTTCTTGTTTCGACAAGCTTCAAAGTTGACCGAAGCCAATTGTCTAGCATAGATTGATGTAATATGACACAAGAAACCATGTGGAGAAGTTTGAGACCATCTAAGAGAGATTTGGTCCAAGAATCATCCACCTTAACCAAGTTCGTCCATTTTGGTCTTTCTTTGTTTCGACAAGCTTCAAAGTTGACCGAAGCCAATTGTCTAGCATAGATTGATGTAATATGACACAAGAAACCATGTGGAGAAGTTTGAGACCATCTAAGAGAGATTTGGTCCAAGAATCATCCACCTTAACCAAGTTCGTCCATTTTGGTCTTTCTTGGTTTCGACAAGCTTCAAAGTTGACCGAAGCCAATTGTCTAGCATAGATTGATGTAATATGACACAAGAAACCATGTGGAGAAGTTTGAGACCATCTAAGAGAGATTTGGTCCAAGAATCATCCACCTTAACCAAGTTCGTCCATTTTGGTCTTTCTTGGTTTCGACAAGCTTCAAAGTTGACCGAAGCCAATTGTCTAGCATAGATTGATGTAATATGACACAAGAAACCATGTGGAGAAGTTTGAGACCATCTAAGAGAGATTTGGTCCAAGAATCATCCACCTTAACCAAGTTCGTCCATTTTGGTCTTTCTTGGTTTCGACAAGCTTCAAAGTTGACCGAAGCCAATTGTCTAGCATAGATTGATGTAATATGACACAAGAAACCATGTGGAGAAGTTTGAGACCATCTAAGAGAGATTTGGTCCAAGAATCATCCACCTTAACCAAGTTCGTCCATTTTGGTCTTTCTTGTTTCGACAAGCTTCAAAGTTGACCGAAGCCAATTGTCTAGCATAGATTGATGTAATATGACACAAGAAACCATGTGGAGAAGTTTGAGACCATCTAAGAGAGATTTGGTCCAAGAATCATCCACCTTAACCAAGTTCGTCCATTTTGGTCTTTCTTGGTTTCGACAAGCTTCAAAGTTGACCGAAGCCAATTGTCTAGCATAGATTGATGTAATATGACACAAGAAACCATGTGGAGAAGTTTGAGACCATCTAAGAGAGATTTGGTCCAAGAATCATCCACCTTAACCAAGTTCGTCCATTTTGGTCTTTCTTGGTTTCGACAAGCTTCAAAGTTGACCGAAGCCAATTGTCTAGCATAGATTGATGTAATATGACACAAGAAACCATGTGGAGAAGTTTGAGACCATCTAAGAGAGATTTGGTCCAAGAATCATCCACCTTAACCAAGTTCGTCCATTTTGGTCTTTCTTGGTTTCGACAAGCTTCAAAGTTGACCGAAGCCAATTGTCTAGCATAGATTGATGTAATATGACACAAGAAACCATGTGGAGAAGTTTGAGACCATCTAAGAGAGATTTGGTCCAAGAATCATCCACCTTAACCAAGTTCGTCCATTTTGGTCTTTCTTGGTTTCGACAAGCTTCAAAGTTGACCGAAGCCAATTGTCTAGCATAGATTGATGTAATATGACACAAGAAACCATGTGGAGAAGTTTGAGACCATCTAAGAGAGATTTGGTCCAAGAATCATCCACCTTAACCAAGTTCGTCCATTTTGGTCTTTCTTTGTTTCGACAAGCTTCAAAGTTGACCGAAGCCAATTGTCTAGCATAGATTGATGTAATATGACACAAGAAACCATGTGGAGAAGTTTGAGACCATCTAAGAGAGATTTGGTCCAAGAATCATCCACCTTAACCAAGTTCGTCCATTTTGGTCTTTCTTGGTTTCGACAAGCTTCAAAGTTGACCGAAGCCAATTGTCTAGCATAGATTGATGTAATATGACACAAGAAACCATGTGGAGAAGTTTGAGACCATCTAAGAGAGATTTGGTCCAAGAATCATCCACCTTAACCAAGTTCGTCCATTTTGGTCTTTCTTGTTTCGACAAGCTTCAAAGTTGACCGAAGCCAATTGTCTAGCATAGATTGATGTAATATGACACAAGAAACCATGTGGAGAAGTTTGAGACCATCTAAGAGAGATTTGGTCCAAGAATCATCCACCTTAACCAAGTTCGTCCATTTTGGTCTTTCTTTGTTTCGACAAGCTTCAAAGTTGACCGAAGCCAATTGTCTAGCATAGATTGATGTAATATGACACAAGAAACCATGTGGAGAAGTTTGAGACCATCTAAGAGAGATTTGGTCCAAGAATCATCCACCTTAACCAAGTTCGTCCATTTTGGTCTTTCTTGGTTTCGACAAGCTTCAAAGTTGACCGAAGCCAATTGTCTAGCATAGATTGATGTAATATGACACAAGAAACCATGTGGAGAAGTTTGAGACCATCTAAGAGAGATTTGGTCCAAGAATCATCCACCTTAACCAAGTTCGTCCATTTTGGTCTTTCTTTGTTTCGACAAGCTTCAAAGTTGACCGAAGCCAATTGTCTAGCATAGATTGATGTAATATGACACAAGAAACCATGTGGAGAAGTTTGAGACCATCTAAGAGAGATTTGGTCCAAGAATCATCCACCTTAACCAAGTTCGTCCATTTTGGTCTTTCTTTGTTTCGACAAGCTTCAAAGTTGACCGAAGCCAATTGTCTAGCATAGATTGATGTAATATGACACAAGAAACCATGTGGAGAAGTTTGAGACCATCTAAGAGAGATTTGGTCCAAGAATCATCCACCTTAACCAAGTTCGTCCATTTTGGTCTTTCTTTGTTTCGACAAGCTTCAAAGTTGACCGAAGCCAATTGTCTAGCATAGATTGATGTAATATGACACAAGAAACCATGTGGAGAAGTTTGAGACCATCTAAGAGAGATTTGGTCCAAGAATCATCCACCTTAACCAAGTTCGTCCATTTTGGTCTTTCTTGTTTCGACAAGCTTCAAAGTTGACCGAAGCCAATTGTCTAGCATAGATTGATGTAATATGACACAAGAAACCATGTGGAGAAGTTTGAGACCATCTAAGAGAGATTTGGTCCAAGAATCATCCACCTTAACCAAGTTCGTCCATTTTGGTCTTTCTTGTTTCGACAAGCTTCAAAGTTGACCGAAGCCAATTGTCTAGCATAGATTGATGTAATATGACACAAGAAACCATGTGGAGAAGTTTGAGACCATCTAAGAGAGATTTGGTCCAAGAATCATCCACCTTAACCAAGTTCGTCCATTTTGGTCTTTCTTGGTTTCGACAAGCTTCAAAGTTGACCGAAGCCAATTGTCTAGCATAGATTGATGTAATATGACACAAGAAACCATGTGGAGAAGTTTGAGACCATCTAAGAGAGATTTGGTCCAAGAATCATCCACCTTAACCAAGTTCGTCCATTTTGGTCTTTCTTGGTTTCGACAAGCTTCAAAGTTGACCGAAGCCAATTGTCTAGCATAGATTGATGTAATATGACACAAGAAACCATGTGGAGAAGTTTGAGACCATCTAAGAGAGATTTGGTCCAAGAATCATCCACCTTAACCAAGTTCGTCCATTTTGGTCTTTCTTGTTTCGACAAGCTTCAAAGTTGACCGAAGCCAATTGTCTAGCATAGATTGATGTAATATGACACAAGAAACCATGTGGAGAAGTTTGAGACCATCTAAGAGAGATTTGGTCCAAGAATCATCCACCTTAACCAAGTTCGTCCATTTTGGTCTTTCTTTGTTTCGACAAGCTTCAAAGTTGACCGAAGCCAATTGTCTAGCATAGATTGATGTAATATGACACAAGAAACCATGTGGAGAAGTTTGAGACCATCTAAGAGAGATTTGGTCCAAGAATCATCCACCTTAACCAAGTTCGTCCATTTTGGTCTTTCTTGGTTTCGACAAGCTTCAAAGTTGACCGAAGCCAATTGTCTAGCATAGATTGATGTAATATGACACAAGAAACCATGTGGAGAAGTTTGAGACCATCTAAGAGAGATTTGGTCCAAGAATCATCCACCTTAACCAAGTTCGTCCATTTTGGTCTTTCTTGGTTTCGACAAGCTTCAAAGTTGACCGAAGCCAATTGTCTAGCATAGATTGATGTAATATGACACAAGAAACCATGTGGAGAAGTTTGAGACCATCTAAGAGAGATTTGGTCCAAGAATCATCCACCTTAACCAAGTTCGTCCATTTTGGTCTTTCTTGTTTCGACAAGCTTCAAAGTTGACCGAAGCCAATTGTCTAGCATAGATTGATGTAATATGACACAAGAAACCATGTGGAGAAGTTTGAGACCATCTAAGAGAGATTTGGTCCAAGAATCATCCACCTTAACCAAGTTCGTCCATTTTGGTCTTTCTTGGTTTCGACAAGCTTCAAAGTTGACCGAAGCCAATTGTCTAGCATAGATTGATGTAATATGACACAAGAAACCATGTGGAGAAGTTTGAGACCATCTAAGAGAGATTTGGTCCAAGAATCATCCACCTTAACCAAGTTCGTCCATTTTGGTCTTTCTTGGTTTCGACAAGCTTCAAAGTTGACCGAAGCCAATTGTCTAGCATAGATTGATGTAATATGACACAAGAAACCATGTGGAGAAGTTTGAGACCATCTAAGAGAGATTTGGTCCAAGAATCATCCACCTTAACCAAGTTCGTCCATTTTGGTCTTTCTTGTTTCGACAAGCTTCAAAGTTGACCGAAGCCAATTGTCTAGCATAGATTGATGTAATATGACACAAGAAACCATGTGGAGAAGTTTGAGACCATCTAAGAGAGATTTGGTCCAAGAATCATCCACCTTAACCAAGTTCGTCCATTTTGGTCTTTCTTGGTTTCGACAAGCTTCAAAGTTGACCGAAGCCAATTGTCTAGCATAGATTGATGTAATATGACACAAGAAACCATGTGGAGAAGTTTGAGACCATCTAAGAGAGATTTGGTCCAAGAATCATCCACCTTAACCAAGTTCGTCCATTTTGGTCTTTCTTTGTTTCGACAAGCTTCAAAGTTGACCGAAGCCAATTGTCTAGCATAGATTGATGTAATATGACACAAGAAACCATGTGGAGAAGTTTGAGACCATCTAAGAGAGATTTGGTCCAAGAATCATCCACCTTAACCAAGTTCGTCCATTTTGGTCTTTCTTTGTTTCGACAAGCTTCAAAGTTGACCGAAGCCAATTGTCTAGCATAGATTGATGTAATATGACACAAGAAACCATGTGGAGAAGTTTGAGACCATCTAAGAGAGATTTGGTCCAAGAATCATCCACCTTAACCAAGTTCGTCCATTTTGGTCTTTCTTGGTTTCGACAAGCTTCAAAGTTGACCGAAGCCAATTGTCTAGCATAGATTGATGTAATATGACACAAGAAACCATGTGGAGAAGTTTGAGACCATCTAAGAGAGATTTGGTCCAAGAATCATCCACCTTAACCAAGTTCGTCCATTTTGGTCTTTCTTTGTTTCGACAAGCTTCAAAGTTGACCGAAGCCAATTGTCTAGCATAGATTGATGTAATATGACACAAGAAACCATGTGGAGAAGTTTGAGACCATCTAAGAGAGATTTGGTCCAAGAATCATCCACCTTAACCAAGTTCGTCCATTTTGGTCTTTCTTTGTTTCGACAAGCTTCAAAGTTGACCGAAGCCAATTGTCTAGCATAGATTGATGTAATATGACACAAGAAACCATGTGGAGAAGTTTGAGACCATCTAAGAGAGATTTGGTCCAAGAATCATCCACCTTAACCAAGTTCGTCCATTTTGGTTTCAAGCTTCAAAGTTGACCGAAGCCAATTGTCTAGCATAGATTGATGTAATATGACACAAGAAACCATGTGGAGAAGTTTGAGACCATCTAAGAGAGATTTGGTCCAAGAATCATCCACCTTAACCAAGTTCGTCCATTTTGGTCTTTCTTGGTTTCGACAAGCTTCAAAGTTGACCGAAGCCAATTGTCTAGCATAGATTGATGTAATATGACACAAGAAACCATGTGGAGAAGTTTGAGACCATCTAAGAGAGATTTGGTCCAAGAATCATCCACCTTAACCAAGTTCGTCCATTTTGGTCTTTCTTTGTTTCGACAAGCTTCAAAGTTGACCGAAGCCAATTGTCTAGCATAGATTGATGTAATATGACACAAGAAACCATGTGGAGAAGTTTGAGACCATCTAAGAGAGATTTGGTCCAAGAATCATCCACCTTAACCAAGTTCGTCCATTTTGGTCTTTCTTGTTTCGACAAGCTTCAAAGTTGACCGAAGCCAATTGTCTAGCATAGATTGATGTAATATGACACAAGAAACCATGTGGAGAAGTTTGAGACCATCTAAGAGAGATTTGGTCCAAGAATCATCCACCTTAACCAAGTTCGTCCATTTTGGTCTTTCTTTGTTTCGACAAGCTTCAAAGTTGACCGAAGCCAATTGTCTAGCATAGATTGATGTAATATGACACAAGAAACCATGTGGAGAAGTTTGAGACCATCTAAGAGAGATTTGGTCCAAGAATCATCCACCTTAACCAAGTTCGTCCATTTTGGTCTTTCTTGGTTTCGACAAGCTTCAAAGTTGACCGAAGCCAATTGTCTAGCATAGATTGATGTAATATGACACAAGAAACCATGTGGAGAAGTTTGAGACCATCTAAGAGAGATTTGGTCCAAGAATCATCCACCTTAACCAAGTTCGTCCATTTTGGTCTTTCTTTCGACAAGCTTCAAAGTTGACCGAAGCCAATTGTCTAGCATAGATTGATGTAATATGACACAAGAAACCATGTGGAGAAGTTTGAGACCATCTAAGAGAGATTTGGTCCAAGAATCATCCACCTTAACCAAGTTCGTCCATTTTGGTCTTTCTTGGTTTCGACAAGCTTCAAAGTTGACCGAAGCCAATTGTCTAGCATAGATTGATGTAATATGACACAAGAAACCATGTGGAGAAGTTTGAGACCATCTAAGAGAGATTTGGTCCAAGAATCATCCACCTTAACCAAGTTCGTCCATTTTGGTCTTTCTTTGTTTCGACAAGCTTCAAAGTTGACCGAAGCCAATTGTCTAGCATAGATTGATGTAATATGACACAAGAAACCATGTGGAGAAGTTTGAGACCATCTAAGAGAGATTTGGTCCAAGAATCATCCACCTTAACCAAGTTCGTCCATTTTGGTCTTTCTTGTTTCGACAAGCTTCAAAGTTGACCGAAGCCAATTGTCTAGCATAGATTGATGTAATATGACACAAGAAACCATGTGGAGAAGTTTGAGACCATCTAAGAGAGATTTGGTCCAAGAATCATCCACCTTAACCAAGTTCGTCCATTTTGGTCTTTCTTGGTTTCGACAAGCTTCAAAGTTGACCGAAGCCAATTGTCTAGCATAGATTGATGTAATATGACACAAGAAACCATGTGGAGAAGTTTGAGACCATCTAAGAGAGATTTGGTCCAAGAATCATCCACCTTAACCAAGTTCGTCCATTTTGGTCTTTCTTGGTTTCGACAAGCTTCAAAGTTGACCGAAGCCAATTGTCTAGCATAGATTGATGTAATATGACACAAGAAACCATGTGGAGAAGTTTGAGACCATCTAAGAGAGATTTGGTCCAAGAATCATCCACCTTAACCAAGTTCGTCCATTTTGGTCTTTCTTTGTTTCGACAAGCTTCAAAGTTGACCGAAGCCAATTGTCTAGCATAGATTGATGTAATATGACACAAGAAACCATGTGGAGAAGTTTGAGACCATCTAAGAGAGATTTGGTCCAAGAATCATCCACCTTAACCAAGTTCGTCCATTTTGGTCTTTCTTTGTTTCGACAAGCTTCAAAGTTGACCGAAGCCAATTGTCTAGCATAGATTGATGTAATATGACACAAGAAACCATGTGGAGAAGTTTGAGACCATCTAAGAGAGATTTGGTCCAAGAATCATCCACCTTAACCAAGTTCGTCCATTTTGGTCTTTCTTTGTTTCGACAAGCTTCAAAGTTGACCGAAGCCAATTGTCTAGCATAGATTGATGTAATATGACACAAGAAACCATGTGGAGAAGTTTGAGACCATCTAAGAGAGATTTGGTCCAAGAATCATCCACCTTAACCAAGTTCGTCCATTTTGGTCTTTCTTGGTTTCGACAAGCTTCAAAGTTGACCGAAGCCAATTGTCTAGCATAGATTGATGTAATATGACACAAGAAACCATGTGGAGAAGTTTGAGACCATCTAAGAGAGATTTGGTCCAAGAATCATCCACCTTAACCAAGTTCGTCCATTTTGGTCTTTCTTGGTTTCGACAAGCTTCAAAGTTGACCGAAGCCAATTGTCTAGCATAGATTGATGTAATATGACACAAGAAACCATGTGGAGAAGTTTGAGACCATCTAAGAGAGATTTGGTCCAAGAATCATCCACCTTAACCAAGTTCGTCCATTTTGGTCTTTCTTGGTTTCGACAAGCTTCAAAGTTGACCGAAGCCAATTGTCTAGCATAGATTGATGTAATATGACACAAGAAACCATGTGGAGAAGTTTGAGACCATCTAAGAGAGATTTGGTCCAAGAATCATCCACCTTAACCAAGTTCGTCCATTTTGGTCTTTCTTTGTTTCGACAAGCTTCAAAGTTGACCGAAGCCAATTGTCTAGCATAGATTGATGTAATATGACACAAGAAACCATGTGGAGAAGTTTGAGACCATCTAAGAGAGATTTGGTCCAAGAATCATCCACCTTAACCAAGTTCGTCCATTTTGGTCTTTCTTGGTTTCGACAAGCTTCAAAGTTGACCGAAGCCAATTGTCTAGCATAGATTGATGTAATATGACACAAGAAACCATGTGGAGAAGTTTGAGACCATCTAAGAGAGATTTGGTCCAAGAATCATCCACCTTAACCAAGTTCGTCCATTTTGGTCTTTCTTTGTTTCGACAAGCTTCAAAGTTGACCGAAGCCAATTGTCTAGCATAGATTGATGTAATATGACACAAGAAACCATGTGGAGAAGTTTGAGACCATCTAAGAGAGATTTGGTCCAAGAATCATCCACCTTAACCAAGTTCGTCCATTTTGGTCTTTCTTGGTTTCGACAAGCTTCAAAGTTGACCGAAGCCAATTGTCTAGCATAGATTGATGTAATATGACACAAGAAACCATGTGGAGAAGTTTGAGACCATCTAAGAGAGATTTGGTCCAAGAATCATCCACCTTAACCAAGTTCGTCCATTTTGGTCTTTCTTTGTTTCGACAAGCTTCAAAGTTGACCGAAGCCAATTGTCTAGCATAGATTGATGTAATATGACACAAGAAACCATGTGGAGAAGTTTGAGACCATCTAAGAGAGATTTGGTCCAAGAATCATCCACCTTAACCAAGTTCGTCCATTTTGGTCTTTCTTTGTTTCGACAAGCTTCAAAGTTGACCGAAGCCAATTGTCTAGCATAGATTGATGTAATATGACACAAGAAACCATGTGGAGAAGTTTGAGACCATCTAAGAGAGATTTGGTCCAAGAATCATCCACCTTAACCAAGTTCGTCCATTTTGGTCTTTCTTTGTTTCGACAAGCTTCAAAGTTGACCGAAGCCAATTGTCTAGCATAGATTGATGTAATATGACACAAGAAACCATGTGGAGAAGTTTGAGACCATCTAAGAGAGATTTGGTCCAAGAATCATCCACCTTAACCAAGTTCGTCCATTTTGGTCTTTCTTGGTTTCGACAAGCTTCAAAGTTGACCGAAGCCAATTGTCTAGCATAGATTGATGTAATATGACACAAGAAACCATGTGGAGAAGTTTGAGACCATCTAAGAGAGATTTGGTCCAAGAATCATCCACCTTAACCAAGTTCGTCCATTTTGGTCTTTCTTGTTTCGACAAGCTTCAAAGTTGACCGAAGCCAATTGTCTAGCATAGATTGATGTAATATGACACAAGAAACCATGTGGAGAAGTTTGAGACCATCTAAGAGAGATTTGGTCCAAGAATCATCCACCTTAACCAAGTTCGTCCATTTTGGTCTTTCTTGGTTTCGACAAGCTTCAAAGTTGACCGAAGCCAATTGTCTAGCATAGATTGATGTAATATGACACAAGAAACCATGTGGAGAAGTTTGAGACCATCTAAGAGAGATTTGGTCCAAGAATCATCCACCTTAACCAAGTTCGTCCATTTTGGTCTTTCTTTGTTTCGACAAGCTTCAAAGTTGACCGAAGCCAATTGTCTAGCATAGATTGATGTAATATGACACAAGAAACCATGTGGAGAAGTTTGAGACCATCTAAGAGAGATTTGGTCCAAGAATCATCCACCTTAACCAAGTTCGTCCATTTTGGTCTTTCTTTGTTTCGACAAGCTTCAAAGTTGACCGAAGCCAATTGTCTAGCATAGATTGATGTAATATGACACAAGAAACCATGTGGAGAAGTTTGAGACCATCTAAGAGAGATTTGGTCCAAGAATCATCCACCTTAACCAAGTTCGTCCATTTTGGTCTTTCTTGGTTTCGACAAGCTTCAAAGTTGACCGAAGCCAATTGTCTAGCATAGATTGATGTAATATGACACAAGAAACCATGTGGAGAAGTTTGAGACCATCTAAGAGAGATTTGGTCCAAGAATCATCCACCTTAACCAAGTTCGTCCATTTTGGTCTTTCTTTGTTTCGACAAGCTTCAAAGTTGACCGAAGCCAATTGTCTAGCATAGATTGATGTAATATGACACAAGAAACCATGTGGAGAAGTTTGAGACCATCTAAGAGAGATTTGGTCCAAGAATCATCCACCTTAACCAAGTTCGTCCATTTTGGTCTTTCTTGGTTTCGACAAGCTTCAAAGTTGACCGAAGCCAATTGTCTAGCATAGATTGATGTAATATGACACAAGAAACCATGTGGAGAAGTTTGAGACCATCTAAGAGAGATTTGGTCCAAGAATCATCCACCTTAACCAAGTTCGTCCATTTTGGTCTTTCTTTGTTTCGACAAGCTTCAAAGTTGACCGAAGCCAATTGTCTAGCATAGATTGATGTAATATGACACAAGAAACCATGTGGAGAAGTTTGAGACCATCTAAGAGAGATTTGGTCCAAGAATCATCCACCTTAACCAAGTTCGTCCATTTTGGTCTTTCTTTGTTTCGACAAGCTTCAAAGTTGACCGAAGCCAATTGTCTAGCATAGATTGATGTAATATGACACAAGAAACCATGTGGAGAAGTTTGAGACCATCTAAGAGAGATTTGGTCCAAGAATCATCCACCTTAACCAAGTTCGTCCATTTTGGTCTTTCTTTGTTTCGACAAGCTTCAAAGTTGACCGAAGCCAATTGTCTAGCATAGATTGATGTAATATGACACAAGAAACCATGTGGAGAAGTTTGAGACCATCTAAGAGAGATTTGGTCCAAGAATCATCCACCTTAACCAAGTTCGTCCATTTTGGTCTTTCTTTGTTTCGACAAGCTTCAAAGTTGACCGAAGCCAATTGTCTAGCATAGATTGATGTAATATGACACAAGAAACCATGTGGAGAAGTTTGAGACCATCTAAGAGAGATTTGGTCCAAGAATCATCCACCTTAACCAAGTTCGTCCATTTTGGTCTTTCTTTGTTTCGACAAGCTTCAAAGTTGACCGAAGCCAATTGTCTAGCATAGATTGATGTAATATGACACAAGAAACCATGTGGAGAAGTTTGAGACCATCTAAGAGAGATTTGGTCCAAGAATCATCCACCTTAACCAAGTTCGTCCATTTTGGTCTTTCTTGGTTTCGACAAGCTTCAAAGTTGACCGAAGCCAATTGTCTAGCATAGATTGATGTAATATGACACAAGAAACCATGTGGAGAAGTTTGAGACCATCTAAGAGAGATTTGGTCCAAGAATCATCCACCTTAACCAAGTTCGTCCATTTTGGTCTTTCTTGGTTTCGACAAGCTTCAAAGTTGACCGAAGCCAATTGTCTAGCATAGATTGATGTAATATGACACAAGAAACCATGTGGAGAAGTTTGAGACCATCTAAGAGAGATTTGGTCCAAGAATCATCCACCTTAACCAAGTTCGTCCATTTTGGTCTTTCTTGGTTTCGACAAGCTTCAAAGTTGACCGAAGCCAATTGTCTAGCATAGATTGATGTAATATGACACAAGAAACCATGTGGAGAAGTTTGAGACCATCTAAGAGAGATTTGGTCCAAGAATCATCCACCTTAACCAAGTTCGTCCATTTTGGTCTTTCTTTGTTTCGACAAGCTTCAAAGTTGACCGAAGCCAATTGTCTAGCATAGATTGATGTAATATGACACAAGAAACCATGTGGAGAAGTTTGAGACCATCTAAGAGAGATTTGGTCCAAGAATCATCCACCTTAACCAAGTTCGTCCATTTTGGTCTTTCTTGGTTTCGACAAGCTTCAAAGTTGACCGAAGCCAATTGTCTAGCATAGATTGATGTAATATGACACAAGAAACCATGTGGAGAAGTTTGAGACCATCTAAGAGAGATTTGGTCCAAGAATCATCCACCTTAACCAAGTTCGTCCATTTTGGTCTTTCTTGGTTTCGACAAGCTTCAAAGTTGACCGAAGCCAATTGTCTAGCATAGATTGATGTAATATGACACAAGAAACCATGTGGAGAAGTTTGAGACCATCTAAGAGAGATTTGGTCCAAGAATCATCCACCTTAACCAAGTTCGTCCATTTTGGTCTTTCTTGGTTTCGACAAGCTTCAAAGTTGACCGAAGCCAATTGTCTAGCATAGATTGATGTAATATGACACAAGAAACCATGTGGAGAAGTTTGAGACCATCTAAGAGAGATTTGGTCCAAGAATCATCCACCTTAACCAAGTTCGTCCATTTTGGTCTTTCTTTGTTTCGACAAGCTTCAAAGTTGACCGAAGCCAATTGTCTAGCATAGATTGATGTAATATGACACAAGAAACCATGTGGAGAAGTTTGAGACCATCTAAGAGAGATTTGGTCCAAGAATCATCCACCTTAACCAAGTTCGTCCATTTTGGTCTTTCTTGGTTTCGACAAGCTTCAAAGTTGACCGAAGCCAATTGTCTAGCATAGATTGATGTAATATGACACAAGAAACCATGTGGAGAAGTTTGAGACCATCTAAGAGAGATTTGGTCCAAGAATCATCCACCTTAACCAAGTTCGTCCATTTTGGTCTTTCTTTGTTTCGACAAGCTTCAAAGTTGACCGAAGCCAATTGTCTAGCATAGATTGATGTAATATGACACAAGAAACCATGTGGAGAAGTTTGAGACCATCTAAGAGAGATTTGGTCCAAGAATCATCCACCTTAACCAAGTTCGTCCATTTTGGTCTTTCTTTGTTTCGACAAGCTTCAAAGTTGACCGAAGCCAATTGTCTAGCATAGATTGATGTAATATGACACAAGAAACCATGTGGAGAAGTTTGAGACCATCTAAGAGAGATTTGGTCCAAGAATCATCCACCTTAACCAAGTTCGTCCATTTTGGTCTTTCTTGTTTCGACAAGCTTCAAAGTTGACCGAAGCCAATTGTCTAGCATAGATTGATGTAATATGACACAAGAAACCATGTGGAGAAGTTTGAGACCATCTAAGAGAGATTTGGTCCAAGAATCATCCACCTTAACCAAGTTCGTCCATTTTGGTCTTTCTTTGTTTCGACAAGCTTCAAAGTTGACCGAAGCCAATTGTCTAGCATAGATTGATGTAATATGACACAAGAAACCATGTGGAGAAGTTTGAGACCATCTAAGAGAGATTTGGTCCAAGAATCATCCACCTTAACCAAGTTCGTCCATTTTGGTCTTTCTTGGTTTCGACAAGCTTCAAAGTTGACCGAAGCCAATTGTCTAGCATAGATTGATGTAATATGACACAAGAAACCATGTGGAGAAGTTTGAGACCATCTAAGAGAGATTTGGTCCAAGAATCATCCACCTTAACCAAGTTCGTCCATTTTGGTCTTTCTTGGTTTCGACAAGCTTCAAAGTTGACCGAAGCCAATTGTCTAGCATAGATTGATGTAATATGACACAAGAAACCATGTGGAGAAGTTTGAGACCATCTAAGAGAGATTTGGTCCAAGAATCATCCACCTTAACCAAGTTCGTCCATTTTGGTCTTTCTTGTTTCGACAAGCTTCAAAGTTGACCGAAGCCAATTGTCTAGCATAGATTGATGTAATATGACACAAGAAACCATGTGGAGAAGTTTGAGACCATCTAAGAGAGATTTGGTCCAAGAATCATCCACCTTAACCAAGTTCGTCCATTTTGGTCTTTCTTGTTTCGACAAGCTTCAAAGTTGACCGAAGCCAATTGTCTAGCATAGATTGATGTAATATGACACAAGAAACCATGTGGAGAAGTTTGAGACCATCTAAGAGAGATTTGGTCCAAGAATCATCCACCTTAACCAAGTTCGTCCATTTTGGTCTTTCTTTGTTTCGACAAGCTTCAAAGTTGACCGAAGCCAATTGTCTAGCATAGATTGATGTAATATGACACAAGAAACCATGTGGAGAAGTTTGAGACCATCTAAGAGAGATTTGGTCCAAGAATCATCCACCTTAACCAAGTTCGTCCATTTTGGTCTTTCTTGGTTTCGACAAGCTTCAAAGTTGACCGAAGCCAATTGTCTAGCATAGATTGATGTAATATGACACAAGAAACCATGTGGAGAAGTTTGAGACCATCTAAGAGAGATTTGGTCCAAGAATCATCCACCTTAACCAAGTTCGTCCATTTTGGTCTTTCTTTGTTTCGACAAGCTTCAAAGTTGACCGAAGCCAATTGTCTAGCATAGATTGATGTAATATGACACAAGAAACCATGTGGAGAAGTTTGAGACCATCTAAGAGAGATTTGGTCCAAGAATCATCCACCTTAACCAAGTTCGTCCATTTTGGTCTTTCTTGGTTTCGACAAGCTTCAAAGTTGACCGAAGCCAATTGTCTAGCATAGATTGATGTAATATGACACAAGAAACCATGTGGAGAAGTTTGAGACCATCTAAGAGAGATTTGGTCCAAGAATCATCCACCTTAACCAAGTTCGTCCATTTTGGTCTTTCTTGGTTTCGACAAGCTTCAAAGTTGACCGAAGCCAATTGTCTAGCATAGATTGATGTAATATGACACAAGAAACCATGTGGAGAAGTTTGAGACCATCTAAGAGAGATTTGGTCCAAGAATCATCCACCTTAACCAAGTTCGTCCATTTTGGTCTTTCTTGGTTTCGACAAGCTTCAAAGTTGACCGAAGCCAATTGTCTAGCATAGATTGATGTAATATGACACAAGAAACCATGTGGAGAAGTTTGAGACCATCTAAGAGAGATTTGGTCCAAGAATCATCCACCTTAACCAAGTTCGTCCATTTTGGTCTTTCTTTGTTTCGACAAGCTTCAAAGTTGACCGAAGCCAATTGTCTAGCATAGATTGATGTAATATGACACAAGAAACCATGTGGAGAAGTTTGAGACCATCTAAGAGAGATTTGGTCCAAGAATCATCCACCTTAACCAAGTTCGTCCATTTTGGTCTTTCTTGGTTTCGACAAGCTTCAAAGTTGACCGAAGCCAATTGTCTAGCATAGATTGATGTAATATGACACAAGAAACCATGTGGAGAAGTTTGAGACCATCTAAGAGAGATTTGGTCCAAGAATCATCCACCTTAACCAAGTTCGTCCATTTTGGTCTTTCTTTGTTTCGACAAGCTTCAAAGTTGACCGAAGCCAATTGTCTAGCATAGATTGATGTAATATGACACAAGAAACCATGTGGAGAAGTTTGAGACCATCTAAGAGAGATTTGGTCCAAGAATCATCCACCTTAACCAAGTTCGTCCATTTTGGTCTTTCTTTGTTTCGACAAGCTTCAAAGTTGACCGAAGCCAATTGTCTAGCATAGATTGATGTAATATGACACAAGAAACCATGTGGAGAAGTTTGAGACCATCTAAGAGAGATTTGGTCCAAGAATCATCCACCTTAACCAAGTTCGTCCATTTTGGTCTTTCTTTGTTTCGACAAGCTTCAAAGTTGACCGAAGCCAATTGTCTAGCATAGATTGATGTAATATGACACAAGAAACCATGTGGAGAAGTTTGAGACCATCTAAGAGAGATTTGGTCCAAGAATCATCCACCTTAACCAAGTTCGTCCATTTTGGTCTTTCTTTGTTTCGACAAGCTTCAAAGTTGACCGAAGCCAATTGTCTAGCATAGATTGATGTAATATGACACAAGAAACCATGTGGAGAAGTTTGAGACCATCTAAGAGAGATTTGGTCCAAGAATCATCCACCTTAACCAAGTTCGTCCATTTTGGTCTTTCTTGGTTTCGACAAGCTTCAAAGTTGACCGAAGCCAATTGTCTAGCATAGATTGATGTAATATGACACAAGAAACCATGTGGAGAAGTTTGAGACCATCTAAGAGAGATTTGGTCCAAGAATCATCCACCTTAACCAAGTTCGTCCATTTTGGTCTTTCTTGTTTCGACAAGCTTCAAAGTTGACCGAAGCCAATTGTCTAGCATAGATTGATGTAATATGACACAAGAAACCATGTGGAGAAGTTTGAGACCATCTAAGAGAGATTTGGTCCAAGAATCATCCACCTTAACCAAGTTCGTCCATTTTGGTCTTTCTTGGTTTCGACAAGCTTCAAAGTTGACCGAAGCCAATTGTCTAGCATAGATTGATGTAATATGACACAAGAAACCATGTGGAGAAGTTTGAGACCATCTAAGAGAGATTTGGTCCAAGAATCATCCACCTTAACCAAGTTCGTCCATTTTGGTCTTTCTTTGTTTCGACAAGCTTCAAAGTTGACCGAAGCCAATTGTCTAGCATAGATTGATGTAATATGACACAAGAAACCATGTGGAGAAGTTTGAGACCATCTAAGAGAGATTTGGTCCAAGAATCATCCACCTTAACCAAGTTCGTCCATTTTGGTCTTTCTTGGTTTCGACAAGCTTCAAAGTTGACCGAAGCCAATTGTCTAGCATAGATTGATGTAATATGACACAAGAAACCATGTGGAGAAGTTTGAGACCATCTAAGAGAGATTTGGTCCAAGAATCATCCACCTTAACCAAGTTCGTCCATTTTGGTCTTTCTTGGTTTCGACAAGCTTCAAAGTTGACCGAAGCCAATTGTCTAGCATAGATTGATGTAATATGACACAAGAAACCATGTGGAGAAGTTTGAGACCATCTAAGAGAGATTTGGTCCAAGAATCATCCACCTTAACCAAGTTCGTCCATTTTGGTCTTTCTTGGTTTCGACAAGCTTCAAAGTTGACCGAAGCCAATTGTCTAGCATAGATTGATGTAATATGACACAAGAAACCATGTGGAGAAGTTTGAGACCATCTAAGAGAGATTTGGTCCAAGAATCATCCACCTTAACCAAGTTCGTCCATTTTGGTCTTTCTTTGTTTCGACAAGCTTCAAAGTTGACCGAAGCCAATTGTCTAGCATAGATTGATGTAATATGACACAAGAAACCATGTGGAGAAGTTTGAGACCATCTAAGAGAGATTTGGTCCAAGAATCATCCACCTTAACCAAGTTCGTCCATTTTGGTCTTTCTTGGTTTCGACAAGCTTCAAAGTTGACCGAAGCCAATTGTCTAGCATAGATTGATGTAATATGACACAAGAAACCATGTGGAGAAGTTTGAGACCATCTAAGAGAGATTTGGTCCAAGAATCATCCACCTTAACCAAGTTCGTCCATTTTGGTCTTTCTTTGTTTCGACAAGCTTCAAAGTTGACCGAAGCCAATTGTCTAGCATAGATTGATGTAATATGACACAAGAAACCATGTGGAGAAGTTTGAGACCATCTAAGAGAGATTTGGTCCAAGAATCATCCACCTTAACCAAGTTCGTCCATTTTGGTCTTTTTGGTTTCGACAAGCTTCAAAGTTGACCGAAGCCAATTGTCTAGCATAGATTGATGTAATATGACACAAGAAACCATGTGGAGAAGTTTGAGACCATCTAAGAGAGATTTGGTCCAAGAATCATCCACCTTAACCAAGTTCGTCCATTTTGGTCTTTCTTTGTTTCGACAAGCTTCAAAGTTGACCGAAGCCAATTGTCTAGCATAGATTGATGTAATATGACACAAGAAACCATGTGGAGAAGTTTGAGACCATCTAAGAGAGATTTGGTCCAAGAATCATCCACCTTAACCAAGTTCGTCCATTTTGGTCTTTCTTGGTTTCGACAAGCTTCAAAGTTGACCGAAGCCAATTGTCTAGCATAGATTGATGTAATATGACACAAGAAACCATGTGGAGAAGTTTGAGACCATCTAAGAGAGATTTGGTCCAAGAATCATCCACCTTAACCAAGTTCGTCCATTTTGGTCTTTCTTGGTTTCGACAAGCTTCAAAGTTGACCGAAGCCAATTGTCTAGCATAGATTGATGTAATATGACACAAGAAACCATGTGGAGAAGTTTGAGACCATCTAAGAGAGATTTGGTCCAAGAATCATCCACCTTAACCAAGTTCGTCCATTTTGGTCTTTCTTGGTTTCGACAAGCTTCAAAGTTGACCGAAGCCAATTGTCTAGCATAGATTGATGTAATATGACACAAGAAACCATGTGGAGAAGTTTGAGACCATCTAAGAGAGATTTGGTCCAAGAATCATCCACCTTAACCAAGTTCGTCCATTTTGGTCTTTCTTTGTTTCGACAAGCTTCAAAGTTGACCGAAGCCAATTGTCTAGCATAGATTGATGTAATATGACACAAGAAACCATGTGGAGAAGTTTGAGACCATCTAAGAGAGATTTGGTCCAAGAATCATCCACCTTAACCAAGTTCGTCCATTTTGGTCTTTCTTGTTTCGACAAGCTTCAAAGTTGACCGAAGCCAATTGTCTAGCATAGATTGATGTAATATGACACAAGAAACCATGTGGAGAAGTTTGAGACCATCTAAGAGAGATTTGGTCCAAGAATCATCCACCTTAACCAAGTTCGTCCATTTTGGTCTTTCTTTGTTTCGACAAGCTTCAAAGTTGACCGAAGCCAATTGTCTAGCATAGATTGATGTAATATGACACAAGAAACCATGTGGAGAAGTTTGAGACCATCTAAGAGAGATTTGGTCCAAGAATCATCCACCTTAACCAAGTTCGTCCATTTTGGTCTTTCTTGGTTTCGACAAGCTTCAAAGTTGACCGAAGCCAATTGTCTAGCATAGATTGATGTAATATGACACAAGAAACCATGTGGAGAAGTTTGAGACCATCTAAGAGAGATTTGGTCCAAGAATCATCCACCTTAACCAAGTTCGTCCATTTTGGTCTTTCTTTGTTTCGACAAGCTTCAAAGTTGACCGAAGCCAATTGTCTAGCATAGATTGATGTAATATGACACAAGAAACCATGTGGAGAAGTTTGAGACCATCTAAGAGAGATTTGGTCCAAGAATCATCCACCTTAACCAAGTTCGTCCATTTTGGTCTTTCTTGGTTTCGACAAGCTTCAAAGTTGACCGAAGCCAATTGTCTAGCATAGATTGATGTAATATGACACAAGAAACCATGTGGAGAAGTTTGAGACCATCTAAGAGAGATTTGGTCCAAGAATCATCCACCTTAACCAAGTTCGTCCATTTTGGTCTTTCTTTGTTTCGACAAGCTTCAAAGTTGACCGAAGCCAATTGTCTAGCATAGATTGATGTAATATGACACAAGAAACCATGTGGAGAAGTTTGAGACCATCTAAGAGAGATTTGGTCCAAGAATCATCCACCTTAACCAAGTTCGTCCATTTTGGTCTTTCTTGGTTTCGACAAGCTTCAAAGTTGACCGAAGCCAATTGTCTAGCATAGATTGATGTAATATGACACAAGAAACCATGTGGAGAAGTTTGAGACCATCTAAGAGAGATTTGGTCCAAGAATCATCCACCTTAACCAAGTTCGTCCATTTTGGTCTTTCTTTGTTTCGACAAGCTTCAAAGTTGACCGAAGCCAATTGTCTAGCATAGATTGATGTAATATGACACAAGAAACCATGTGGAGAAGTTTGAGACCATCTAAGAGAGATTTGGTCCAAGAATCATCCACCTTAACCAAGTTCGTCCATTTTGGTCTTTCTTTGTTTCGACAAGCTTCAAAGTTGACCGAAGCCAATTGTCTAGCATAGATTGATGTAATATGACACAAGAAACCATGTGGAGAAGTTTGAGACCATCTAAGAGAGATTTGGTCCAAGAATCATCCACCTTAACCAAGTTCGTCCATTTTGGTCTTTCTTGTTTCGACAAGCTTCAAAGTTGACCGAAGCCAATTGTCTAGCATAGATTGATGTAATATGACACAAGAAACCATGTGGAGAAGTTTGAGACCATCTAAGAGAGATTTGGTCCAAGAATCATCCACCTTAACCAAGTTCGTCCATTTTGGTCTTTCTTGGTTTCGACAAGCTTCAAAGTTGACCGAAGCCAATTGTCTAGCATAGATTGATGTAATATGACACAAGAAACCATGTGGAGAAGTTTGAGACCATCTAAGAGAGATTTGGTCCAAGAATCATCCACCTTAACCAAGTTCGTCCATTTTGGTCTTTCTTGGTTTCGACAAGCTTCAAAGTTGACCGAAGCCAATTGTCTAGCATAGATTGATGTAATATGACACAAGAAACCATGTGGAGAAGTTTGAGACCATCTAAGAGAGATTTGGTCCAAGAATCATCCACCTTAACCAAGTTCGTCCATTTTGGTCTTTCTTGGTTTCGACAAGCTTCAAAGTTGACCGAAGCCAATTGTCTAGCATAGATTGATGTAATATGACACAAGAAACCATGTGGAGAAGTTTGAGACCATCTAAGAGAGATTTGGTCCAAGAATCATCCACCTTAACCAAGTTCGTCCATTTTGGTCTTTCTTGGTTTCGACAAGCTTCAAAGTTGACCGAAGCCAATTGTCTAGCATAGATTGATGTAATATGACACAAGAAACCATGTGGAGAAGTTTGAGACCATCTAAGAGAGATTTGGTCCAAGAATCATCCACCTTAACCAAGTTCGTCCATTTTGGTCTTTCTTGGTTTCGACAAGCTTCAAAGTTGACCGAAGCCAATTGTCTAGCATAGATTGATGTAATATGACACAAGAAACCATGTGGAGAAGTTTGAGACCATCTAAGAGAGATTTGGTCCAAGAATCATCCACCTTAACCAAGTTCGTCCATTTTGGTCTTTCTTTGTTTCGACAAGCTTCAAAGTTGACCGAAGCCAATTGTCTAGCATAGATTGATGTAATATGACACAAGAAACCATGTGGAGAAGTTTGAGACCATCTAAGAGAGATTTGGTCCAAGAATCATCCACCTTAACCAAGTTCGTCCATTTTGGTCTTTCTTGGTTTCGACAAGCTTCAAAGTTGACCGAAGCCAATTGTCTAGCATAGATTGATGTAATATGACACAAGAAACCATGTGGAGAAGTTTGAGACCATCTAAGAGAGATTTGGTCCAAGAATCATCCACCTTAACCAAGTTCGTCCATTTTGGTCTTTCTTTGTTTCGACAAGCTTCAAAGTTGACCGAAGCCAATTGTCTAGCATAGATTGATGTAATATGACACAAGAAACCATGTGGAGAAGTTTGAGACCATCTAAGAGAGATTTGGTCCAAGAATCATCCACCTTAACCAAGTTCGTCCATTTTGGTCTTTCTTTGTTTCGACAAGCTTCAAAGTTGACCGAAGCCAATTGTCTAGCATAGATTGATGTAATATGACACAAGAAACCATGTGGAGAAGTTTGAGACCATCTAAGAGAGATTTGGTCCAAGAATCATCCACCTTAACCAAGTTCGTCCATTTTGGTCTTTCTTTGTTTCGACAAGCTTCAAAGTTGACCGAAGCCAATTGTCTAGCATAGATTGATGTAATATGACACAAGAAACCATGTGGAGAAGTTTGAGACCATCTAAGAGAGATTTGGTCCAAGAATCATCCACCTTAACCAAGTTCGTCCATTTTGGTCTTTCTTGTTTCGACAAGCTTCAAAGTTGACCGAAGCCAATTGTCTAGCATAGATTGATGTAATATGACACAAGAAACCATGTGGAGAAGTTTGAGACCATCTAAGAGAGATTTGGTCCAAGAATCATCCACCTTAACCAAGTTCGTCCATTTTGGTCTTTCTTTGTTTCGACAAGCTTCAAAGTTGACCGAAGCCAATTGTCTAGCATAGATTGATGTAATATGACACAAGAAACCATGTGGAGAAGTTTGAGACCATCTAAGAGAGATTTGGTCCAAGAATCATCCACCTTAACCAAGTTCGTCCATTTTGGTCTTTCTTGGTTTCGACAAGCTTCAAAGTTGACCGAAGCCAATTGTCTAGCATAGATTGATGTAATATGACACAAGAAACCATGTGGAGAAGTTTGAGACCATCTAAGAGAGATTTGGTCCAAGAATCATCCACCTTAACCAAGTTCGTCCATTTTGGTCTTTCTTGGTTTCGACAAGCTTCAAAGTTGACCGAAGCCAATTGTCTAGCATAGATTGATGTAATATGACACAAGAAACCATGTGGAGAAGTTTGAGACCATCTAAGAGAGATTTGGTCCAAGAATCATCCACCTTAACCAAGTTCGTCCATTTTGGTCTTTCTTTGTTTCGACAAGCTTCAAAGTTGACCGAAGCCAATTGTCTAGCATAGATTGATGTAATATGACACAAGAAACCATGTGGAGAAGTTTGAGACCATCTAAGAGAGATTTGGTCCAAGAATCATCCACCTTAACCAAGTTCGTCCATTTTGGTCTTTCTTTGTTTCGACAAGCTTCAAAGTTGACCGAAGCCAATTGTCTAGCATAGATTGATGTAATATGACACAAGAAACCATGTGGAGAAGTTTGAGACCATCTAAGAGAGATTTGGTCCAAGAATCATCCACCTTAACCAAGTTCGTCCATTTTGGTCTTTCTTGGTTTCGACAAGCTTCAAAGTTGACCGAAGCCAATTGTCTAGCATAGATTGATGTAATATGACACAAGAAACCATGTGGAGAAGTTTGAGACCATCTAAGAGAGATTTGGTCCAAGAATCATCCACCTTAACCAAGTTCGTCCATTTTGGTCTTTCTTTGTTTCGACAAGCTTCAAAGTTGACCGAAGCCAATTGTCTAGCATAGATTGATGTAATATGACACAAGAAACCATGTGGAGAAGTTTGAGACCATCTAAGAGAGATTTGGTCCAAGAATCATCCACCTTAACCAAGTTCGTCCATTTTGGTCTTTCTTGGTTTCGACAAGCTTCAAAGTTGACCGAAGCCAATTGTCTAGCATAGATTGATGTAATATGACACAAGAAACCATGTGGAGAAGTTTGAGACCATCTAAGAGAGATTTGGTCCAAGAATCATCCACCTTAACCAAGTTCGTCCATTTTGGTCTTTCTTTCGACAAGCTTTTGACCGAAGCCAATTGTCTAGCATAGATTGATGTAATATGACACAAGAAACCATGTGGAGAAGTTTGAGACCATCTAAGAGAGATTTGGTCCAAGAATCATCCACCTTAACCAAGTTCGTCCATTTTGGTCTTTCTTGGTTTCGACAAGCTTCAAAGTTGACCGAAGCCAATTGTCTAGCATAGATTGATGTAATATGACACAAGAAACCATGTGGAGAAGTTTGAGACCATCTAAGAGAGATTTGGTCCAAGAATCATCCACCTTAACCAAGTTCGTCCATTTTGGTCTTGTTTCGACAAGCTTCAAAGTTGACCGAAGCCAATTGTCTAGCATAGATTGATGTAATATGACACAAGAAACCATGTGGAGAAGTTTGAGACCATCTAAGAGAGATTTGGTCCAAGAATCATCCACCTTAACCAAGTTCGTCCATTTTGGTCTTTCTTTGTTTCGACAAGCTTCAAAGTTGACCGAAGCCAATTGTCTAGCATAGATTGATGTAATATGACACAAGAAACCATGTGGAGAAGTTTGAGACCATCTAAGAGAGATTTGGTCCAAGAATCATCCACCTTAACCAAGTTCGTCCATTTTGGTCTTTCTTGGTTTCGACAAGCTTCAAAGTTGACCGAAGCCAATTGTCTAGCATAGATTGATGTAATATGACACAAGAAACCATGTGGAGAAGTTTGAGACCATCTAAGAGAGATTTGGTCCAAGAATCATCCACCTTAACCAAGTTCGTCCATTTTGGTCTTTCTTTGTTTCGACAAGCTTCAAAGTTGACCGAAGCCAATTGTCTAGCATAGATTGATGTAATATGACACAAGAAACCATGTGGAGAAGTTTGAGACCATCTAAGAGAGATTTGGTCCAAGAATCATCCACCTTAACCAAGTTCGTCCATTTTGGTCTTTCTTGGTTTCGACAAGCTTCAAAGTTGACCGAAGCCAATTGTCTAGCATAGATTGATGTAATATGACACAAGAAACCATGTGGAGAAGTTTGAGACCATCTAAGAGAGATTTGGTCCAAGAATCATCCACCTTAACCAAGTTCGTCCATTTTGGTCTTTCTTTGTTTCGACAAGCTTCAAAGTTGACCGAAGCCAATTGTCTAGCATAGATTGATGTAATATGACACAAGAAACCATGTGGAGAAGTTTGAGACCATCTAAGAGAGATTTGGTCCAAGAATCATCCACCTTAACCAAGTTCGTCCATTTTGGTCTTTCTTGGTTTCGACAAGCTTCAAAGTTGACCGAAGCCAATTGTCTAGCATAGATTGATGTAATATGACACAAGAAACCATGTGGAGAAGTTTGAGACCATCTAAGAGAGATTTGGTCCAAGAATCATCCACCTTAACCAAGTTCGTCCATTTTGGTCTTTCTTTGTTTCGACAAGCTTCAAAGTTGACCGAAGCCAATTGTCTAGCATAGATTGATGTAATATGACACAAGAAACCATGTGGAGAAGTTTGAGACCATCTAAGAGAGATTTGGTCCAAGAATCATCCACCTTAACCAAGTTCGTCCATTTTGGTCTTTCTTGTTTCGACAAGCTTCAAAGTTGACCGAAGCCAATTGTCTAGCATAGATTGATGTAATATGACACAAGAAACCATGTGGAGAAGTTTGAGACCATCTAAGAGAGATTTGGTCCAAGAATCATCCACCTTAACCAAGTTCGTCCATTTTGGTCTTTCTTTGTTTCGACAAGCTTCAAAGTTGACCGAAGCCAATTGTCTAGCATAGATTGATGTAATATGACACAAGAAACCATGTGGAGAAGTTTGAGACCATCTAAGAGAGATTTGGTCCAAGAATCATCCACCTTAACCAAGTTCGTCCATTTTGGTCTTTCTTTGTTTCGACAAGCTTCAAAGTTGACCGAAGCCAATTGTCTAGCATAGATTGATGTAATATGACACAAGAAACCATGTGGAGAAGTTTGAGACCATCTAAGAGAGATTTGGTCCAAGAATCATCCACCTTAACCAAGTTCGTCCATTTTGGTCTTTCTTGGTTTCGACAAGCTTCAAAGTTGACCGAAGCCAATTGTCTAGCATAGATTGATGTAATATGACACAAGAAACCATGTGGAGAAGTTTGAGACCATCTAAGAGAGATTTGGTCCAAGAATCATCCACCTTAACCAAGTTCGTCCATTTTGGTCTTTCTTGGTTTCGACAAGCTTCAAAGTTGACCGAAGCCAATTGTCTAGCATAGATTGATGTAATATGACACAAGAAACCATGTGGAGAAGTTTGAGACCATCTAAGAGAGATTTGGTCCAAGAATCATCCACCTTAACCAAGTTCGTCCATTTTGGTCTTTCTTTGTTTCGACAAGCTTCAAAGTTGACCGAAGCCAATTGTCTAGCATAGATTGATGTAATATGACACAAGAAACCATGTGGAGAAGTTTGAGACCATCTAAGAGAGATTTGGTCCAAGAATCATCCACCTTAACCAAGTTCGTCCATTTTGGTCTTTCTTGTTTCGACAAGCTTCAAAGTTGACCGAAGCCAATTGTCTAGCATAGATTGATGTAATATGACACAAGAAACCATGTGGAGAAGTTTGAGACCATCTAAGAGAGATTTGGTCCAAGAATCATCCACCTTAACCAAGTTCGTCCATTTTGGTCTTTCTTTGTTTCGACAAGCTTCAAAGTTGACCGAAGCCAATTGTCTAGCATAGATTGATGTAATATGACACAAGAAACCATGTGGAGAAGTTTGAGACCATCTAAGAGAGATTTGGTCCAAGAATCATCCACCTTAACCAAGTTCGTCCATTTTGGTCTTTCTTGGTTTCGACAAGCTTCAAAGTTGACCGAAGCCAATTGTCTAGCATAGATTGATGTAATATGACACAAGAAACCATGTGGAGAAGTTTGAGACCATCTAAGAGAGATTTGGTCCAAGAATCATCCACCTTAACCAAGTTCGTCCATTTTGGTCTTTCTTTGTTTCGACAAGCTTCAAAGTTGACCGAAGCCAATTGTCTAGCATAGATTGATGTAATATGACACAAGAAACCATGTGGAGAAGTTTGAGACCATCTAAGAGAGATTTGGTCCAAGAATCATCCACCTTAACCAAGTTCGTCCATTTTGGTCTTTCTTGGTTTCGACAAGCTTCAAAGTTGACCGAAGCCAATTGTCTAGCATAGATTGATGTAATATGACACAAGAAACCATGTGGAGAAGTTTGAGACCATCTAAGAGAGATTTGGTCCAAGAATCATCCACCTTAACCAAGTTCGTCCATTTTGGTCTTTCTTTGTTTCGACAAGCTTCAAAGTTGACCGAAGCCAATTGTCTAGCATAGATTGATGTAATATGACACAAGAAACCATGTGGAGAAGTTTGAGACCATCTAAGAGAGATTTGGTCCAAGAATCATCCACCTTAACCAAGTTCGTCCATTTTGGTCTTTCTTTGTTTCGACAAGCTTCAAAGTTGACCGAAGCCAATTGTCTAGCATAGATTGATGTAATATGACACAAGAAACCATGTGGAGAAGTTTGAGACCATCTAAGAGAGATTTGGTCCAAGAATCATCCACCTTAACCAAGTTCGTCCATTTTGGTCTTTCTTTGTTTCGACAAGCTTCAAAGTTGACCGAAGCCAATTGTCTAGCATAGATTGATGTAATATGACACAAGAAACCATGTGGAGAAGTTTGAGACCATCTAAGAGAGATTTGGTCCAAGAATCATCCACCTTAACCAAGTTCGTCCATTTTGGTCTTTCTTTGTTTCGACAAGCTTCAAAGTTGACCGAAGCCAATTGTCTAGCATAGATTGATGTAATATGACACAAGAAACCATGTGGAGAAGTTTGAGACCATCTAAGAGAGATTTGGTCCAAGAATCATCCACCTTAACCAAGTTCGTCCATTTTGGTCTTTCTTTGTTTCGACAAGCTTCAAAGTTGACCGAAGCCAATTGTCTAGCATAGATTGATGTAATATGACACAAGAAACCATGTGGAGAAGTTTGAGACCATCTAAGAGAGATTTGGTCCAAGAATCATCCACCTTAACCAAGTTCGTCCATTTTGGTCTTTCTTGTTTCGACAAGCTTCAAAGTTGACCGAAGCCAATTGTCTAGCATAGATTGATGTAATATGACACAAGAAACCATGTGGAGAAGTTTGAGACCATCTAAGAGAGATTTGGTCCAAGAATCATCCACCTTAACCAAGTTCGTCCATTTTGGTCTTTCTTGTTTCGACAAGCTTCAAAGTTGACCGAAGCCAATTGTCTAGCATAGATTGATGTAATATGACACAAGAAACCATGTGGAGAAGTTTGAGACCATCTAAGAGAGATTTGGTCCAAGAATCATCCACCTTAACCAAGTTCGTCCATTTTGGTCTTTCTTTGTTTCGACAAGCTTCAAAGTTGACCGAAGCCAATTGTCTAGCATAGATTGATGTAATATGACACAAGAAACCATGTGGAGAAGTTTGAGACCATCTAAGAGAGATTTGGTCCAAGAATCATCCACCTTAACCAAGTTCGTCCATTTTGGTCTTTCTTGGTTTCGACAAGCTTCAAAGTTGACCGAAGCCAATTGTCTAGCATAGATTGATGTAATATGACACAAGAAACCATGTGGAGAAGTTTGAGACCATCTAAGAGAGATTTGGTCCAAGAATCATCCACCTTAACCAAGTTCGTCCATTTTGGTCTTTCTTGGTTTCGACAAGCTTCAAAGTTGACCGAAGCCAATTGTCTAGCATAGATTGATGTAATATGACACAAGAAACCATGTGGAGAAGTTTGAGACCATCTAAGAGAGATTTGGTCCAAGAATCATCCACCTTAACCAAGTTCGTCCATTTTGGTCTTTCTTTGTTTCGACAAGCTTCAAAGTTGACCGAAGCCAATTGTCTAGCATAGATTGATGTAATATGACACAAGAAACCATGTGGAGAAGTTTGAGACCATCTAAGAGAGATTTGGTCCAAGAATCATCCACCTTAACCAAGTTCGTCCATTTTGGTCTTTCTTGGTTTCGACAAGCTTCAAAGTTGACCGAAGCCAATTGTCTAGCATAGATTGATGTAATATGACACAAGAAACCATGTGGAGAAGTTTGAGACCATCTAAGAGAGATTTGGTCCAAGAATCATCCACCTTAACCAAGTTCGTCCATTTTGGTCTTTCTTTGTTTCGACAAGCTTCAAAGTTGACCGAAGCCAATTGTCTAGCATAGATTGATGTAATATGACACAAGAAACCATGTGGAGAAGTTTGAGACCATCTAAGAGAGATTTGGTCCAAGAATCATCCACCTTAACCAAGTTCGTCCATTTTGGTCTTTCTTGGTTTCGACAAGCTTCAAAGTTGACCGAAGCCAATTGTCTAGCATAGATTGATGTAATATGACACAAGAAACCATGTGGAGAAGTTTGAGACCATCTAAGAGAGATTTGGTCCAAGAATCATCCACCTTAACCAAGTTCGTCCATTTTGGTCTTTCTTTGTTTCGACAAGCTTCAAAGTTGACCGAAGCCAATTGTCTAGCATAGATTGATGTAATATGACACAAGAAACCATGTGGAGAAGTTTGAGACCATCTAAGAGAGATTTGGTCCAAGAATCATCCACCTTAACCAAGTTCGTCCATTTTGGTCTTTCTTGGTTTCGACAAGCTTCAAAGTTGACCGAAGCCAATTGTCTAGCATAGATTGATGTAATATGACACAAGAAACCATGTGGAGAAGTTTGAGACCATCTAAGAGAGATTTGGTCCAAGAATCATCCACCTTAACCAAGTTCGTCCATTTTGGTCTTTCTTTGTTTCGACAAGCTTCAAAGTTGACCGAAGCCAATTGTCTAGCATAGATTGATGTAATATGACACAAGAAACCATGTGGAGAAGTTTGAGACCATCTAAGAGAGATTTGGTCCAAGAATCATCCACCTTAACCAAGTTCGTCCATTTTGGTCTTTCTTGGTTTCGACAAGCTTCAAAGTTGACCGAAGCCAATTGTCTAGCATAGATTGATGTAATATGACACAAGAAACCATGTGGAGAAGTTTGAGACCATCTAAGAGAGATTTGGTCCAAGAATCATCCACCTTAACCAAGTTCGTCCATTTTGGTCTTTCTTTGTTTCGACAAGCTTCAAAGTTGACCGAAGCCAATTGTCTAGCATAGATTGATGTAATATGACACAAGAAACCATGTGGAGAAGTTTGAGACCATCTAAGAGAGATTTGGTCCAAGAATCATCCACCTTAACCAAGTTCGTCCATTTTGGTCTTTCTTGTTTCGACAAGCTTCAAAGTTGACCGAAGCCAATTGTCTAGCATAGATTGATGTAATATGACACAAGAAACCATGTGGAGAAGTTTGAGACCATCTAAGAGAGATTTGGTCCAAGAATCATCCACCTTAACCAAGTTCGTCCATTTTGGTCTTTCTTTGTTTCGACAAGCTTCAAAGTTGACCGAAGCCAATTGTCTAGCATAGATTGATGTAATATGACACAAGAAACCATGTGGAGAAGTTTGAGACCATCTAAGAGAGATTTGGTCCAAGAATCATCCACCTTAACCAAGTTCGTCCATTTTGGTCTTTCTTGGACAAGCTTCAAAGTTGACCGAAGCCAATTGTCTAGCATAGATTGATGTAATATGACACAAGAAACCATGTGGAGAAGTTTGAGACCATCTAAGAGAGATTTGGTCCAAGAATCATCCACCTTAACCAAGTTCGTCCATTTTGGTCTTTCTTGGTTTCGACAAGCTTCAAAGTTGACCGAAGCCAATTGTCTAGCATAGATTGATGTAATATGACACAAGAAACCATGTGGAGAAGTTTGAGACCATCTAAGAGAGATTTGGTCCAAGAATCATCCACCTTAACCAAGTTCGTCCATTTTGGTCTTTCTTGGTTTCGACAAGCTTCAAAGTTGACCGAAGCCAATTGTCTAGCATAGATTGATGTAATATGACACAAGAAACCATGTGGAGAAGTTTGAGACCATCTAAGAGAGATTTGGTCCAAGAATCATCCACCTTAACCAAGTTCGTCCATTTTGGTCTTTCTTTGTTTCGACAAGCTTCAAAGTTGACCGAAGCCAATTGTCTAGCATAGATTGATGTAATATGACACAAGAAACCATGTGGAGAAGTTTGAGACCATCTAAGAGAGATTTGGTCCAAGAATCATCCACCTTAACCAAGTTCGTCCATTTTGGTCTTTCTTTGTTTCGACAAGCTTCAAAGTTGACCGAAGCCAATTGTCTAGCATAGATTGATGTAATATGACACAAGAAACCATGTGGAGAAGTTTGAGACCATCTAAGAGAGATTTGGTCCAAGAATCATCCACCTTAACCAAGTTCGTCCATTTTGGTCTTTCTTGGTTTCGACAAGCTTCAAAGTTGACCGAAGCCAATTGTCTAGCATAGATTGATGTAATATGACACAAGAAACCATGTGGAGAAGTTTGAGACCATCTAAGAGAGATTTGGTCCAAGAATCATCCACCTTAACCAAGTTCGTCCATTTTGGTCTTTCTTGTTTCGACAAGCTTCAAAGTTGACCGAAGCCAATTGTCTAGCATAGATTGATGTAATATGACACAAGAAACCATGTGGAGAAGTTTGAGACCATCTAAGAGAGATTTGGTCCAAGAATCATCCACCTTAACCAAGTTCGTCCATTTTGGTCTTTCTTGGTTTCGACAAGCTTCAAAGTTGACCGAAGCCAATTGTCTAGCATAGATTGATGTAATATGACACAAGAAACCATGTGGAGAAGTTTGAGACCATCTAAGAGAGATTTGGTCCAAGAATCATCCACCTTAACCAAGTTCGTCCATTTTGGTCTTTCTTGGTTTCGACAAGCTTCAAAGTTGACCGAAGCCAATTGTCTAGCATAGATTGATGTAATATGACACAAGAAACCATGTGGAGAAGTTTGAGACCATCTAAGAGAGATTTGGTCCAAGAATCATCCACCTTAACCAAGTTCGTCCATTTTGGTCTTTCTTTGTTTCGACAAGCTTCAAAGTTGACCGAAGCCAATTGTCTAGCATAGATTGATGTAATATGACACAAGAAACCATGTGGAGAAGTTTGAGACCATCTAAGAGAGATTTGGTCCAAGAATCATCCACCTTAACCAAGTTCGTCCATTTTGGTCTTTCTTGTTTCGACAAGCTTCAAAGTTGACCGAAGCCAATTGTCTAGCATAGATTGATGTAATATGACACAAGAAACCATGTGGAGAAGTTTGAGACCATCTAAGAGAGATTTGGTCCAAGAATCATCCACCTTAACCAAGTTCGTCCATTTTGGTCTTTCTTGGTTTCGACAAGCTTCAAAGTTGACCGAAGCCAATTGTCTAGCATAGATTGATGTAATATGACACAAGAAACCATGTGGAGAAGTTTGAGACCATCTAAGAGAGATTTGGTCCAAGAATCATCCACCTTAACCAAGTTCGTCCATTTTGGTCTTTCTTGTTTCGACAAGCTTCAAAGTTGACCGAAGCCAATTGTCTAGCATAGATTGATGTAATATGACACAAGAAACCATGTGGAGAAGTTTGAGACCATCTAAGAGAGATTTGGTCCAAGAATCATCCACCTTAACCAAGTTCGTCCATTTTGGTCTTTCTTGGTTTCGACAAGCTTCAAAGTTGACCGAAGCCAATTGTCTAGCATAGATTGATGTAATATGACACAAGAAACCATGTGGAGAAGTTTGAGACCATCTAAGAGAGATTTGGTCCAAGAATCATCCACCTTAACCAAGTTCGTCCATTTTGGTCTTTCTTTGTTTCGACAAGCTTCAAAGTTGACCGAAGCCAATTGTCTAGCATAGATTGATGTAATATGACACAAGAAACCATGTGGAGAAGTTTGAGACCATCTAAGAGAGATTTGGTCCAAGAATCATCCACCTTAACCAAGTTCGTCCATTTTGGTCTTTCTTGTTTCGACAAGCTTCAAAGTTGACCGAAGCCAATTGTCTAGCATAGATTGATGTAATATGACACAAGAAACCATGTGGAGAAGTTTGAGACCATCTAAGAGAGATTTGGTCCAAGAATCATCCACCTTAACCAAGTTCGTCCATTTTGGTCTTTCTTGGTTTCGACAAGCTTCAAAGTTGACCGAAGCCAATTGTCTAGCATAGATTGATGTAATATGACACAAGAAACCATGTGGAGAAGTTTGAGACCATCTAAGAGAGATTTGGTCCAAGAATCATCCACCTTAACCAAGTTCGTCCATTTTGGTCTTTCTTTGTTTCGACAAGCTTCAAAGTTGACCGAAGCCAATTGTCTAGCATAGATTGATGTAATATGACACAAGAAACCATGTGGAGAAGTTTGAGACCATCTAAGAGAGATTTGGTCCAAGAATCATCCACCTTAACCAAGTTCGTCCATTTTGGTCTTTCTTTGTTTCGACAAGCTTCAAAGTTGACCGAAGCCAATTGTCTAGCATAGATTGATGTAATATGACACAAGAAACCATGTGGAGAAGTTTGAGACCATCTAAGAGAGATTTGGTCCAAGAATCATCCACCTTAACCAAGTTCGTCCATTTTGGTCTTTCTTTGTTTCGACAAGCTTCAAAGTTGACCGAAGCCAATTGTCTAGCATAGATTGATGTAATATGACACAAGAAACCATGTGGAGAAGTTTGAGACCATCTAAGAGAGATTTGGTCCAAGAATCATCCACCTTAACCAAGTTCGTCCATTTTGGTCTTTCTTTGTTTCGACAAGCTTCAAAGTTGACCGAAGCCAATTGTCTAGCATAGATTGATGTAATATGACACAAGAAACCATGTGGAGAAGTTTGAGACCATCTAAGAGAGATTTGGTCCAAGAATCATCCACCTTAACCAAGTTCGTCCATTTTGGTCTTTCTTTGTTTCGACAAGCTTCAAAGTTGACCGAAGCCAATTGTCTAGCATAGATTGATGTAATATGACACAAGAAACCATGTGGAGAAGTTTGAGACCATCTAAGAGAGATTTGGTCCAAGAATCATCCACCTTAACCAAGTTCGTCCATTTTGGTCTTTCTTGGTTTCGACAAGCTTCAAAGTTGACCGAAGCCAATTGTCTAGCATAGATTGATGTAATATGACACAAGAAACCATGTGGAGAAGTTTGAGACCATCTAAGAGAGATTTGGTCCAAGAATCATCCACCTTAACCAAGTTCGTCCATTTTGGTCTTTCTTGGTTTCGACAAGCTTCAAAGTTGACCGAAGCCAATTGTCTAGCATAGATTGATGTAATATGACACAAGAAACCATGTGGAGAAGTTTGAGACCATCTAAGAGAGATTTGGTCCAAGAATCATCCACCTTAACCAAGTTCGTCCATTTTGGTCTTTCTTGGTTTCGACAAGCTTCAAAGTTGACCGAAGCCAATTGTCTAGCATAGATTGATGTAATATGACACAAGAAACCATGTGGAGAAGTTTGAGACCATCTAAGAGAGATTTGGTCCAAGAATCATCCACCTTAACCAAGTTCGTCCATTTTGGTCTTTCTTTGTTTCGACAAGCTTCAAAGTTGACCGAAGCCAATTGTCTAGCATAGATTGATGTAATATGACACAAGAAACCATGTGGAGAAGTTTGAGACCATCTAAGAGAGATTTGGTCCAAGAATCATCCACCTTAACCAAGTTCGTCCATTTTGGTCTTTCTTGGTTTCGACAAGCTTCAAAGTTGACCGAAGCCAATTGTCTAGCATAGATTGATGTAATATGACACAAGAAACCATGTGGAGAAGTTTGAGACCATCTAAGAGAGATTTGGTCCAAGAATCATCCACCTTAACCAAGTTCGTCCATTTTGGTCTTTCTTGGTTTCGACAAGCTTCAAAGTTGACCGAAGCCAATTGTCTAGCATAGATTGATGTAATATGACACAAGAAACCATGTGGAGAAGTTTGAGACCATCTAAGAGAGATTTGGTCCAAGAATCATCCACCTTAACCAAGTTCGTCCATTTTGGTCTTTCTTGGTTTCGACAAGCTTCAAAGTTGACCGAAGCCAATTGTCTAGCATAGATTGATGTAATATGACACAAGAAACCATGTGGAGAAGTTTGAGACCATCTAAGAGAGATTTGGTCCAAGAATCATCCACCTTAACCAAGTTCGTCCATTTTGGTCTTTCTT
The DNA here is from genome assembly GCA_022379115.2 of Bauhinia variegata. Lineage (NCBI taxonomy): Eukaryota > Viridiplantae > Streptophyta > Magnoliopsida > Fabales > Fabaceae > Bauhinia > Bauhinia variegata. Next base: position 10,854,828 of record CM039430.1, read on the forward strand.
TGTTTCGACAAGCTTCAAAGTTGACCGAAGCCAATTGTCTAGCATAGATTGATGTAATATGACACAAGAAACCATGTGGAGAAGTTTGAGACCATCTAAGAGAGATTTGGTCCAAGAATCATCCACCTTAACCAAGTTCGTCCATTTTGGTCTTTCTTGGTTTCGACAAGCTTCAAAGTTGACCGAAGCCAATTGTCTAGCATAGATTGATGTAATATGACACAAGAAACCATGTGGAGAAGTTTGAGACCATCTAAGAGAGATTTGGTCCAAGAATCATCCACCTTAACCAAGTTCGTCCATTTTGGTCTTTCTTGGTTTCGACAAGCTTCAAAGTTGACCGAAGCCAATTGTCTAGCATAGATTGATGTAATATGACACAAGAAACCATGTGGAGAAGTTTGAGACCATCTAAGAGAGATTTGGTCCAAGAATCATCCACCTTAACCAAGTTCGTCCATTTTGGTCTTTCTTGGTTTCGACAAGCTTCAAAGTTGACCGAAGCCAATTGTCTAGCATAGATTGATGTAATATGACACAAGAAACCATGTGGAGAAGTTTGAGACCATCTAAGAGAGATTTGGTCCAAGAATCATCCACCTTAACCAAGTTCGTCCATTTTGGTCTTTCTTGGTTTCGACAAGCTTCAAAGTTGACCGAAGCCAATTGTCTAGCATAGATTGATGTAATATGACACAAGAAACCATGTGGAGAAGTTTGAGACCATCTAAGAGAGATTTGGTCCAAGAATCATCCACCTTAACCAAGTTCGTCCATTTTGGTCTTTCTTGGTTTCGACAAGCTTCAAAGTTGACCGAAGCCAATTGTCTAGCATAGATTGATGTAATATGACACAAGAAACCATGTGGAGAAGTTTGAGACCATCTAAGAGAGATTTGGTCCAAGAATCATCCACCTTAACCAAGTTCGTCCATTTTGGTCTTTCTTGGTTTCGACAAGCTTCAAAGTTGACCGAAGCCAATTGTCTAGCATAGATTGATGTAATATGACACAAGAAACCATGTGGAGAAGTTTGAGACCATCTAAGAGAGATTTGGTCCAAGAATCATCCACCTTAACCAAGTTCGTCCATTTTGGTCTTTCTTGTTTCGACAAGCTTCAAAGTTGACCGAAGCCAATTGTCTAGCATAGATTGATGTAATATGACACAAGAAACCATGTGGAGAAGTTTGAGACCATCTAAGAGAGATTTGGTCCAAGAATCATCCACCTTAACCAAGTTCGTCCATTTTGGTCTTTCTTTGTTTCGACAAGCTTCAAAGTTGACCGAAGCCAATTGTCTAGCATAGATTGATGTAATATGACACAAGAAACCATGTGGAGAAGTTTGAGACCATCTAAGAGAGATTTGGTCCAAGAATCATCCACCTTAACCAAGTTCGTCCATTTTGGTCTTTCTTGGTTTCGACAAGCTTCAAAGTTGACCGAAGCCAATTGTCTAGCATAGATTGATGTAATATGACACAAGAAACCATGTGGAGAAGTTTGAGACCATCTAAGAGAGATTTGGTCCAAGAATCATCCACCTTAACCAAGTTCGTCCATTTTGGTCTTTCTTTGTTTCGACAAGCTTCAAAGTTGACCGAAGCCAATTGTCTAGCATAGATTGATGTAATATGACACAAGAAACCATGTGGAGAAGTTTGAGACCATCTAAGAGAGATTTGGTCCAAGAATCATCCACCTTAACCAAGTTCGTCCATTTTGGTCTTTCTTGGTTTCGACAAGCTTCAAAGTTACCGAAGCCAATTGTCTAGCATAGATTGATGTAATATGACACAAGAAACCATGTGGAGAAGTTTGAGACCATCTAAGAGAGATTTGGTCCAAGAATCATCCACCTTAACCAAGTTCGTCCATTTTGGTCTTTCTTGGTTTCGACAAGCTTCAAAGTTGACCGAAGCCAATTGTCTAGCATAGATTGATGTAATATGACACAAGAAACCATGTGGAGAAGTTTGAGACCATCTAAGAGAGATTTGGTCCAAGAATCATCCACCTTAACCAAGTTCGTCCATTTTGGTCTTTCTTGGTTTCGACAAGCTTCAAAGTTGACCGAAGCCAATTGTCTAGCATAGATTGATGTAATATGACACAAGAAACCATGTGGAGAAGTTTGAGACCATCTAAGAGAGATTTGGTCCAAGAATCATCCACCTTAACCAAGTTCGTCCATTTTGGTCTTTCTTGGTTTCGACAAGCTTCAAAGTTGACCGAAGCCAATTGTCTAGCATAGATTGATGTAATATGACACAAGAAACCATGTGGAGAAGTTTGAGACCATCTAAGAGAGATTTGGTCCAAGAATCATCCACCTTAACCAAGTTCGTCCATTTTGGTCTTTCTTTGTTTCGACAAGCTTCAAAGTTGACCGAAGCCAATTGTCTAGCATAGATTGATGTAATATGACACAAGAAACCATGTGGAGAAGTTTGAGACCATCTAAGAGAGATTTGGTCCAAGAATCATCCACCTTAACCAAGTTCGTCCATTTTGGTCTTTCTTGGTTTCGACAAGCTTCAAAGTTGACCGAAGCCAATTGTCTAGCATAGATTGATGTAATATGACACAAGAAACCATGTGGAGAAGTTTGAGACCATCTAAGAGAGATTTGGTCCAAGAATCATCCACCTTAACCAAGTTCGTCCATTTTGGTCTTTCTTGGTTTCGACAAGCTTCAAAGTTGACCGAAGCCAATTGTCTAGCATAGATTGATGTAATATGACACAAGAAACCATGTGGAGAAGTTTGAGACCATCTAAGAGAGATTTGGTCCAAGAATCATCCACCTTAACCAAGTTCGTCCATTTTGGTCTTTCTTGTTTCGACAAGCTTCAAAGTTGACCGAAGCCAATTGTCTAGCATAGATTGATGTAATATGACACAAGAAACCATGTGGAGAAGTTTGAGACCATCTAAGAGAGATTTGGTCCAAGAATCATCCACCTTAACCAAGTTCGTCCATTTTGGTCTTTCTTGTTTCGACAAGCTTCAAAGTTGACCGAAGCCAATTGTCTAGCATAGATTGATGTAATATGACACAAGAAACCATGTGGAGAAGTTTGAGACCATCTAAGAGAGATTTGGTCCAAGAATCATCCACCTTAACCAAGTTCGTCCATTTTGGTCTTTCTTTTTTCGACAAGCTTCAAAGTTGAACGAAGCCAATTGTCTAGCATAGATTGATGTAATATGACACAAGAAACCATGTGGAGAAGTTTGAGACCATCTAAGAGAGATTTGGTCCAAGAATCATCCACCTTAACCAAGTTCGTCCATTTTGGTCTTTCTTGGTTTCGACAAGCTTCAAAGTTGACCGAAGCCAATTGTCTAGCATAGATTGATGTAATATGACACAAGAAACCATGTGGAGAAGTTTGAGACCATCTAAGAGAGATTTGGTCCAAGAATCATCCACCTTAACCAAGTTCGTCCATTTTGGTCTTTCTTGTTTCGACAAGCTTCAAAGTTGACCGAAGCCAATTGTCTAGCATAGATTGATGTAATATGACACAAGAAACCATGTGGAGAAGTTTGAGACCATCTAAGAGAGATTTGGTCCAAGAATCATCCACCTTAACCAAGTTCGTCCATTTTGGTCTTTCTTGTTTCGACAAGCTTCAAAGTTGAACCGAAGCCAATTGTCTAGCATAGATTGATGTAATATGACACAAGAAACCATGTGGAGAAGTTTGAGACCATCTAAGAGAGATTTGGTCCAAGAATCATCCACCTTAACCAAGTTCGTCCATTTTGGTCTTTCTTTGTTTCGACAAGCTTCAAAGTTGACCGAAGCCAATTGTCTAGCATAGATTGATGTAATATGACACAAGAAACCATGTGGAGAAGTTTGAGACCATCTAAGAGAGATTTGGTCCAAGAATCATCCACCTTAACCAAGTTCGTCCATTTTGGTCTTTCTTTGTTTCGACAAGCTTCAAAGTTGACCGAAGCCAATTGTCTAGCATAGATTGATGTAATATGACACAAGAAACCATGTGGAGAAGTTTGAGACCATCTAAGAGAGATTTGGTCCAAGAATCATCCACCTTAACCAAGTTCGTCCATTTTGGTCTTTCTTGGTTTCGACAAGCTTCAAAGTTGACCGAAGCCAATTGTCTAGCATAGATTGATGTAATATGACACAAGAAACCATGTGGAGAAGTTTGAGACCATCTAAGAGAGATTTGGTCCAAGAATCATCCACCTTAACCAAGTTCGTCCATTTTGGTCTTTCTTTGTTTCGACAAGCTTCAAAGTTACCGAAGCCAATTGTCTAGCATAGATTGATGTAATATGACACAAGAAACCATGTGGAGAAGTTTGAGACCATCTAAGAGAGATTTGGTCCAAGAATCATCCACCTTAACCAAGTTCGTCCATTTTGGTCTTTCTTCGTTTCGACAAGTTTCAAAGTTAACCGAAGCCAATTGCCTAGCATAGATTGATGTAATATGACACAAGAAACCATGTGGAGAAGTTTGAGACCATCTAAGAGAGGTTTGGTCCAAGAATCATCCACCTTAACCAAGTTCGTCCATTTTGGTCTTTCTTTGTTTCGACAAGCTTCAAAGTTAACCGAAGCCAATTGTCTAGCATAGATTGATGTAATATGACACAAGAAACCATGTGGAGAAGTTTGAGACCATCTAAGAGAGATTTGGTCCAAGAATCATCCACCTTAACCAAGTTCGTCCATTTTGGTCTTTCTTGGTTTCGACAAGCTTCAAAGTTGACCGAAGCCAATTGTCTAGCATAGATTGATGTAATATGACACAAGAAACCATGTGGAGAAGTTTGAGACCAACTAAGAGAGATTTGGTCCAAGAATCATCCACCTTAACCAAGTTCGTCCATTTTGGTCTTTCTTGGTTTCGACAAGCTTCAAAGTTAACCGAAGCCAATTGTCTAGCATAGATTGATGTAATATGACACAAGAAACCATGTGGAGAAGTTTGAGACCATCTAAGAGAGATTTGGTCCAAGAATCATCCACCTTAACCAAGTTCGTCCATTTTGGTCTTTCTTGGTTTCGACAAGCTTCAAAGTTGACCGAAGCCAATTGTCTAGCATAGATTGATGTAATATGACACAAGAAACCATGTGGAGAAGTTTGAGACCATCTAAGAGAGATTTGGTCCAAGAATCATCCACCTTAACCAAGTTCGTCCATTTTGGTCTTTCTTTGTTTCGACAAGCTTCAAAGTTAACCGAAGCCAATTGTCTAGCATAGATTGATGTAATATGACACAAGAAACCATGTGGAGAAGTTTGAGACCATCTAAGAGAGATTTGGTCCAAGAATCATCCACCTTAACCAAGTTCGTCCATTTTGGTCTTTCTTTGTTTCGACAAGCTTCAAAGTGACCGAAGCCAATTGTCTAGCATAGATTGATGTAATATGACACAAGAAACCATGTGGAGAAGTTTGAGACCATCTAAGAGAGATTTGGTCCAAGAATCATCCACCTTAACCAAGTTCGTCCATTTTGGTCTTTCTTGGTTTCGACAAGCTTCAAAGTTAACCGAAGCCAATTGTCTAGCATAGATTGATGTAATATGACACAAGAAACCATGTGGAGAAGTTTGAGACCATCTAAGAGAGATTTGGTCCAAGAATCATCCACCTTAACCAAGTTCGTCCATTTTTCTCTTTCTTAGTTTCGACAAGCTTCAAAGTTGACCGAAGCCAATTGTCTAGCATAGATTGATGTAATATGACACAAGAAACCATGTGGAGAAGTTTGAGACCATCTAAGAGAGATTTGGTCCAAGAATCATCCACCTTAACCAAGTTCGTCCATTTTGGTCTTTCTTTTTTTCGACAAGCTTCAAAGTTAACCGAAGCCAATTGTCTAGCATAGATTGATGTAATATAACACAAGAAACCATGTGGAGCAGTTTGAGACCATCTAAGAGAGATTTGGTCCAAGAATCATCCACCTTAACCAAGTTCGTCCATTTTGGTCTTTCTTGTTTCGACAAGCTTCAAAGTTAACCGAAGCCAATTGTCTAGCATAGATTGATGTAATATAACACAAGAAACCATGTGGAGCAGTTTGAGACCATCTAAGAGAGATTTGGTCCAAGAATCATCCACCTCAACCAAGTTCGTCCATTTTGGTCTTTCTTCGTTTTGACAAGTTTCAAAGTTAATCAAAGCCAATTGTCTAGCATAGATTGATGTAATATAACACAAGAAACCATGTGGAGAAGTTTGGGACCATCTAAGAGAGGTTTGGTCCAAGAATCATCCACCTTAACCAAGTTCGTCCATTTTGGTCTTTCTTTTTTTCGACAACTTCAAAGTTAACTGAAGCCAATTGTCTAGCATAGATTGATGTAATATGACACAAGAAACCATGTGGAGTAGTTTGAGATCCATCTAAGAGAGATTTGGTCCAAGAATCATCCACCTTAACCAAGTTCATCCATTTTGGTCTTTCTTGGTTTCGACAAGCTTCAAAGTTGACCGAAGCCAATTGTCTAGCATAGATTGATGTAATATGACACAAGAAACCATGTGGAGAAGTTTGAGACCAACTAAGAGAGATTTGGTCCAAGAATCATCCACCTCAACCAAGTTCGTCCATTTTGGTCTTTCTTGGTTTCGACAAGCTTCAAAGCTAACCGAAGCCAATTGTCTAGCATAGATTGATGTAATATAACACAAGAAACCATGTGGAGTAGTTTGAGACCATCTAAGAGAGATTTGGTCCAAGAATCATCCACCTTAACCAAGTTCGTCCATTTTGGTCTTTCTTGGTTTCGACAAGCTTCAAAGTTAACCGAAGCCAATTGTCTAGCATAGATTGATGTAATATAACACAAGAAACCATGTGGAGCAGTTTGAGACCATCTAAGAGAGATTTGGTCCAAGAATCATCCACCTTAACCAAGTTCGTCCATTTTGGTCTTTCTTTGTTTCGACAAGCTTCAAAGCTAACCGAAGCCAATTGTCTAGCATAGATTGATGTAATATAACACAAGAAACCATGTGGAGAAGTTTGAGACCATCTAAGAGAGATTTGGTCCAAGAATCATCCACCTTAACCAAGTTCGTCCATTTTGGTCTTTCTTTGTTTCGACAAGCTTCAAAGTTACCGAAGCCAATTGTCTAGCATAGATTGATGTAATATGACACAAGAAACCATGTGGAGAAGTTTGAGACCATCTAAGAGAGATTTGGTCCAAGAATCATCCACCTTAACCAAGTTCGTCCATTTTGGTCTTTCTTGGTTTCGACAAGCTTCAAAGTTCACCGAAGCCAATTGTCTAGCATAGATTGATGTAATAACACAAGAAACCATGTGGAGAAGTTTGGGACCATCTAAGAGAGATTTGGTCCAAGAATCATCCACCTTAACCAAGTTCGTCCATTTTGGTCTTTCTTTTTTTCGACAAGCTTCAAAGTTAACCGAAGCCAATTGTCTAGCATAGATTGATGTAATATGACACAAGAAACCATGTGGAGAAGTTTGAGACCATCTAAGAGAGATTTGGTCCAAGAATCATCCACCTTAACCAAGTTCGTCCATTTTGGTCTTTCTTTGTTTCGACAAGCTTCAAAGTTCACCGAAGCCAATTGTCTAGCATAGATTGATGTAATATAACACAAGAAACCATGTGGAGAAGTTTTAGACCATCTAAGAGAGATTTGGTCCAAGAATCATCCACCTTAACCAAGTTCGTCCATTTTGGTCTTTCTTGGTTTCGACAAGCTTCAAAGTTAACCGAAGCCAATTGTCTAGCATAGATTGATGTAATTTAACACAAGAAACCATGTGGAGAAGTTTGAGACCATCTAAGAGAGATTTGGTCCAAGAATCATCCACCTTAACCAAGTTCGTCCATTTTGGTCTTTCTTTGTTTCGACAAGCTTCAATGTTGACCGAAGCCAATTGTCTAGCATAGATTGATGTAATATGTAACATCCCAAAATTTCTAAGAAGAATATAAATCAACATTAGAGTAATTTAATTAGTGGTTTGTTTGCTGAATGCAAATGAGAAGCGTGGGAATATTGAGAATTATATGAGGATGACATTTATGTGTACATGCACATATAGCTAGAAAATGGATACTATGTATTTATATGATTGTATATTAGTGTAGCATCCTTCTATTCATTCATGATAGTCCATATAAAGTGTAATGTGATTTCATAACATGACCAAAGACCATGGGATTTAAATTCTATCTTAATTGATGAAACATGATTGAAAGTTAATGGTGTGAACTCTTGGTTGCTTTCTATTGAATATGCTTAGGTAATTGTGATTCTCATTATCATAAAAATGAAGTGAACTAAGAGGAATGAACCTTGAACAATTAATCAAGGAATTAAAGAGTTAAGAGTTAAAAATATGGTATAATTAGTGCAATTAGATGAAATAGCTGCCTAAGTGAACTACTAGTTAAGGAGATGGTTAGAATGTGACTAAATTGGTCCCAATTTGACCACATGGAGGCAGCAGCTAGCCTCCACAAGGACCCACGCCTCTTGCATGCTTGAGACATCTAGAAACCTTGCATTAAATAAGGGGACACTCCCACCAATCATAGCTTGATAAAATACCATAGATGATAATTGCACTTGTGGTGATATTTTGTAAGACTTGTGCATGAAAGGGAGACTTGTAACATCCCCTAATTGAGTAGTATGTAAGGTTACATGTGCATCATCCATACTTATATGCATGTTTAAGGTATTCCCTAATTGAACCTCTTGAATTGAATGGCTTATATGCATGTGATTATATTAGTTGTGTTTACAACTTCATGTGAACAAGCATGTGTGCATGTTTATGGCAAGTAGGATTGAATACCTTGCATGAACATGTGTAATTAGAATTATGTTATTTCATTCATAAGGATCAAATTGAATAAGATTTTTATAAGTGGTGGCACATCCATAAATAACCAAAAGTGGGAAACAACTAGTTGGAATGGAATGAGGAAACTAGACTAAGCTAGTTGGATTGAAAGGATCTAGTCTCAATGGAGCCAAGAAGGCAGCAGCCTTTTGCCCTCTCATCCACGCCACTTGCCATGCTTCAAGCCCCCAAACCTTTGTCTTGAACTTGGTCAAAGTGTCAACCAATGAAATAGTGACATTAGGCATGACTTGTGTGCATATTCCATGATATTTATGCATGTATAAATGAAGGAAAATGGGAGAGAATTCTAGACCAAGTGAGAGGCGGCAAGCAGGGCTGCAAGGGGGAAAGAAAAGAAATAAAAAGGGGGAGAAGAGAGCTAGGCGTGCAAGAGAAAAGAAGGAGAAGAAAGAAGAAAAACAAGAGAGGAAAGCAAGCTTGTGTGAACCCTAGTGTTCTTGCCTTTTCAACCACTTGAAGTAACCATCTAACTAGCCTCAAAAGAGAAAGGAAAGCTGCCATAGAGACCCTAGAAGAGAAACCCTAGGGCTGACAAGGAAGAAATTGAAGACAAAAGGTAGTTAGTTTAATTCAAGCATGGGTGCTATATTTATTTCTATTGTTTTGTATGATGAATTTCAATGTTATTTTGTGTCCTTGAATGGATGTTTATTGGCTGTTTATGGTGTTTGATGCCACATATTTCTGCCTTGGATGAAAGTATGCAAATCACAAGAGGTGATGAGAAGAGTATGAAGAAGAAAGTTGTATAACCATGGGGTATGGGGTATGCCAAAATGGTACCTAAAGTGGCATCTATGGACAGGGAATGATGACTGCCTCATAGGGGTAAGGAGTGCCAAAAGGGAGCACTAAATATGTCTCACCCTATGAATAAGCAGTGGTGCCAAAAGGGTGCACCAAACCTATGTATACTGTCCATAAAGACCTCTATGCATGGTTATGCCTTTTTCTTTATGTTCTCTTCAAACTACTTCAAATTATGCCATCCTTTAACCTTGTTTGAATGGACTAACTACTGAGAAATCATTGGTTTCTCATATTATTGGTGTTAATGATTTCATACAGGTGACAAAGCAAAAGAGGTCATTCAAGACTGATTGTGGCTGCTGGCTGTATTTTTGTAGTTGATTTATGATGACCTTTATGTGATGAACTGTTGAGAGCTATGTGATGTAATTTAATGTTATGTCTTGAACATATGAAGTGGATATTTGTTACATGCATATTATGTATTAAGGTAACTCTCTAAAGTTAATGAACATAGACTAGTGTACCTTGTGCTAAATGGCTGTTTTTGGCCAGCTTGAAATAAGGAATTATTAGTACCTTCAAACCATGAGATAATTACATGAAATTATTTTCCCAAGCTCACGAAACACTATATTTTATGCATGCAAAATTGCAAGATTTTTGGCCTAGCCAATTAGTACAGAAAATTCTTCAAAGTTACACTTCAGGAGTTTTACGGTAAACAGGACAGTTCACAATCTTTGTTTAATTGACCCACCAACCATCGAAATTTTGTATGAAATTTTTACCACATATTCTAGATACATTGAACTTGTATTTGGAGCTTTTCATATTTTTTTAGACATTTATACACCACGTTTCCATATTTTACAAAAACAGGACAGCAAGCTGTCTACAAAAGTAAACTGTCCAATTGAGGTCTAAACCTTTAATTGGTAATTTCCTATGAAATAGAGCTAAATGAAAAGTGTTTTTCATAAGTATAAGATTAAAGTAAGATGTTACATAATATAACACAAGAAACCATGTGGAGAAGTTTTAGACCATCTAAGAGAGATTTGGTCCAAGAATCATCCACCTTAACCAAGTTCGTCCATTTTGGTCTTTCTTTGTTTCGACAAGCTTTAAAGCTAACCGAAGGCAATTGTCTAGCATAGATTAATGTAATATGACACAAGAAACCATGTGGAGAAGTTTGAGACCATCTAAGAGAGATTTGGTCCAAGAATCATCCACCTTAACCAAGTTTGTCCATTTTTGTCTTTCTTGGTTTCGACAAGCTTCAAAGTTGACCGAAGCCAATTGTCTAGCATAGATTGATGTAATATGACACAAGAAACCATGTGGAGAAGTTTGAGACCATCTAAGAGAGATTTGGTCCAAGAATCATCCACCTTAACCAAGTTCGTCCATTTTGGTCTTTCTTTTTTTCGACAACTTCAAAGTTAACCGAAGCCAATTGTCTAGCATAGATTGATGTAATATGACACAAGAAACCATGTGGAGAAGTTTGAGACCATCTAAGAGAGATTTGGTCCAAGAATCATCCACCTTAACCAAGTTCGTCCATTTTGGTCTTTCTTACTTTCGACAAGCTTCAAAGTTAACCGAAGCCAATTGTCTAGCATAGATTGATGTAATATGACACAAGAAACCATGTGGAGAAGTTTGAGACCATCTAAGAGAGATTTGGTCCAAGAATCATCCACCTAACCAAGTTCGTCCATTTTGTTCTTTCTTCGTTTTGACAAGTTTCAAAGTTAACCGAAGCCAATTGTCTAGCATAGATTGATGTAATATGACACAAGAAACCATGTGGAGAAGTTTGAGACCATCTAAGAGAGGTTTGGTCCAAGAATCATCCACCTTAACCAAGTTCGTCCATTTTGGTCTTTCTTTGTTTCGACAAGCTTCAAAGTTCACCGAAGCCAATTGTCTAGCATAGATTGATGTAATATGACACAAGAAACCATGTGGAGAAGTTTGAGACCATCTAAGAGAGATTTGGTCCAAGAATCATCCACCTTAACCAAGTTCGTCCATTTTTGTCTTTCTTCGTTTCGACAAGCTTCAAAGTTAACCGAAGCCAATTGTCTAGCATAGATTGATGTAATATGACACAAGAAACCATGTGGAGAAGTTTGAGACCATCTAAGAGAGATTTGGTCCAAGAATCATCCACCTTAACCAAGTTCGTCCATTTTGGTCTTTCTTGGTTTCGACAAGCTTCAAAGTTGACCGAAGCCAATTGTCTAGCATAGATTGATGTAATATGACACAAGAAACCATGTGGAGAAGTTTGAGACCATCTAAGAGAGATTTGGTCCAAGAATCATCCACCTTAACCAAGTTCGTCCATTTTGGTCTTTCTTTTTTTCGACAACTTCAAAGTTAACCGAAGCCAATTGTCTAGCATAGATTGATGTAATATGACACAAGAAACCATGTGGAGAAGTTTGAGACCAACTAAGAGAGATTTGGTCCAAGAATCATCCACCTCAACCAAGTTCGTCCATTTTGGTCTTTCTTCGTTTTGACAAGCTTCAAAGTTAATCGAAGCCAATTGTCAAGCATAGATTGATGTAATATAACACAAGAAACCATGTGGAGAAGTTTGGGACCATCTAAGAGAGATTTGGTCCAAGAATCATCCACCTTAACCAAGTTCGTCCATTTTGGTCTTTCTTTGTTTCGACAAGCTTCAAAGTTGACCGAAGCCAATTGTCTAGCATAGATTGATGTAATATGACACAAGAAACCATGTGGAGAAGTTTGAGACCAACTAAGAGAGATTTGGTCCAAGAATCATCCACCTTAACCAAGTTCGTCCATTTTGGTCTTTCTTTGTTTCGACAAGCTTCAAAGTTAACCGAAGCCAATTGTCTAGCATAGATTGATGTAATATGACACAAGAAACCATGTGGAGAAGTTTGAGACCATCTAAGAGAGATTTGGTCCAAGAATCATCCACCTTAACCAAGTTCGTCCATTTTGGTCTTTCTTGGTTTCGACAAGCTTCAAAGTTAACCGAAGCCAATTGTCTAGCATAGATTGATGTAATATGACACAAGAAACCATGTGGAGAAGTTTGAGACCATCTAAGAGAGATTTGGTCCAAGAATCATCCACCTTAACCAAGTTCGTCCATTTTGGTCTTTCTTCGTTTCGACAAGCTTCAAAGTTAATCGAAGCCAATTGTCTAGCATAGATTGATGTAATATGACACAAGAAACCATGTGGAGAAGTTTGAGACCATCTAAGAGAGATTTGGTCCAAGAATCATCCACCTTAACCAAGTTCGTCCATTTTGGTCTTTCTTTGTTTCGACAAGCTTCAAAGTTGACCGAAGCCAATTGTCTAGCATAGATTGATGTAATATGACACAAGAAACCATGTGGAGAAGTTTGAGACCATCTAAGAGAGATTTGGTCCAAGAATCATCCACCTTAACCAAGTTCGTCCATTTTGGTCTTTCTTTGTTTATACAAGCTTCAAAGTTAACCGAAGCCAATTGTCTAGCATAGATTGATGTAATATGACACAAGAAACCATGTGGAGAAGTTTGAGACCAACTAAGAGAGATTTGGTCCAAGAATCATCCACCTTAACCAAGTTCGTCCATTTTGGTCTTTCTTGGTTTCGACAAGCTTCAAAGTTAACCGAAGCCAATTGTCTAGCATAGATTGATGTAATATGACACAAGAAACCATGTGGAGAAGTTTGAGACCATCTAAGAGAGATTTGGTCCAAGAATCATCCACCTTAACCAAGTTCGTCCATTTTGGTCTTTCTTTGTTTCGACAAGCTTCAAAGTTAACCGAAGCCAATTGTCTAGCATAGATTGATGTAATATGACACAAGAAACCATGTGGAGAAGTTTGAGACCAACTAAGAGAGATTTGGTCCAAGAATCATCCACCTTAACCAAGTTCGTCCATTTTGGTCTTTCTTTGTTTCGACAAGCTTCAAAGTTAACCGAAGCCAATTGTCTAGCATAGATTGATGTAATATGACACAAGAAACCATGTGGAGAAGTTTGAGACCAACTAAGAGAGATTTGGTCCAAGAATCATCCACCTTAACCAAGTTCGTCCATTTTGGTCTTTCTTTGTTTCGACAAGCTTCAAAGTTAACCGAAGCCAATTGTCTAGCATAGATTGATGTAATATGACACAAGAAACCATGTGGAGAAGTTTGAGACCATCTAAGAGAGATTTGGTCCAAGAATCATCCACCTTAACCAAGTTCGTCCATTTTGGTCTTTCTTTGTTTCGACAAGCTTCAAAGTTGACCGAAGCCAATTGTCTAGCATAGATTGATGTAATATGACACAAGAAACCATGTGGAGAAGTTTGAGACCATCTAAGAGAGATTTGGTCCAAGAATCATCCACCTTAACCAAGTTCGTCCATTTTGGTCTTTCTTTGTTTCGACAAGCTTCAAAGTTAACCGAAGCCAATTGTCTAGCATAGATTGATGTAATATGACACAAGAAACCATGTGGAGAAGTTTGAGACCAACTAAGAGAGATTTGGTCCAAGAATCATCCACCTTAACCAAGTTCGTCCATTTTGGTCTTTCTTCGTTTCGACAAGCTTCAAAGTTAACCGAAGCCAATTGTCAAGCATAGATTGATGTAATATGACACAAGAAACCATGTGGAGAAGTTTGAGACCATCTAAGAGAGATTTGGTCCAAGAATCATCCACCTTAACCAAGTTCGTCCATTTTGGTCTTTTTTTGTTTCGACAAGCTTCAAAGTTGACCGAAGCCAATTGTCTAGCATAGATTGATGTAATATGACACAAGAAACCATGTGGAGAAGTTTGAGACCATCTAAGAGAGATTTGGTCCAAGAATCATCCACCTTAACCAAGTTCGTCCATTTTGGTCTTTCTTTGTTTCGACAAGCTTCAAAGTAAACCGAAGCCAATTGTCTAGCATAGATTGATGTAATATGACACAAGAAACCATGTGGAGAAGTTTGAGACCATCTAAGAGAGATTTGGTCCAAGAATCATCCACCTTAACCAAGTTCGTCCATTTTGGTCTTTCTTTGTTTCGACAAGCTTCAAAGTTGACCGAAGCCAATTGTCTAGCATAGATTGATGTAATATGACACAAGAAACCATGTGGAGAAGTTTGAGACCATCTAAGAGAGATTTGGTCCAAGAATCATCCACCTTAACCAAGTTCGTCCATTTTGGTCTTTCTTTGTTTCGACAAGCTTCAAAGTTAACCGAAGCCAATTGTCTAGCATAGATTGATGTAATATGACACAAGAAACCATGTGGAGAAGTTTGAGACCAACTAAGAGAGATTTGGTCCAAGAATCATCCACCTTAACCAAGTTCGTCCATTTTGGTCTTTCTTGGTTTCGACAAGCTTCAAAGTTAACCGAAGCCAATTGTCTAGCATAGATTGATGTAATATGACACAAGAAACCATGTGGAGAAGTTTGAGACCATCTAAGAGAGATTTGGTCCAAGAATCATCCACCTTAACCAAGTTCGTCCATTTTGGTCTTTCTTTGTTTCGACAAGCTTCAAAGTTAACCGAAGCCAATTGTCTAGCATAGATTGATGTAATATGACACAAGAAACCATGTGGAGAAGTTTGAGACCAACTAAGAGAGATTTGGTCCAAGAATCATCCACCTTAACCAAGTTCGTCCATTTTGGTCTTTCTTTGTTTCGACAAGCTTCAAAGTTAACCGAAGCCAATTGTCTAGCATAGATTGATGTAATATGACACAAGAAACCATGTGGAGAAGTTTGAGACCATCTAAGAGAGATTTGGTCCAAGAATCATCCACCTTAACCAAGTTCGTCCATTTTGGTCTTTCTTCGTTTTGACAAGCTTCAAAGTTAACCGAAGCCAATTGTCAAGCATAGATTGATGTAATATGACACAAGAAACCATGTGGAGAAGTTTGAGACCATCTAAGAGAGATTTGGTCCAAGAATCATCCACCTTAACCAAGTTCGTCCATTTTGGTCTTTCTTTGTTTCGACAAGCTTCAAAGTTGACCGAAGCCAATTGTCTAGCATAGATTGATGTAATATGACACAAGAAACCATGTGGAGAAGTTTGAGACCATCTAAGAGAGATTTGGTCCAAGAATCATCCACCTTAACCAAGTTCGTCCATTTTGGTCTTTCTTTGTTTCGACAAGCTTCAAAGTTAACCGAAGCCAATTGTCTAGCATAGATTGATGTAATATGACACAAGAAACCATGTGGAGAAGTTTGAGACCAACTAAGAGAGATTTGGTCCAAGAATCATCCACCTTAACCAAGTTCGTCCATTTTGGTCTTTCTTGGTTTCGACAAGCTTCAAAGTTAACCGAAGCCAATTGTCTAGCATAGATTGATGTAATATGACACAAGAAACCATGTGGAGAAGTTTGAGACCATCTAAGAGAGATTTGGTCCAAGAATCATCCACCTTAACCAAGTTCGTCCATTTTGGTCTTTCTTTGTTTCGACAAGCTTCAAAGTTCCGAAGCCAATTGTCTAGCATAGATTGATGTAATATGACACAAGAAACCATGTGGAGAAGTTTGAGACCAACTAAGAGAGATTTGGTCCAAGAATCATCCACCTTAACCAAGTTCGTCCATTTTGGTCTTTCTTTGTTTCGACAAGCTTCAAAGTTAACCGAAGCCAATTGTCTAGCATAGATTGATGTAATATGACACAAGAAACCATGTGGAGAAGTTTGAGACCAACTAAGAGAGATTTGGTCCAAGAATCATCCACCTTAACCAAGTTCGTCCATTTTGGTCTTTCTTTGTTTCGACAAGCTTCAAATTAACCGAAGCCAATTGTCTTGCATAGATTGATGTAATATGACACAAGAAACCATGTGGAGAAGTTTGAGACCATCTAAGAGAGATTTGGTCCAAGAATCATCCACCTTAACCAAGTTCGTCCATTTTGGTCTTTCTTTGTTTCGACAAGCTTCAAAGTTAACCGAAGCCAATTGTCTAGCATAGATTGATGTAATATGACACAAGAAACCATGTGGAGAAGTTTGAGACCATCTAAGAGAGGTTTGGTCCAAGAATCATCCACCTTAACCAAGTTCGTCCATTTTGGTCTTTCTTTGTTTATACAAGCTTCAAAGTTAACCGAAGCCAATTGTCTAGCATAGATTGATGTAATATGACACAAGAAACCATGTGGAGAAGTTTGAGACCAACTAAGAGAGATTTGGTCCAAGAATCATCCACCTTAACCAAGTTCGTCCATTTTGGTCTTTCTTCGTTTCGACAAGCTTCAAAGTTAACCGAAGCCAATTGTCAAGCATAGATTGATGTAATATAACACAAGAAACCATGTGGAGAAGTTTGAGACCATCTAAGAGAGTTTGGTCCAAGAATCATCCACCTTAACCAAGTTCGTCCATTTTGGTCTTTTTTTGTTTCGACAAGCTTCAAAGTTGACCGAAGCCAATTGTCTAGCATAGATTGATGTAATATGACACAAGAAACCATGTGGAGAAGTTTGAGACCATCTAAGAGAGATTTGGTCCAAGAATCATCCACCTTAACCAAGTTCGTCCATTTTGGTCTTTCTTTGTTTCGACAAGCTTCAAAGTAACCGAAGCCAATTGTCTAGCATAGATTGATGTAATATGACACAAGAAACCATGTGGAGAAGTTTGAGACCATCTAAGAGAGATTTGGTCCAAGAATCATCCACCTTAACCAAGTTCGTCCATTTTGGTCTTTCTTTGTTTCGACAAGCTTCAAAGTTGACCGAAGCCAATTGTCTAGCATAGATTGATGTAATATGACACAAGAAACCATGTGGAGAAGTTTGAGACCAACTAAGAGAGATTTGGTCCAAGAATCATCCACCTTAACCAAGTTCGTCCATTTTGGTCTTTCTTCGTTTAACAAGCTTCAAAGTTAACCGAAGCCAATTGTCTAGCATAGATTGATGTAATATGACACAAGAAACCATGTGGAGAAGTTTGAGACCATCTAAGAGAGTTTGGTCCAAGAATCATCCACCTTAACCAAGTTCGTCCATTTTGGTCTTTTTTTGTTTCGACAAGCTTCAAAGTTGACCGAAGCCAATTGTCTAGCATAGATTGATGTAATATGACACAAGAAACCATGTGGAGAAGTTTGAGACCATCTAAGAGAGATTTGGTCCAAGAATCATCCACCTTAACCAAGTTCGTCCATTTTGGTCTTTCTTTGTTTATACAAGCTTCAAAGTTAACCGAAGCCAATTGTCTAGCATAGATTGATGTAATATGACACAAGAAACCATGTGGAGAAGTTTGAGACCATCTAAGAGAGATTTGGTCCAAGAATCATCCACCTTAACCAAGTTCGTCCATTTTGGTCTTTCTTTGTTTCGACAAGCTTCAAAGTTGACCGAAGCCAATTGTCTAGCATAGATTGATGTAATATGACACAAGAAACCATGTGGAGAAGTTTGAGACCAACTAAGAGAGATTTGGTCCAAGAATCATCCACCTAACCAAGTTCGTCCATTTTGGTCTTTCTTCGTTTTGACAAGCTTCAAAGTTAACCGAAGCCAATTGTCAAGCATAGATTGATGTAATATGACACAAGAAACCATGTGGAGAAGTTTGGACCATCTAAGAGAGGTTTGGTCCAAGAATCATCCACCTTAACCAAGTTCGTCCATTTTGGTCTTTCTTTGTTTCGACAAGCTTCAAAGTAGACCGAAGCCAATTGTCTAGCATAGATTGATGTAATATGACACAAGAAACCATGTGGAGAAGTTTGAGACCAACTAAGAGAGATTTGGTCCAAGAATCATCCACCTTAACCAAGTTCGTCCATTTTGGTCTTTCTTTGTTTACAAGCTTCAAAGTTAACCGAAGCCAATTGTCTAGCATAGATTGATGTAATATGACACAAGAAACCATGTGGAGAAGTTTGAGACCAACTAAGAGAGATTTGGTCCAAGAATCATCCACCTTAACCAAGTTCGTCCATTTTGGTCTTTCTTTGTTTCGACAAGCTTCAAAGTGAACCGAAGCCAATTGTCTAGCATAGATTGATGTAATATGACACAAGAAACCATGTGGAGAAGTTTGAGACCAACTAAGAGAGATTTGGTCCAAGAATCATCCACCTTAACCAAGTTCGTCCATTTTGGTCTTTCTTTGTTTCGACAAGCTTCAAAGTTAACCGAAGCCAATTGTCTAGCATAGATTGATGTAATATGACACAAGAAACCATGTGGAGAAGTTTGAGACCATCTAAGAGAGATTTGGTCCAAGAATCATCCACCTTAACCAAGTTCGTCCATTTTGGTCTTTCTTTGTTTCGACAAGCTTCAAAGTTGACCGAAGCCAATTGTCTAGCATAGATTGATGTAATATGACACAAGAAACCATGTGGAGAAGTTTGAGACCAACTAAGAGAGATTTGGTCCAAGAATCATCCACCTTAACCAAGTTCGTCCATTTTGGTCTTTCTTCGTTTTCGACAAGCTTCAAAGTTAACCGAAGCCAATTGTCAAGCATAGATTGATGTAATATGACACAAGAAACCATGTGGAGAAGTTTGAGACCATCTAAGAGAGATTTGGTCCAAGAATCATCCACCTTAACCAAGTTCGTCCATTTTGGTCTTTCTTTGTTTCGACAAGCTTCAAAGTTAACCGAAGCCAATTGTCTAGCATAGATTGATGTAATATGACACAAGAAACCATGTGGAGAAGTTTGAGACCATCTAAGAGAGATTTGGTCCAAGAATCATCCACCTTAACCAAGTTCGTCCATTTTGGTCTTTCTTTGTTTCGACAAGCTTCAAAGTTGACCGAAGCCAATTGTCTAGCATAGATTGATGTAATATGACACAAGAAACCATGTGGAGAAGTTTGAGACCAACTAAGAGAGATTTGGTCCAAGAATCATCCACCTTAACCAAGTTCGTCCATTTTGGTCTTTCTTCGTTTTGACAAGCTTCAAAGTTAATCGAAGCCAATTGTCAAGCATAGATTGATGTAATATGACACAAGAAACCATGTGGAGAAGTTTGGGACCATCTAAGAGAGATTGGTCCAAGAATCATCCACCTTAACCAAGTTCGTCCATTTTGGTCTTTCTTTGTTTCGACAAGCTTCAAAGTTAACCGAAGCCAATTGTCTAGCATAGATTGATGTAATATGACACAAGAAACCATGTGGAGAAGTTTGAGACCATCTAAGAGAGATTTGGTCCAAGAATCATCCACCTTAACCAAGTTCGTCCATTTTGGTCTTTCTTTGTTTCGACAAGCTTCAAAGTTGACCGAAGCCAATTGTCTAGCATAGATTGATGTAATATGACACAAGAAACCATGTGGAGAAGTTTGAGACCAACTAAGAGAGATTTGGTCCAAGAATCATCCACCTTAACCAAGTTCGTCCATTTTGGTCTTTCTTTGTTTCGACAAGCTTCAAAGTTAACCGAAGCCAATTGTCTAGCATAGATTGATGTAATATGACACAAGAAACCATGTGGAGAAGTTTGAGACCATCTAAGAGAGATTTGGTCCAAGAATCATCCACCTTAACCAAGTTCGTCCATTTTGGTCTTTCTTTGTTTCGACAAGCTTCAAAGTTAACCGAAGCCAATTGTCTAGCATAGATTGATGTAATATGACACAAGAAACCATGTGGAGAAGTTTGAGACCATCTAAGAGAGATTTGGTCCAAGAATCATCCACCTTAACCAAGTTCGTCCATTTTGGTCTTTCTTCGTTTTGACAAGCTTCAAAGTTAACCGAAGCCAATTGTCTAGCATAGATTGATGTAATATGACACAAGAAACCATGTGGAGAAGTTTGAGACCATCTAAGAGAGATTTGGTCCAAGAATCATCCACCTTAACCAAGTTCGTCCATTTTGGTCTTTCTTTGTTTCGACAAGCTTCAAAGTTGACCGAAGCCAATTGTCTAGCATAGATTGATGTAATATGACACAAGAAACCATGTGGAGAAGTTTGAGACCAACTAAGAGAGATTTGGTCCAAGAATCATCCACCTTAACCAAGTTCGTCCATTTTGGTCTTTCTTTGTTTCGACAAGCTTCAAAGTTAACCGAAGCCAATTGTCTAGCATAGATTGATGTAATATGACACAAGAAACCATGTGGAGAAGTTTGAGACCATCTAAGAGAGATTTGGTCCAAGAATCATCCACCTTAACCAAGTTCGTCCATTTTGGTCTTTCTTTGTTTCGACAAGCTTCAAAGTTGACCGAAGCCAATTGTCTAGCATAGATTGATGTAATATGACACAAGAAACCATGTGGAGAAGTTTGAGACCAACTAAGAGAGATTTGGTCCAAGAATCATCCACCTTAACCAAGTTCGTCCATTTTGGTCTTTCTTCGTTTCGACAAGCTTCAAAGTTAACCGAAGCCAATTGTCTAGCATAGATTGATGTAATATGACACAAGAAACCATGTGGAGAAGTTTGGGACCATCTAAGAGAGATTTGGTCCAAGAATCATCCACCTTAACCAAGTTCGTCCATTTTGGTCTTTCTTTGTTTCGACAAGCTTCAAAGTTGACCGAAGCCAATTGTCTAGCATAGATTGATGTAATATGACACAAGAAACCATGTGGAGAAGTTTGAGACCAACTAAGAGAGATTTGGTCCAAGAATCATCCACCTTAACCAAGTTCGTCCATTTTGGTCTTTCTTCGTTTT
Organism: Bauhinia variegata; assembly: GCA_022379115.2. Classification (NCBI taxonomy): domain Eukaryota; kingdom Viridiplantae; phylum Streptophyta; class Magnoliopsida; order Fabales; family Fabaceae; genus Bauhinia; species Bauhinia variegata. The sequence goes on from CM039430.1 coordinate 10,876,190, forward strand.
GACAAGCTTCAAAGTTAACCGAAGCCAATTGTCTAGCATAGATTGATGTAATATGACACAAGAAACCATGTGGAGAAGTTTGAGACCATCTAAGAGAGATTTGGTCCAAGAATCATCCACCTTAACCAAGTTCGTCCATTTTGGTCTTTCTTTGTTTCGACAAGCTTCAAAGTTGACCGAAGCCAATTGTCTAGCATAGATTGATGTAATATGACACAAGAAACCATGTGGAGAAGTTTGAGACCAACTAAGAGAGATTTGGTCCAAGAATCATCCACCTTAACCAAGTTCGTCCATTTTGGTCTTTCTTGTTTCGACAAGCTTCAAAGTTAACCGAAGCCAATTGTCTAGCATAGATTGATGTAATATGACACAAGAAACCATGTGGAGAAGTTTGAGACCATCTAAGAGAGATTTGGTCCAAGAATCATCCACCTTAACCAAGTTCGTCCATTTTGGTCTTTCTTTGTTTCGACAAGCTTCAAAGTTAACCGAAGCCAATTGTCTAGCATAGATTGATGTAATATGACACAAGAAACCATGTGGAGAAGTTTGAGACCATCTAAGAGAGATTTGGTCCAAGAATCATCCACCTTAACCAAGTTCGTCCATTTTGGTCTTTCTTCGTTTCGACAAGCTTCAAAGTTAACCGAAGCCAATTGTCTAGCATAGATTGATGTAATATGACACAAGAAACCATGTGGAGAAGTTTGAGACCATCTAAGAGAGATTTGGTCCAAGAATCATCCACCTTAACCAAGTTCGTCCATTTTGGTCTTTCTTTGTTTCGACAAGCTTCAAAGTTGACCGAAGCCAATTGTCTAGCATAGATTGATGTAATATGACACAAGAAACCATGTGGAGAAGTTTGAGACCAACTAAGAGAGATTTGGTCCAAGAATCATCCACCTTAACCAAGTTCGTCCATTTTGGTCTTTCTTTGTTTCGACAAGCTTCAAAGTTAACCGAAGCCAATTGTCTAGCATAGATTGATGTAATATGACACAAGAAACCATGTGGAGAAGTTTGAGACCATCTAAGAGAGATTTGGTCCAAGAATCATCCACCTTAACCAAGTTCGTCCATTTTGGTCTTTCTTTGTTTCGACAAGCTTCAAAGTTGACCGAAGCCAATTGTCTAGCATAGATTGATGTAATATGACACAAGAAACCATGTGGAGAAGTTTGAGACCAACTAAGAGAGATTTGGTCCAAGAATCATCCACCTTAACCAAGTTCGTCCATTTTGGTCTTTCTTTGTTTCGACAAGCTTCAAAGTTAACCGAAGCCAATTGTCTAGCATAGATTGATGTAATATGACACAAGAAACCATGTGGAGAAGTTTGAGACCATCTAAGAGAGATTTGGTCCAAGAATCATCCACCTTAACCAAGTTCGTCCATTTTGGTCTTTTTTTGTTTCGACAAGCTTCAAAGTTGACCGAAGCCAATTGTCTAGCATAGATTGATGTAATATGACACAAGAAACCATGTGGAGAAGTTTGAGACCATCTAAGAGAGATTTGGTCCAAGAATCATCCACCTTAACCAAGTTCGTCCATTTTGGTCTTTCTTTGTTTCGACAAGCTTCAAAGTTGACCGAAGCCAATTGTCTAGCATAGATTGATGTAATATGACACAAGAAACCATGTGGAGAAGTTTGAGACCATCTAAGAGAGATTTGGTCCAAGAATCATCCACCTTAACCAAGTTCGTCCATTTTGGTCTTTCTTTGTTTCGACAAGCTTCAAAGTTAACCGAAGCCAATTGTCTAGCATAGATTGATGTAATATGACACAAGAAACCATGTGGAGAAGTTTGAGACCAACTAAGAGAGATTTGGTCCAAGAATCATCCACCTTAACCAAGTTCGTCCATTTTGGTCTTTCTTTTTTCGACAAGCTTCAAAGTTAACCGAAGCCAATTGTCTAGCATAGATTGATGTAATATGACACAAGAAACCATGTGGAGAAGTTTGAGACCATCTAAGAGAGATTTGGTCCAAGAATCATCCACCTTAACCAAGTTCGTCCATTTTGGTCTTTCTTTGTTTCGACAAGCTTCAAAGTTGACCGAAGCCAATTGTCTAGCATAGATTGATGTAATATGACACAAGAAACCATGTGGAGAAGTTTGAGACCATCTAAGAGAGATTTGGTCCAAGAATCATCCACCTTAACCAAGTTCGTCCATTTTGGTCTTTCTTTGTTTCGACAAGCTTCAAAATTAACCGAAGCCAATTGTCTAGCATAGATTGATGTAATATGACACAAGAAACCATGTGGAGAAGTTTGAGACCAACTAAGAGAGATTTGGTCCAAGAATCATCCACCTTAACCAAGTTCGTCCATTTTGGTCTTTCTTTGTTTCGACAAGCTTCAAAGTTAACCGAAGCCAATTGTCTAGCATAGATTGATGTAATATGACACAAGAAACCATGTGGAGAAGTTTGAGACCATCTAAGAGAGATTTGGTCCAAGAATCATCCACCTTAACCAAGTTCGTCCATTTTGGTCTTTCTTTGTTTCGACAAGCTTCAAAGTTGACCGAAGCCAATTGTCTAGCATAGATTGATGTAATATGACACAAGAAACCATGTGGAGAAGTTTGAGACCAACTAAGAGAGATTTGGTCCAAGAATCATCCACCTTAACCAAGTTCGTCCATTTTGGTCTTTCTTTGTTTCGACAAGCTTCAAAGTTAACCGAAGCCAATTGTCTAGCATAGATTGATGTAATATGACACAAGAAACCATGTGGAGAAGTTTGAGACCATCTAAGAGAGATTTGGTCCAAGAATCATCCACCTTAACCAAGTTCGTCCATTTTGGTCTTTTTTGTTTCGACAAGCTTCAAAGTTGACCGAAGCCAATTGTCTAGCATAGATTGATGTAATATGACACAAGAAACCATGTGGAGAAGTTTGAGACCATCTAAGAGAGATTTGGTCCAAGAATCATCCACCTTAACCAAGTTCGTCCATTTTGGTCTTTCTTTGTTTTGACAAGCTTCAAAGTTGACCGAAGCCAATTGTCTAGCATAGATTGATGTAATATGACACAAGAAACCATGTGGAGAAGTTTGAGACCAACTAAGAGAGATTTGGTCCAAGAATCATCCACCTTAACCAAGTTCGTCCATTTTGGTCTTTCTTTGTTTATACAAGCTTCAAAGTTAACCGAAGCCAATTGTCTAGCATAGATTGATGTAATATGACACAAGAAACCATGTGGAGAAGTTTGAGACCAACTAAGAGAGATTTGGTCCAAGAATCATCCACCTTAACCAAGTTCGTCCATTTTGGTCTTTCTTTTTTCGACAAGCTTCAAAATTAACCGAAGCCAATTGTCTTGCATAGATTGATGTAATATGACACAAGAAACCATGTGGAGAAGTTTGAGACCATCTAAGAGAGATTTGGTCCAAGAATCATCCACCTTAACCAAGTTCGTCCATTTTGGTCTTTCTTTGTTTCGACAAGCTTCAAAGTTGACCGAAGCCAATTGTCTAGCATAGATTGATGTAATATGACACAAGAAACCATGTGGAGAAGTTTGAGACCATCTAAGAGAGATTTGGTCCAAGAATCATCCACCTTAACCAAGTTCGTCCATTTTGGTCTTTCTTTGTTTCGACAAGCTTCAAAATTAACCGAAGCCAATTGTCTAGCATAGATTGATGTAATATGACACAAGAAACCATGTGGAGAAGTTTGAGACCAACTAAGAGAGATTTGGTCCAAGAATCATCCACCTTAACCAAGTTCGTCCATTTTGGTCTTTCTTTGTTTCGACAAGCTTCAAAGTTAACCGAAGCCAATTGTCTAGCATAGATTGATGTAATATGACACAAGAAACCATGTGGAGAAGTTTGAGACCATCTAAGAGAGATTTGGTCCAAGAATCATCCACCTTAACCAAGTTCGTCCATTTTGGTCTTTCTTTGTTTCGACAAGCTTCAAAGTTGACCGAAGCCAATTGTCTAGCATAGATTGATGTAATATGACACAAGAAACCATGTGGAGAAGTTTGAGACCAACTAAGAGAGATTTGGTCCAAGAATCATCCACCTTAACCAAGTTCGTCCATTTTGGTCTTTCTTCGTTTTGACAAGCTTCAAAGTTAATCGAAGCCAATTGTCTAGCATAGATTGATGTAATATGACACAAGAAACCATGTGGAGAAGTTTGAGACCAACTAAGAGAGATTTGGTCCAAGAATCATCCACCTTAACCAAGTTCGTCCATTTTGGTCTTTCTTTGTTTCGACAAGCTTCAAAATTAACCGAAGCCAATTGTCTAGCATAGATTGATGTAATATGACACAAGAAACCATGTGGAGAAGTTTGAGACCATCTAAGAGAGATTTGGTCCAAGAATCATCCACCTTAACCAAGTTCGTCCATTTTGGTCTTTCTTTGTTTCGACAAGCTTCAAATTAACCGAAGCCAATTGTCTAGCATAGATTGATGTAATATGACACAAGAAACCATGTGGAGAAGTTTGAGACCAACTAAGAGAGATTTGGTCCAAGAATCATCCACCTTAACCAAGTTCGTCCATTTTGGTCTTTCTTTGTTTATACAAGCTTCAAAGTTAACCGAAGCCAATTGTCTAGCATAGATTAATGTAATATGACACAAGAAACCATGTGGAGAAGTTTGAGACCATCTAAGAGAGATTTGGTCCAAGAATCATCCACCTTAACCAAGTTCGTCCATTTTGGTCTTTCTTTGTTTCGACAAGCTTCAAAGTTAACCGAAGCCAATTGTCTAGCATAGATTGATGTAATATGACACAAGAAACCATGTGGAGAAGTTTGAGACCATCTAAGAGAGTTTGGTCCAAGAATCATCCACCTTAACCAAGTTCGTCCATTTTGGTCTTTCTTTGTTTCGACAAGCTTCAAAGTTGACCGAAGCCAATTGTCTAGCATAGATTGATGTAATATGACACAAGAAACCATGTGGAGAAGTTTGAGACCATCTAAGAGAGATTTGGTCCAAGAATCATCCACCTTAACCAAGTTCGTCCATTTTGGTCTTTCTTTGTTTCGACAAGCTTCAAAATTAACCGAAGCCAATTGTCTTGCATAGATTGATGTAATATGACACAAGAAACCATGTGGAGAAGTTTGGGACCATCTAAGAGAGATTTGGTCCAAGAATCATCCACCTTAACCAAGTTCGTCCATTTTGGTCTTTTTTTGTTTCGACAAGCTTCAAAGTTGACCGAAGCCAATTGTCTAGCATAGATTGATGTAATATGACACAAGAAACCATGTGGAGAAGTTTGAGACCATCTAAGAGAGATTTGGTCCAAGAATCATCCACCTTAACCAAGTTCGTCCATTTTGGTCTTTCTTTGTTTCGACAAGCTTCAAAATTAACCGAAGCCAATTGTCTTGCATAGATTGATGTAATATGACACAAGAAACCATGTGGAGAAGTTTGAGACCAACTAAGAGAGATTTGGTCCAAGAATCATCCACCTTAACCAAGTTCGTCCATTTTGGTCTTTCTTTGTTTCGACAAGCTTCAAAGTTAACCGAAGCCAATTGTCTAGCATAGATTGATGTAATATGACACAAGAAACCATGTGGAGAAGTTTGAGACCAACTAAGAGAGATTTGGTCCAAGAATCATCCACCTTAACCAAGTTCGTCCATTTTGGTCTTTCTTCGTTTTGACAAGCTTCAAAGTTAACCGAAGCCAATTGTCTAGCATAGATTGATGTAATATGACACAAGAAACCATGTGGAGAAGTTTGAGACCAACTAAGAGAGATTTGGTCCAAGAATCATCCACCTTAACCAAGTTCGTCCATTTTGGTCTTTCTTCGTTTTGACAAGCTTCAAAGTTAACCGAAGCCAATTGTCTAGCATAGATTGATGTAATATGACACAAGAAACCATGTGGAGAAGTTTGAGACCATCTAAGAGAGATTTGGTCCAAGAATCATCCACCTTAACCAAGTTCGTCCATTTTGGTCTTTCTTTGTTTCGACAAGCTTCAAAATTAACCGAAGCCAATTGTCTAGCATAGATTGATGTAATATGACACAAGAAACCATGTGGAGAAGTTTGAGACCAACTAAGAGAGATTTGGTCCAAGAATCATCCACCTTAACCAAGTTCGTCCATTTTGGTCTTTCTTTGTTTATACAAGCTTCAAAGTTAACCGAAGCCAATTGTCTAGCATAGATTGATGTAATATGACACAAGAAACCATGTGGAGAAGTTTGAGACCATCTAAGAGAGATTTGGTCCAAGAATCATCCACCTTAACCAAGTTCGTCCATTTTGGTCTTTCTTTGTTTCGACAAGCTTCAAAGTTGACCGAAGCCAATTGTCTAGCATAGATTGATGTAATATGACACAAGAAACCATGTGGAGAAGTTTGAGACCAACTAAGAGAGATTTGGTCCAAGAATCATCCACCTTAACCAAGTTCGTCCATTTTGGTCTTTCTTTGTTTCGACAAGCTTCAAAATTAACCGAAGCCAATTGTCTTGCATAGATTGATGTAATATGACACAAGAAACCATGTGGAGAAGTTTGAGACCATCTAAGAGAGATTTGGTCCAAGAATCATCCACCTTAACCAAGTTCGTCCATTTTGGTCTTTCTTTGTTTCGACAAGCTTCAAAGTTCACCGAAGCCAATTGTCTAGCATAGATTGATGTAATATGACACAAGAAACCATGTGGAGAAGTTTGAGACCATCTAAGAGAGATTTGGTCCAAGAATCATCCACCTTAACCAAGTTCGTCCATTTTGGTCTTTCTTTGTTTCGACAAGCTTCAAATTAACCGAAGCCAATTGTCTTGCATAGATTGATGTAATATGACACAAGAAACCATGTGGAGAAGTTTGAGACCATCTAAGAGAGATTTGGTCCAAGAATCATCCACCTTAACCAAGTTCGTCCATTTTGGTCTTTCTTTGTTTCGACAAGCTTCAAAGTTGACCGAAGCCAATTGTCTAGCATAGATTGATGTAATATGACACAAGAAACCATGTGGAGAAGTTTGAGACCAACTAAGAGAGATTTGGTCCAAGAATCATCCACCTTAACAAGTTCGTCCATTTTGGTCTTTCTTCATTTTAAAAGTTTCAAAGTTAATCGAAGCCAATTGTCAAGCATAGATTAATGTAATATGACACAAAAAACCATGTGGAGAAGTTTGAGACCATCTAAGAGAGTTTGGTCCAAGAATCATCCACCTTAACCAAGTTCGTCCATTTTGGTCTTTCTTTGTTTATACAAGCTTCAATGTTAACCGAAGCCAATTGTCTAGCATAGATTGATGTAATATGACACAAGAAACCATGTGGAGAAGTTTGAGACCATCTAAGAGAGATTTGGTCCAAGAATCATCCACCTCAACCAAGTTCGTCCATTTTGGTCTTTCTTCGTTTTGACAAGCTTCAAAGTTAACCGAAGCCAATTGTCAAGCATAGATTGATGTAATATGACACAAGAAACCATGTGGAGAAGTTTGAGACCATCTAAGAGAGATTTGGTCCAAGAATCATCCACCTTAACCAAGTTCGTCCATTTTGGTCTTTCTTTGTTTCGACAAGCTTCAAAGTTGACCGAAGCCAATTGTCTAGCATAGATTGATGTAATATGACACAAGAAACCATGTGGAGAAGTTTGAGACCAACTAAGAGAGATTTGGTCCAAGAATCATCCACCTTAACCAAGTTCGTCCATTTTGGTCTTTCTTTGTTTCGACAAGCTTCAAAATTAACCGAAGCCAATTGTCTTGCATAGATTGATGTAATATGACACAAGAAACCATGTGGAGAAGTTTGAGACCATCTAAGAGAGATTTGGTCCAAGAATCATCCACCTTAACCAAGTTCGTCCATTTTGGTCTTTCTTTGTTTCGACAAGCTTCAAAGTTGACCGAAGCCAATTGTCTAGCATAGATTGATGTAATATGACACAAGAAACCATGTGGAGAAGTTTGAGACCAACTAAGAGAGATTTGGTCCAAGAATCATCCACCTTAACCAAGTTCGTCCATTTTGGTCTTTCTTTGTTTCGACAAGCTTCAAAATTAACCGAAGCCAATTGTCTTGCATAGATTGATGTAATATGACACAAGAAACCATGTGGAGAAGTTTGAGACCATCTAAGAGATTTGGTCCAAGAATCATCCACCTTAACCAAGTTCGTCCATTTTGGTCTTTTTTTGTTTCGACAAGCTTCAAAGTTGACCGAAGCCAATTGTCTAGCATAGATTGATGTAATATGACACAAGAAACCATGTGGAGAAGTTTGAGACCATCTAAGAGAGATTTGGTCCAAGAATCATCCACCTTAACCAAGTTCGTCCATTTTGGTCTTTCTTTGTTTATACAAGCTTCAAAGTTAACCGAAGCCAATTGTCTAGCATAGATTGATGTAATATGACACAAGAAACCATGTGGAGAAGTTTGAGACCATCTAAGAGAGATTTGGTCCAAGAATCATCCACCTTAACCAAGTTCGTCCATTTTGGTCTTTCTTTGTTTCGACAAGCTTCAAAGTTGACCGAAGCCAATTGTCTAGCATAGATTGATGTAATATGACACAAGAAACCATGTGGAGAAGTTTGAGACCAACTAAGAGAGATTTGGTCCAAGAATCATCCACCTTAACCAAGTTCGTCCATTTTGGTCTTTCTTTGTTTATACAAGCTTCAAAGTTAACCGAAGCCAATTGTCTAGCATAGATTGATGTAATATGACACAAGAAACCATGTGGAGAAGTTTGAGACCATCTAAGAGAGATTTGGTCCAAGAATCATCCACCTTAACCAAGTTCGTCCATTTTGGTCTTTCTTTTTTTCGACAAGCTTCAAAGTTAACCGAAGCCAATTGTCTAGCATAGATTGATGTAATATGACACAAGAAACCATGTGGAGAAGTTTGAGACCAACTAAGAGAGATTTGGTCCAAGAATCATCCACCTTAACCAAGTTCGTCCATTTTGGTCTTTCTTCGTTTCGACAAGCTTCAAAGTTAACCGAAGCCAATTGTCTAGCATAGATTGATGTAATATGACACAAGAAACCATGTGGAGAAGTTTGAGACCATCTAAGAGAGATTTGGTCCAAGAATCATCCACCTTAACCAAGTTCGTCCATTTTGGTCTTTCTTTGTTTCGACAAGCTTCAAAGTTGACCGAAGCCAATTGTCTAGCATAGATTGATGTAATATGACACAAGAAACCATGTGGAGAAGTTTGAGACCAACTAAGAGAGATTTGGTCCAAGAATCATCCACCTTAACCAAGTTCGTCCATTTTGGTCTTTCTTTCTTTCGACAAGCTTCAAAGTTAACCGAAGCCAATTGTCTAGCATAGATTGATGTAATATGACACAAGAAACCATGTGGAGAAGTTTGAGACCAACTAAGAGAGATTTGGTCCAAGAATCATCCACCTTAACCAAGTTCGTCCATTTTGGTCTTTCTTTGTTTCGACAAGCTTCAAAGTGAACCGAAGCCAATTGTCTAGCATAGATTGATGTAATATGACACAAGAAACCATGTGGAGAAGTTTGAGACCATCTAAGAGAGATTTGGTCCAAGAATCATCCACCTTAACCAAGTTCGTCCATTTTGGTCTTTCTTCGTTTTGACAAGCTTCAAAGTTAACCGAAGCCAATTGTCTAGCATAGATTGATGTAATATGACACAAGAAACCATGTGGAGAAGTTTGAGACCATCTAAGAGAGATTTGGTCCAAGAATCATCCACCTTAACCAAGTTCGTCCATTTTGGTCTTTCTTTGTTTCGACAAGCTTCAAAGTTGACCGAAGCCAATTGTCTAGCATAGATTGATGTAATATGACACAAGAAACCATGTGGAGAAGTTTGAGACCATCTAAGAGAGATTTGGTCCAAGAATCATCCACCTTAACCAAGTTCGTCCATTTTGGTCTTTCTTTGTTTATACAAGCTTCAAAGTTAACCGAAGCCAATTGTCTAGCATAGATTGATGTAATATGACACAAGAAACCATGTGGAGAAGTTTGAGACCAACTAAGAGAGATTTGGTCCAAGAATCATCCACCTTAACCAAGTTCGTCCATTTTGGTCTTTCTTGGTTTCGACAAGCTTCAAAGTTAACCGAAGCCAATTGTCTAGCATAGATTGATGTAATATGACACAAGAAACCATGTGGAGAAGTTTGAGACCATCTAAGAGAGATTTGGTCCAAGAATCATCCACCTTAACCAAGTTCGTCCATTTTGGTCTTTCTTTGTTTCGACAAGCTTCAAAGTTAACCGAAGCCAATTGTCTAGCATAGATTGATGTAATATGACACAAGAAACCATGTGGAGAAGTTTGAGACCAACTAAGAGAGATTTGGTCCAAGAATCATCCACCTTAACCAAGTTCGTCCATTTTGGTCTTTCTTTGTTTCGACAAGCTTCAAAGTTAACCGAAGCCAATTGTCTAGCATAGATTGATGTAATATGACACAAGAAACCATGTGGAGAAGTTTGAGACCAACTAAGAGAGATTTGGTCCAAGAATCATCCACCTTAACCAAGTTCGTCCATTTTGGTCTTTCTTTGTTTCGACAAGCTTCAAAGTTAACCGAAGCCAATTGTCTAGCATAGATTGATGTAATATGACACAAGAAACCATGTGGAGAAGTTTGAGACCATCTAAGAGAGATTTGGTCCAAGAATCATCCACCTTAACCAAGTTCGTCCATTTTGGTCTTTCTTTGTTTCGACAAGCTTCAAAGTTGACCGAAGCCAATTGTCTAGCATAGATTGATGTAATATGACACAAGAAACCATGTGGAGAAGTTTGAGACCATCTAAGAGAGATTTGGTCCAAGAATCATCCACCTTAACCAAGTTCGTCCATTTTGGTCTTTCTTTGTTTCGACAAGCTTCAAAGTTAACCGAAGCCAATTGTCTAGCATAGATTGATGTAATATGACACAAGAAACCATGTGGAGAAGTTTGAGACCAACTAAGAGAGATTTGGTCCAAGAATCATCCACCTTAACCAAGTTCGTCCATTTTGGTCTTTCTTCGTTTTAACAAGCTTCAAAGTTAATCGAAGCCAATTGTCAAGCATAGATTGATGTAATATGACACAAGAAACCATGTGGAGAAGTTTGAGACCATCTAAGAGAGTTTGGTCCAAGAATCATCCACCTTAACCAAGTTCGTCCATTTTGGTCTTTCTTTGTTTCGACAAGCTTCAAAGTTGACCGAAGCCAATTGTCTAGCATAGATTGATGTAATATGACACAAGAAACCATGTGGAGAAGTTTGAGACCATCTAAGAGAGATTTGGTCCAAGAATCATCCACCTTAACCAAGTTCGTCCATTTTGGTCTTTCTTTGTTTCGACAAGCTTCAAAGTTAACCGAAGCCAATTGTCTAGCATAGATTGATGTAATATGACACAAGAAACCATGTGGAGAAGTTTGAGACCATCTAAGAGAGATTTGGTCCAAGAATCATCCACCTTAACCAAGTTCGTCCATTTTGGTCTTTCTTTGTTTCGACAAGCTTCAAAGTTGACCGAAGCCAATTGTCTAGCATAGATTGATGTAATATGACACAAGAAACCATGTGGAGAAGTTTGAGACCATCTAAGAGAGATTTGGTCCAAGAATCATCCACCTTAACCAAGTTCGTCCATTTTGGTCTTTCTTTGTTTCGACAAGCTTCAAAGTTAACCGAAGCCAATTGTCTAGCATAGATTGATGTAATATGACACAAGAAACCATGTGGAGAAGTTTGAGACCACTAAGAGAGATTTGGTCCAAGAATCATCCACCTTAACCAAGTTCGTCCATTTTGGTCTTTCTTGTTTCGACAAGCTTCAAAGTTAACCGAAGCCAATTGTCTAGCATAGATTGATGTAATATGACACAAGAAACCATGTGGAGAAGTTTGAGACCATCTAAGAGAGATTTGGTCCAAGAATCATCCACCTTAACCAAGTTCGTCCATTTTGGTCTTTCTTTGTTTCGACAAGCTTCAAAGTTAACCGAAGCCAATTGTCTAGCATAGATTGATGTAATATGACACAAGAAACCATGTGGAGAAGTTTGAGACCAACTAAGAGAGATTTGGTCCAAGAATCATCCACCTTAACCAAGTTCGTCCATTTTGGTCTTTCTTTGTTTCGACAAGCTTCAAAATTAACCGAAGCCAATTGTCTAGCATAGATTGATGTAATATGACACAAGAAACCATGTGGAGAAGTTTGAGACCATCTAAGAGAGATTTGGTCCAAGAATCATCCACCTTAACCAAGTTCGTCCATTTTGGTCTTTCTTCGTTTCGACAAGCTTCAAAGTTAACCGAAGCCAATTGTCTAGCATAGATTGATGTAATATGACACAAGAAACCATGTGGAGAAGTTTGAGACCATCTAAGAGAGATTTGGTCCAAGAATCATCCACCTTAACCAAGTTCGTCCATTTTGGTCTTTCTTTGTTTCGACAAGCTTCAAAGTTGACCGAAGCCAATTGTCTAGCATAGATTGATGTAATATGACACAAGAAACCATGTGGAGAAGTTTGAGACCATCTAAGAGAGATTTGGTCCAAGAATCATCCACCTTAACCAAGTTCGTCCATTTTGGTCTTTCTTTGTTTCGACAAGCTTCAAAGTTAACCGAAGCCAATTGTCTAGCATAGATTGATGTAATATGACACAAGAAACCATGTGGAGAAGTTTGAGACCAACTAAGAGAGATTTGGTCCAAGAATCATCCACCTTAACCAAGTTCGTCCATTTTGGTCTTTCTTGGTTTCGACAAGCTTCAAAGTTAACCGAAGCCAATTGTCTAGCATAGATTGATGTAATATGACACAAGAAACCATGTGGAGAAGTTTGAGACCATCTAAGAGAGATTTGGTCCAAGAATCATCCACCTTAACCAAGTTCGTCCATTTTGGTCTTTCTTTGTTTCGACAAGCTTCAAAGTTAACCGAAGCCAATTGTCTAGCATAGATTGATGTAATATGACACAAGAAACCATGTGGAGAAGTTTGAGACCAACTAAGAGAGATTTGGTCCAAGAATCATCCACCTTAACCAAGTTCGTCCATTTTGGTCTTTCTTTGTTTCGACAAGCTTCAAAGTTAACCGAAGCCAATTGTCTAGCATAGATTGATGTAATATGACACAAGAAACCATGTGGAGAAGTTTGAGACCAACTAAGAGAGATTTGGTCCAAGAATCATCCACCTTAACCAAGTTCGTCCATTTTGGTCTTTCTTTGTTTCGACAAGCTTCAAAATTAACCGAAGCCAATTGTCTAGCATAGATTGATGTAATATGACACAAGAAACCATGTGGAGAAGTTTGAGACCATCTAAGAGAGATTTGGTCCAAGAATCATCCACCTTAACCAAGTTCGTCCATTTTGGTCTTTCTTTGTTTCGACAAGCTTCAAAGTTGACCGAAGCCAATTGTCTAGCATAGATTGATGTAATATGACACAAGAAACCATGTGGAGAAGTTTGAGACCATCTAAGAGAGATTTGGTCCAAGAATCATCCACCTTAACCAAGTTCGTCCATTTTGGTCTTTCTTTGTTTTACAAGCTTCAAAGTTAACCGAAGCCAATTGTCTAGCATAGATTGATGTAATATGACACAAGAAACCATGTGGAGAAGTTTGAGACCAACTAAGAGAGATTTGGTCCAAGAATCATCCACCTCAACCAAGTTCGTCCATTTTGGTCTTTCTTTGTTTACAAGCTTCAAAGTTAACCGAAGCCAATTGTCAAGCATAGATTGATGTAATATGACACAAGAAACCATGTGGAGAAGTTTGAGACCATCTAAGAGAGATTTGGTCCAAGAATCATCCACCTTAACCAAGTTCGTCCATTTTGGTCTTTCTTTGTTTCGACAAGCTTCAAAGTTGACCGAAGCCAATTGTCTAGCATAGATTGATGTAATATGACACAAGAAACCATGTGGAGAAGTTTGAGACCATCTAAGAGAGATTTGGTCCAAGAATCATCCACCTTAACCAAGTTCGTCCATTTTGGTCTTTCTTTGTTTCGACAAGCTTCAAAGTTAACCGAAGCCAATTGTCTAGCATAGATTGATGTAATATGACACAAGAAACCATGTGGAGAAGTTTGAGACCATCTAAGAGAGATTTGGTCCAAGAATCATCCACCTTAACCAAGTTCGTCCATTTTGGTCTTTCTTTGTTTCGACAAGCTTCAAAGTTGACCGAAGCCAATTGTCTAGCATAGATTGATGTAATATGACACAAGAAACCATGTGGAGAAGTTTGAGACCAACTAAGAGAGATTTGGTCCAAGAATCATCCACCTTAACCAAGTTCGTCCATTTTGGTCTTTCTTCGTTTCGACAAGCTTCAAAGTTAACCGAAGCCAATTGTCTAGCATAGATTGATGTAATATGACACAAGAAACCATGTGGAGAAGTTTGAGACCATCTAAGAGAGATTTGGTCCAAGAATCATCCACCTTAACCAAGTTCGTCCATTTTGGTCTTTTTTTGTTTCGACAAGCTTCAAAGTTGACCGAAGCCAATTGTCTAGCATAGATTGATGTAATATGACACAAGAAACCATGTGGAGAAGTTTGAGACCATCTAAGAGAGATTTGGTCCAAGAATCATCCACCTTAACCAAGTTCGTCCATTTTGGTCTTTCTTTGTTTATACAAGCTTCAAAGTTAACCGAAGCCAATTGTCTAGCATAGATTGATGTAATATGACACAAGAAACCATGTGGAGAAGTTTGAGACCATCTAAGAGAGATTTGGTCCAAGAATCATCCACCTTAACCAAGTTCGTCCATTTTGGTCTTTCTTTGTTTCGACAAGCTTCAAAGTTGACCGAAGCCAATTGTCTAGCATAGATTGATGTAATATGACACAAGAAACCATGTGGAGAAGTTTGAGACCAACTAAGAGAGATTTGGTCCAAGAATCATCCACCTTAACCAAGTTCGTCCATTTTGGTCTTTCTTCGTTTTGACAAGCTTCAAAGTTAACCGAAGCCAATTGTCTAGCATAGATTGATGTAATATGACACAAGAAACCATGTGGAGAAGTTTTGGACCATCTAAGAGAGATTTGGTCCAAGAATCATCCACCTTAACCAAGTTCGTCCATTTTGGTCTTTCTTTGTTTCGACAAGCTTCAAAGTTAACCGAAGCCAATTGTCTAGCATAGATTGATGTAATATGACACAAGAAACCATGTGGAGAAGTTTGAGACCAACTAAGAGAGATTTGGTCCAAGAATCATCCACCTTAACCAAGTTCGTCCATTTTGGTCTTTCTTTGTTTCGACAAGCTTCAAAGTTAACCGAAGCCAATTGTCTAGCATAGATTGATGTAATATGACACAAGAAACCATGTGGAGAAGTTTGAGACCAACTAAGAGAGATTTGGTCCAAGAATCATCCACCTTAACCAAGTTCGTCCATTTTGGTCTTTCTTTGTTTCGACAAGCTTCAAAGTGAACCGAAGCCAATTGTCTAGCATAGATTGATGTAATATGACACAAGAAACCATGTGGAGAAGTTTGAGACCAACTAAGAGAGATTTGGTCCAAGAATCATCCACCTTAACCAAGTTCGTCCATTTTGGTCTTTCTTTGTTTCGACAAGCTTCAAAGTTAACCGAAGCCAATTGTCTAGCATAGATTGATGTAATATGACACAAGAAACCATGTGGAGAAGTTTGAGACCATCTAAGAGAGATTTGGTCCAAGAATCATCCACCTTAACCAAGTTCGTCCATTTTGGTCTTTCTTTGTTTCGACAAGCTTCAAAGTTGACCGAAGCCAATTGTCTAGCATAGATTGATGTAATATGACACAAGAAACCATGTGGAGAAGTTTGAGACCAACTAAGAGAGATTTGGTCCAAGAATCATCCACCTTAACCAAGTTCGTCCATTTTGGTCTTTCTTCGTTTCGACAAGCTTCAAAGTTAACCGAAGCCAATTGTCTAGCATAGATTGATGTAATATGACACAAGAAACCATGTGGAGAAGTTTGAGACCATCTAAGAGAGTTTGGTCCAAGAATCATCCACCTTAACCAAGTTCGTCCATTTTGGTCTTTCTTTGTTTCGACAAGCTTCAAAGTTAACCGAAGCCAATTGTCTAGCATAGATTGATGTAATATGACACAAGAAACCATGTGGAGAAGTTTGAGACCATCTAAGAGAGATTTGGTCCAAGAATCATCCACCTTAACCAAGTTCGTCCATTTTGGTCTTTCTTTGTTTCGACAAGCTTCAAAGTTGACCGAAGCCAATTGTCTAGCATAGATTGATGTAATATGACACAAGAAACCATGTGGAGAAGTTTGAGACCAACTAAGAGAGATTTGGTCCAAGAATCATCCACCTTAACCAAGTTCGTCCATTTTGGTCTTTCTTGTTTCGACAAGCTTCAAAGTTAACCGAAGCCAATTGTCTAGCATAGATTGATGTAATATGACACAAGAAACCATGTGGAGAAGTTTGAGACCATCTAAGAGAGATTGGTCCAAGAATCATCCACCTTAACCAAGTTCGTCCATTTTGGTCTTTCTTTGTTTCGACAAGCTTCAAAGTTGACCGAAGCCAATTGTCTAGCATAGATTGATGTAATATGACACAAGAAACCATGTGGAGAAGTTTGAGACCAACTAAGAGAGATTTGGTCCAAGAATCATCCACCTTAACCAAGTTCGTCCATTTTGGTCTTTCTTTGTTTCGACAAGCTTCAAAGTTAACCGAAGCCAATTGTCTAGCATAGATTGATGTAATATGACACAAGAAACCATGTGGAGAAGTTTGAGACCATCTAAGAGAGATTTGGTCCAAGAATCATCCACCTTAACCAAGTTCGTCCATTTTGGTCTTTCTTTGTTTCGACAAGCTTCAAAGTTGACCGAAGCCAATTGTCTAGCATAGATTGATGTAATATGACACAAGAAACCATGTGGAGAAGTTTGAGACCAACTAAGAGAGATTTGGTCCAAGAATCATCCACCTTAACCAAGTTCGTCCATTTTGGTCTTTCTTGTTTTAAAAAGTTTCAAAGTTAACCGAAGCCAATTGTCAAGCATAGATTGATGTAATATGACACAAGAAACCATGTGGAGAAGTTTGAGACCATCTAAGAGAGTTTGGTCCAAGAATCATCCACCTTAACCAAGTTCGTCCATTTTGGTCTTTCTTTGTTTCGACAAGCTTCAAAGTTAACCGAAGCCAATTGTCTAGCATAGATTGATGTAATATGACACAAGAAACCATGTGGAGAAGTTTGAGACCATCTAAGAGAGATTTGGTCCAAGAATCATCCACCTTAACCAAGTTCGTCCATTTTGGTCTTTCTTTGTTTTGACAAGCTTCAAAGTTAACCGAAGCCAATTGTCTAGCATAGATTGATGTAATATGACACAAGAAACCATGTGGAGAAGTTTGAGACCATCTAAGAGAGATTTGGTCCAAGAATCATCCACCTTAACCAAGTTCGTCCATTTTGGTCTTTCTTTGTTTCGACAAGCTTCAAAGTTGACCGAAGCCAATTGTCTAGCATAGATTGATGTAATATGACACAAGAAACCATGTGGAGAAGTTTGAGACCAACTAAGAGAGATTTGGTCCAAGAATCATCCACCTTAACCAAGTTCGTCCATTTTGGTCTTTCTTTGTTTCGACAAGCTTCAAAATTAACCGAAGCCAATTGTCTAGCATAGATTGATGTAATATGACACAAGAAACCATGTGGAGAAGTTTGAGACCATCTAAGAGAGATTTGGTCCAAGAATCATCCACCTTAACCAAGTTCGTCCATTTTGGTCTTTCTTTGTTTCGACAAGCTTCAAAGTTGACCGAAGCCAATTGTCTAGCATAGATTGATGTAATATGACACAAGAAACCATGTGGAGAAGTTTGAGACCAACTAAGAGAGATTTGGTCCAAGAATCATCCACCTTAACCAAGTTCGTCCATTTTGGTCTTTCTTTGTTTCGACAAGCTTCAAAGTTAACCGAAGCCAATTGTCTAGCATAGATTGATGTAATATGACACAAGAAACCATGTGGAGAAGTTTGAGACCATCTAAGAGAGATTTGGTCCAAGAATCATCCACCTTAACCAAGTTCGTCCATTTTGGTCTTTCTTTGTTTCGACAAGCTTCAAAGTTGACCGAAGCCAATTGTCTAGCATAGATTGATGTAATATGACACAAGAAACCATGTGGAGAAGTTTGAGACCATCTAAGAGAGATTTGGTCCAAGAATCATCCACCTTAACCAAGTTCGTCCATTTTGGTCTTTCTTTGTTTCGACAAGCTTCAAAGTTAACCGAAGCCAATTGTCTAGCATAGATTGATGTAATATGACACAAGAAACCATGTGGAGAAGTTTGAGACCATCTAAGAGAGATTTGGTCCAAGAATCATCCACCTTAACCAAGTTCGTCCATTTTGGTCTTTCTTTGTTTCGACAAGCTTCAAAGTTGACCGAAGCCAATTGTCTAGCATAGATTGATGTAATATGACACAAGAAACCATGTGGAGAAGTTTGAGACCAACTAAGAGAGATTTGGTCCAAGAATCATCCACCTTAACCAAGTTCGTCCATTTTGGTCTTTCTTTGTTTCGACAAGCTTCAAAGTTAACCGAAGCCAATTGTCTAGCATAGATTGATGTAATATGACACAAGAAACCATGTGGAGAAGTTTGAGACCAACTAAGAGAGATTTGGTCCAAGAATCATCCACCTTAACCAAGTTCGTCCATTTTGGTCTTTCTTTTTTCGACAAGCTTCAAAATTAACCGAAGCCAATTGTCTAGCATAGATTGATGTAATATGACACAAGAAACCATGTGGAGAAGTTTGAGACCATCTAAGAGAGTTTGGTCCAAGAATCATCCACCTTAACCAAGTTCGTCCATTTTGGTCTTTCTTTGTTTCGACAAGCTTCAAAGTTGACCGAAGCCAATTGTCTAGCATAGATTGATGTAATATGACACAAGAAACCATGTGGAGAAGTTTGAGACCATCTAAGAGAGATTTGGTCCAAGAATCATCCACCTTAACCAAGTTCGTCCATTTTGGTCTTTCTTTGTTTCGACAAGCTTCAAAATTAACCGAAGCCAATTGTCTAGCATAGATTGATGTAATATGACACAAGAAACCATGTGGAGAAGTTTGAGACCATCTAAGAGAGATTTGGTCCAAGAATCATCCACCTTAACCAAGTTCGTCCATTTTGGTCTTTCTTTGTTTCGACAAGCTTCAAAGTTAACCGAAGCCAATTGTCTAGCATAGATTGATGTAATATGACACAAGAAACCATGTGGAGAAGTTTGAGACCATCTAAGAGAGATTTGGTCCAAGAATCATCCACCTTAACCAAGTTCGTCCATTTTGGTCTTTCTTTGTTTCGACAAGCTTCAAAGTTGACCGAAGCCAATTGTCTAGCATAGATTGATGTAATATGACACAAGAAACCATGTGGAGAAGTTTGAGACCAACTAAGAGAGATTTGGTCCAAGAATCATCCACCTTAACCAAGTTCGTCCATTTTGGTCTTTCTTTGTTTCGACAAGCTTCAAAGTTAACCGAAGCCAATTGTCTAGCATAGATTGATGTAATATGACACAAGAAACCATGTGGAGAAGTTTGAGACCAACTAAGAGAGATTTGGTCCAAGAATCATCCACCTTAACCAAGTTCGTCCATTTTGGTCTTTCTTTGTTTCGACAAGCTTCAAAATTAACCGAAGCCAATTGTCTAGCATAGATTGATGTAATATGACACAAGAAACCATGTGGAGAAGTTTGAGACCATCTAAGAGAGATTTGGTCCAAGAATCATCCACCTTAACCAAGTTCGTCCATTTTGGTCTTTCTTTGTTTCGACAAGCTTCAAATTAACCGAAGCCAATTGTCTAGCATAGATTGATGTAATATGACACAAGAAACCATGTGGAGAAGTTTGAGACCAACTAAGAGAGATTTGGTCCAAGAATCATCCACCTTAACCAAGTTCGTCCATTTTGGTCTTTCTTTGTTTCGACAAGCTTCAAAGTTAACCGAAGCCAATTGTCTAGCATAGATTGATGTAATATGACACAAGAAACCATGTGGAGAAGTTTGAGACCATCTAAGAGAGATTTGGTCCAAGAATCATCCACCTTAACCAAGTTCGTCCATTTTGGTCTTTCTTTGTTTCGACAAGCTTCAAAGTTAACCGAAGCCAATTGTCTAGCATAGATTGATGTAATATGACACAAGAAACCATGTGGAGAAGTTTGAGACCATCTAAGAGAGATTTGGTCCAAGAATCATCCACCTTAACCAAGTTCGTCCATTTTGGTCTTTCTTTGTTTCGACAAGCTTCAAAGTTAACCGAAGCCAATTGTCTAGCATAGATTGATGTAATATGACACAAGAAACCATGTGGAGAAGTTTGAGACCATCTAAGAGAGATTTGGTCCAAGAATCATCCACCTTAACCAAGTTCGTCCATTTTGGTCTTTCTTTGTTTCGACAAGCTTCAAAATTAACCGAAGCCAATTGTCTAGCATAGATTGATGTAATATGACACAAGAAACCATGTGGAGAAGTTTGAGACCATCTAAGAGAGATTTGGTCCAAGAATCATCCACCTTAACCAAGTTCGTCCATTTTGGTCTTTCTTTGTTTCGACAAGCTTCAAAGTTGACCGAAGCCAATTGTCTAGCATAGATTGATGTAATATGACACAAGAAACCATGTGGAGAAGTTTGAGACCATCTAAGAGAGATTTGGTCCAAGAATCATCCACCTTAACCAAGTTCGTCCATTTTGGTCTTTCTTTGTTTCGACAAGCTTCAAAGTTAACCGAAGCCAATTGTCTAGCATAGATTGATGTAATATGACACAAGAAACCATGTGGAGAAGTTTGAGACCAACTAAGAGAGATTTGGTCCAAGAATCATCCACCTTAACCAAGTTCGTCCATTTTGGTCTTTCTTTGTTTATACAAGCTTCAAAGTTAACCGAAGCCAATTGTCTAGCATAGATTGATGTAATATGACACAAGAAACCATGTGGAGAAGTTTGAGACCAACTAAGAGAGATTTGGTCCAAGAATCATCCACCTTAACCAAGTTCGTCCATTTTGGTCTTTCTTTGTTTCGACAAGCTTCAAAGTTAACCGAAGCCAATTGTCTAGCATAGATTGATGTAATATGACACAAGAAACCATGTGGAGAAGTTTGAGACCAACTAAGAGAGATTTGGTCCAAGAATCATCCACCTTAACCAAGTTCGTCCATTTTGGTCTTTCTTTGTTTCGACAAGCTTCAAAGTTAACCGAAGCCAATTGTCTAGCATAGATTGATGTAATATGACACAAGAAACCATGTGGAGAAGTTTGAGACCATCTAAGAGAGATTTGGTCCAAGAATCATCCACCTTAACCAAGTTCGTCCATTTTGGTCTTTCTTTGTTTCGACAAGCTTCAAAAGTTAACCGAAGCCAATTGTCTAGCATAGATTGATGTAATATGACACAAGAAACCATGTGGAGAAGTTTGAGACCAACTAAGAGAGATTTGGTCCAAGAATCATCCACCTTAACCAAGTTCGTCCATTTTGGTCTTTCTTTGTTTCGACAAGCTTCAAAGTTAACCGAAGCCAATTGTCTAGCATAGATTGATGTAATATGACACAAGAAACCATGTGGAGAAGTTTGAGACCATCTAAGAGAGATTTGGTCCAAGAATCATCCACCTTAACCAAGTTCGTCCATTTTGGTCTTTCTTTGTTTCGACAAGCTTCAAAGTTAACCGAAGCCAATTGTCTAGCATAGATTGATGTAATATGACACAAGAAACCATGTGGAGAAGTTTGAGACCAACTAAGAGAGATTTGGTCCAAGAATCATCCACCTTAACCAAGTTCGTCCATTTTGGTCTTTCTTTGTTTCGACAAGCTTCAAAATTAACCGAAGCCAATTGTCTAGCATAGATTGATGTAATATGACACAAGAAACCATGTGGAGAAGTTTGAGACCATCTAAGAGAGATTTGGTCCAAGAATCATCCACCTTAACCAAGTTCGTCCATTTTGGTCTTTCTTTGTTTCGACAAGCTTCAAAGTTAACCGAAGCCAATTGTCTAGCATAGATTGATGTAATATGACACAAGAAACCATGTGGAGAAGTTTGAGACCATCTAAGAGAGATTTGGTCCAAGAATCATCCACCTTAACCAAGTTCGTCCATTTTGGTCTTTCTTTGTTTCGACAAGCTTCAAAGTTAACCGAAGCCAATTGTCTAGCATAGATTGATGTAATATGACACAAGAAACCATGTGGAGAAGTTTGAGACCATCTAAGAGAGATTTGGTCCAAGAATCATCCACCTTAACCAAGTTCGTCCATTTTGGTCTTTCTTTGTTTCGACAAGCTTCAAAGTTAACCGAAGCCAATTGTCTAGCATAGATTGATGTAATATGACACAAGAAACCATGTGGAGAAGTTTGAGACCAACTAAGAGAGATTTGGTCCAAGAATCATCCACCTTAACCAAGTTCGTCCATTTTGGTCTTTCTTTGTTTCGACAAGCTTCAAAGTTAACCGAAGCCAATTGTCTAGCATAGATTGATGTAATATGACACAAGAAACCATGTGGAGAAGTTTGAGACCATCTAAGAGAGATTTGGTCCAAGAATCATCCACCTTAACCAAGTTCGTCCATTTTGGTCTTTCTTTGTTTCGACAAGCTTCAAAGTTAACCGAAGCCAATTGTCTAGCATAGATTGATGTAATATGACACAAGAAACCATGTGGAGAAGTTTGAGACCATCTAAGAGAGATTTGGTCCAAGAATCATCCACCTTAACCAAGTTCGTCCATTTTGGTCTTTCTTTGTTTCGACAAGCTTCAAAGTTAACCGAAGCCAATTGTCTAGCATAGATTGATGTAATATGACACAAGAAACCATGTGGAGAAGTTTGAGACCATCTAAGAGAGATTTGGTCCAAGAATCATCCACCTTAACCAAGTTCGTCCATTTTGGTCTTTCTTTGTTTCGACAAGCTTCAAAGTTACCGAAGCCAATTGTCTAGCATAGATTGATGTAATATGACACAAGAAACCATGTGGAGAAGTTTGAGACCATCTAAGAGAGATTTGGTCCAAGAATCATCCACCTTAACCAAGTTCGTCCATTTTGGTCTTTCTTTGTTTCGACAAGCTTCAAAGTTACCGAAGCCAATTGTCTAGCATAGATTGATGTAATATGACACAAGAAACCATGTGGAGAAGTTTGAGACCATCTAAGAGAGATTTGGTCCAAGAATCATCCACCTTAACCAAGTTCGTCCATTTTGGTCTTTCTTTGTTTCGACAAGCTTCAAAGTTAACCGAAGCCAATTGTCTAGCATAGATTGATGTAATATGACACAAGAAACCATGTGGAGAAGTTTGAGACCAACTAAGAGAGATTTGGTCCAAGAATCATCCACCTTAACCAAGTTCGTCCATTTTGGTCTTTCTTTGTTTCGACAAGCTTCAAAATTAACCGAAGCCAATTGTCTAGCATAGATTGATGTAATATGACACAAGAAACCATGTGGAGAAGTTTGAGACCATCTAAGAGAGATTTGGTCCAAGAATCATCCACCTTAACCAAGTTCGTCCATTTTGGTCTTTCTTTGTTTCGACAAGCTTCAAAGTTACCGAAGCCAATTGTCTAGCATAGATTGATGTAATATGACACAAGAAACCATGTGGAGAAGTTTGAGACCATCTAAGAGAGATTTGGTCCAAGAATCATCCACCTTAACCAAGTTCGTCCATTTTGGTCTTTCTTTGTTTCGACAAGCTTCAAAGTTAACGAAGCCAATTGTCTAGCATAGATTGATGTAATATGACACAAGAAACCATGTGGAGAAGTTTGAGACCATCTAAGAGAGATTTGGTCCAAGAATCATCCACCTTAACCAAGTTCGTCCATTTTGGTCTTTCTTTGTTTCGACAAGCTTCAAAGTTAACCGAAGCCAATTGTCTTAGCATAGATTGATGTAATATGACACAAGAAACCATGTGGAGAAGTTTGAGACCATCTAAGAGAGATTTGGTCCAAGAATCATCCACCTTAACCAAGTTCGTCCATTTTGGTCTTTCTTTGTTTACAAGCTTCAAAGTTAACCGAAGCCAATTGTCTAGCATAGATTGATGTAATATGACACAAGAAACCATGTGGAGAAGTTTGAGACATCTAAGAGAGATTTGGTCCAAGAATCATCCACCTTAACCAAGTTCGTCCATTTTGGTCTTTCTTTGTTTCGACAAGCTTCAAGTTAACCGAAGCCAATTGTCTAGCATAGATTGATGTAATATGACACAAGAAACCATGTGGAGAAGTTTGAGACCATCTAAGAGAGATTTGGTCCAAGAATCATCCACCTTAACCAAGTTCGTCCATTTTGGTCTTTCTTTGTTTTCGACAAGCTTCAAAGTTAACCGAAGCCAATTGTCTAGCATAGATTGATGTAATATGAACAAGAAAACCATGTGGAGAAGTTTGAGACCATCTAAGAGAGATTTGGTCCAAGAATCATCCACCTTAACCAAGTTCGTCCATTTTGGTCTTTCTTTGTTTCGACAAGCTTCAAAGTTAACGAAGCCAATTGTCTAGCATAGATTGATGTAATATGACACAAGAAACCATGTGGAGAAGTTTGAGACCATCTAAGAGAGATTTGGTCCAAGAATCATCCACCTTAACAAGGTCGTCCATTTTGGTCTTTCTTTGTTTCGACAAGCTTCAAAGTTAACCGAAGCCAATTGTCTAGCATAGATTGATGTAATATGACACAAGAAACCATGTGGAGAAGTTTGAGACCAA